>OX387224.1:19132864-19522864 GCA_947561695.1 Tyria jacobaeae | reverse complement strand
AAGGAGCATAAGCGCTGCCTGGATATAGAAGAAAAAATCTTAAAAAGGATGGAGGAGCAAGAAAAACTGCTTCTGCAAAATAAAGAGGAGATCCTAAAGATAAGTGTCATGGTTCAGGAAAGCCAGAAAATCGTGTCCTATGCAGAAGCGGTTGCCGGGCCAGTTAAACGCCCTGTCCACGAGGAGGTGGCAATGCACTCCATTGCAATAACATCAAAAGTAGAAACAGAAACCGGCGACCAAGTCTTAGATAGGGTGAGGAAAGTGGTGAACGCGAAGGAGGAAGGTGTTAAAGTGGACAGAGTAAGGAAGGCGAGAGACCAGAAAATTATTTTGGGCTGTCAATCAAGACAAGAAATTGAAAAGGTAAAGGAGAGACTAAAGAAGTCCGGGGGACACCTGGTAGTAGAGGAAATCGCCAATAAGGACCCACTGATTATCCTTAAGTTCGTCATGGACTACCTTACCGATGAACAAGTGCTGGGCGCCCTAAAAACGCAAAATAAAAACTTACTAAAGGACGAACCAGAGCAAAATATAGCGGCCATAAAAATTAAATACAGAAGGCGCACAAGAAATAAACATGTGTCTCATATAGTGCTAACGGTACCACCTAGCGTATGGCGCCGCCTGACAGAAGCGGGCACCGCACACATTGATTTGCAGCGGGTTAGAGTGGAGGACTACTCACCGCTGATTCAGTGTACGCGGTGCCTAGGCTACGGCCCTGGATACGGGGCATGGCCGCATCGCAAATCTGCGTAATCGCATCGCGAAAGCGGCCAGCCCCCGCATCGACCTCCTCGGTCGGAGCCTGCGGAGACAGCCAAGAGTGAATAATGGCCGCCTCCTCTAGTAGGTCCCTGTCCAGCTTGGCAACAGCCCACCGCAGAAAACGGGAATTACGCCGCGCCGCGTGACCCCTACTGGGGCCCTGGGACCGGGAGAGCTCAAATCGGATATACAGGTGATCCGAGAGCGTCTCAACCTCTTCCAGGACACGCCAGTTCCTTACTCGTGCGGCAACAGCAGGGGTAGCGAACGAAAGGTCCACTATCGACCCACCCTGCTGTCGCACGCACGTGTTGGTGGAGCCTCTGTTTAGTAAACAGAGGCCTACCGAAGCCGCCCACTCCTCGACGGCCTCGTCCCGGGGGACCCCCATGCAATGGATTTTGCGTTGAAGTCCCCCAGCACGAGGACGTGCCCAGACGCTAATCGCCGCATCGAGGTCTCCAAGCCGTTAAGGAAGACCTCGAAGTCGCTCAAACTCCGGTTGGGGGAGAAGTATACACCGTAAACGGTGATCGTCCCCCACTCGGCGGCAACATATCCAGAGCCCTTGTCTCTAAGCGACAAGGGCGGGGAATGAGCCGCCGCGGAACCGACGACTGCCACGGAGCCGTCCCAGTCACCCATCCAGTTTGGACGGGGAGGAACGAAGTAGGGCTCCGCAACTACGGCAACACCGATCGACCACTGCGCCATGGTTTGCAGGAAGAGATCCTGCGCCACGGCGAAGTGGTTTAGGTTCGTCTGGACAAGGAGGTTGGAGACGTGGTGCATTACTGGATCGTCTCTACAACCTCCATGGACGTCGACGTGGACGTTATGACCAGAGTGTCATCGGCGTAACAGATTACGCCCAGCCCGGGGGGGAAGTCACCACTAAGAGCCCAGTCGTAACCCAAGTTCCACAGGAGTGGTCCAAGGACAGACCCCTGCGGAACACCGCACGACATGGGCCGATGACATAGAATTCCATCTCGGTCCTCGTACATGACGGTACGCTCCTCTAAATAGTCTGCCACTAGTCGCATCAGGTACTGTGGCACTCCGAAGTAGCGGAGAGCTTTCCTAATGCAACTGAATGGCAGACTATTGAATGCGTTGGCGATGTCCAACGACACCGCCAACAGTACGCCGCCACAGCTCACAGCCTCCTCGGTCACGGCTCCCAGACGCATTACAGCTCCGATCGTCGAACGACCCGCTCGGAAACCGAATTGGGCGTCCGACAAATCGGGGCCAACCTCATCCAGGTGCCGGACGATGCGTGCAGAGAGTACCCTCTCAAACAGTTTACCCGCCTCGTCCAGCAGCACAATGGGTCTGTAGGCCGCGACCGAGTCGGTAGGCCGTCCCGGCTTCCTTAAAAGCACCAGCTTCCCGCTTTTCCAGCAATCAGGGAAGCGCCCGGACACTAAGCGGATACGTAGAACAGCCGCCCCTCTATGTCTACCTCCTCGGTTGGAGGCTGCGGAGACAAAGCCAAAGCCAGCACGTGGAGCCTCTAGCCGAGAAGACCTACGGTGAGAAGAGATACGGTGCCGTAGCCGCTATGTTCCGTGGTACAGTGCCATTGACCAGACAACCCCAGTGTACTGCCGTCGTCGCGACACTTGGTCCTCCCAAATTGAGCAAGAGACGCCCAAGGGCGGACGCAGTGCCGACCAGCTTCGGAGCTAGCTGTAGGAAGTGCTCGTCGAAGCGCCACCTACCGTCAATTATCAGGCCCAAATATTTTGTATGGGCCCAAATCGGTATGAGGACCGAGTTGACCACAATTGAGGCGCCGGAGGGTGGACCACGACGGGGCCCATGGAATAAGAGGGCTTCGGTCTTATCCAGGGCCACCCGTAAACCCAGCGCTTCGATGCGCCCGACTACCAGAGATACTCCCCTGATAGCCAGGCACGACGCCTCTTGAAAATTCACCCCTCGGGCTGTGACCAATATGTCGTCTGCATAGCAGATCACGCCCAGCCCGAGGGGGAAGGTCCCTCGAAGAGCCCAGTCGTACCCGATGTTCCACAGTAGTGGTCCAAGAACAGACACCTGTGGAACACCGCACGACATGGGCTGACATCTCAAATTTCCGTCTCGGTCCTCATACTTGACGGTACGCTCCTTTAAATAGTCTGCCACTAGCTGCCTCAGATATTTAGGCACCCCGTGATAATGGAGTGCTTCCCTGATGCAGTTGAATGGCAGACTATTGAACGCGTTGGCGATGTCCAGCGATACCGCCAGTATAACACCGCCACAATTCACTACCTCTTCGGTCTCGGCCCTTGGGCGCATTATAGCACCGATGTTCAAACGCCCGGCCCGAAATCCAAATTGGGCGTCCGACAAATCGGGGCCAACCTCACAAAAGTGTCGGACGATGCGGGCAGAGAGGACCCTCTCAAACAATTTACCCGCCTCGTCCAGCAGCACGATGGGCCTGTAGGCCGAGACCAAGTCCGCAGGCCGTCCCGGCTTCTTTAAGAGCACCAGCTTCCCGCTCTTCCAGCAGTCAGGGAAGCGCCCAGACACCATGCTTGCGTCGAACACTCCCCTGAGACTGTCTGACATATGGTTGAGGGCCAGGGCCAGCACTCGGGTGGCTATCCCGTCCGGCCCAGGGGCGGTGTTCTTAGACCGGATCCGTAGAACAGCCGCCCCTAGCTTCTCCTCCGTGACGGGCGGAACAGCATCCTCCTCAACCTCACCGTCATCTACGGCCAATGGGGCCATTGACGGGGGTGTATGCTCCGCCCGTTGCGGGAAAAGACCCTCAACCACTTCCAGCAGGAAGCTGGGCTGGAGAGTCTCCGTAAGGGGGATGCCCATCGTGCTGAGCTTTTGTTGAACCGCACGATAGGGACGACCCCAGGGGTCGCGATCGAGACCCTAAAGCATCTCCTTCTTTTTTACCTCCTTGGCGCGGCTATTGGCCAGCTTCAGAGTTTTCCGTGCCTCACGGTACTCCTCATGAAGCTGGTCCTCCTGCCCCTCTTCGCGGTGCCGCCGCCGCCGGCATCGTGTGTAGGACCTCCGGGCTCGAATACAGTCAGCTTGGAGGTCAGCCAACTCCTGGGACCACCAGTAGACCTCCTTCCTCGGAGGACGACGACCTAAGGCTCGGGGCATGGCCGCATCGCAACTATGTGTCATCGCTTGGCGAAAGCGGCCCGCCCCAATGTCCACCTCCTCGGTTGGAGGCAGGGGAGACAACCATGAATAAATTATGGCTGTCTCCTCTAGTAGGTCCCTATTCAACTTAGTGACAGCCCACCGCGGAAAGCGGGATGTAGGCCGCGCCGTGTGAACCCTACCGGGGTCCTGGATCCGGGAGAGCTCAAATCGGATGTAGAGGTGATCCGAGAGCGTCTCAACCTCTTCCAGGACACGCCAGTTCCTTACTCGTGCGGCGAGAACAGGGGTAGCAAACGAGAGGTCCACTATCGACCCCCCCTGTTGCCGCACGAACGTGTTGGTGGAGCCTCTGTTTAGCAGACAGAGGCCCACCGATGTTGCCCACTCCTCTACCGCATCACCCCGTGCGTCCGTCCTGGGGGAACCCCAAGCAGCGGACTTGGCCTTAAAGTCCCCAAGGATTAGGACGTGCCCAGACGCTAGTCGCCGTATCAGAGACCGCTGCAGTCAAAACAGCTGCCACTTGAGCTTGAGCTTTTGTTGCAAACCTAACCTAACCTAACCTAACCTAACCCAAGTCTGCTGGCATTGTTATGCAGACGACAGTACAGTGCACGGGCGATATTTCGGGCATCCTACTGCCAAGCTGGCAGACGTTGAGGAAAAACGACAGGAGCTTGTCGCTGAGCTCGACCGGATCTTGAGCCGCATTTCCCAATGGGGCTGTGAGAATCTGGTCGAGTTCGGCGCCAAGAAAACACAAGCGTGTGTGTTCTCTGCGAAAAAGTCTCCATTCCTTCCCCTTCCTACTCTTCAGAGCACTCAACTGCCACTGCAGGATAGGCTTAGTATTCTAGGTATGGATATTTGCCGGGATCACAATCCGCGCGATTACATCGAGAGTGTCACTAAGGCGGCCTCGCGTAAGCTCGGCGTTTTGAACAAGGTGAGACGGAGATCGGTAAAAGCTTGGAATTCTCTACCAGCGCACGTGTTTACTTCCCACTTTGATCCCGGGTCTTTTAAGCGGGGCGTAAAAAGCATCTCACCAGGCCGCCATAGTGTGGGTCACCATGCTGCATTGACTAGACATGCAATGAGGATGGTGACCACCACTCTTCGACTCCACCTATTGCTTTCCATCAGGCAAAGTGGAGTCACTATGGTAGGCTAATATAAAAAAAAAAAACCACGACCGCGAGCGCCACGTTTTTTACACGCTTCGTCCCTTAAAATCGTGAAAGAGTGTTTTTTCTCACAAAACAAGCCCACTTTTATCGAAATCGTACCACAGCAGCCGGAGCTATCTCACCACACAGATTTTACCCGACATATAGGTCGTATCTCGTAAACCAGGAGACCCCCTCCGCCGCATACCCTTTTCTCTATACCTAGAAAACCCGATAGCTCGAAAACTAAGGGAGATAGCGAAAAACGGACTGCAAATTCGGCCTTATTAAAGTGCTATACGAGGAACCGCCCCCCTAGTTTTGACACCCCCTCACCCCCCTCAACAGAAAATATTATATTTTAATATTTTTAATTCCTTTTTTATTAGACCGTATAGAAAGGGTAAAGGACCATATAGTAGTTCTAAAATAGACTTAGGTAAACCTAGAAATCTACCTAAAATTTAGATTTAAGTTATTTTATTTAGAATTTTATACATACTCTTTTTGACGCTGACCCCCATATACAGGGTCAGACTGACATTAACAATTTTCCCTGTTCCTCTCGCATAGCCTACATACAAACGCTAAACATTCGCATATACACACAAGCAAAGACAACATACACACGCCATCACGTACATAAACAAAAGACTACACAAAATGTATCGAACACCAACGACGTCTGTCGCCGCGACTAAATCCGTCACCCCTAGCCCCTCTGCCGCACCAATCGCAGTACAGGACGCTGCCAGAACATTCATCCGCAGACCTGAGCGAAGCAGAAGGTCCCTGGATAATATGGAGACCTACAAGAAACAGCAGAACAACTATGCTGCAATGCTGAGCGACAAACTCCTCCAGGAATTAATGAAAACTTTTGAGGATATTCCCTCAAAAGTTCGCGAATACCCTCAAATGAGGAAGGATATTAAGAACTTCCTGGAGGTTCAGTCGGACAGGGGCCAGCGTGTCCTCTACGAGCTCAGCAAGCTAATGACATGTTTAGAAGTAGCGACAAAACCACGGTCACCCACAGTTGTAACTTCTCAGTAACAAGATCATTGACAGAATCGACGAGGTCGGAGTAGCTATTGACAAAACCGCCGAGAGCGTTAGAGTCATGGCCTGCTCCCAGAGCACGATCGGCGATAGGCTCGATGGTATTGCCGGTGATGTGGCTTCAGCTAAAGTTTTAATTGACGAAGTCGCTTAAGGTATGGTCACATGCGAGCAAAGACCTATCTCCAGGTCGTATGCCAGCGTTGCGGCCACCAAGTCAGGGCACAGGCCGGCACTTCACTCTGTGGCAGTCAGCCTCGAAGGAAACCTTGAGACTGCTGACGAGGTGCTAGAAAGAGTGAAGAGGGCGGTCGACGCCAGGGCAACAGGCCTAAAAATCAATAAGGTGAGAAAGGCAAAAAACCCTACACCTACCTACCTACAGTAATTCTAGGATGTGACACGGAAGCTGAACTAGAAAAAGTTAGGACTAGAATTGAAAGTAAAGGGGAAGGGCTAGTTGTAGCGCGAATGCAAAACAAAAACCCTCTCGTCGTCCTTAAAGACGTCTTTATGGACAGTGTCCTCGACAAGATGTTCAAGGCGCTACACTCACAAAACCAGGATATCTTTACAGGGCTTGAAGAAATAGACAAGGAAATCACAATAAACTATAAGAAAAGGACTAAGAACCCTAAGACAGCGCATATTGTGGTCCAGGTCAGACCTATAGTATGGCAGAGAATGACGGAGGCTGGAGCCCTTTACCTTGACCTGCTGAGGATCAGCGTGGAGGACCTATCTCCGCTCATCCAATGCACGAAATGCTTAGCTAGGCTATAGTTACTTAGTTTCGGCGGCCATCTGCGTCCGCACACGATACGCCTACTAACGTGTAGGCATAGGTGTCCGCGGGCAAGAGGGTGGTCGCAGAAACTGAGACTAGTTGCGGGGGTTGTAGACGACGACGCTCAGGCTGCCCGGAGGTTGCCTTTGCGTCGAAGCGGAGCCTATAGAGGCTGTTGTTATGGGCGGAAGGGTGCGACCTTGCTGTCCAGGCCGCAGGTCTTCATTCTTCTTCATCATATTCAATGGCCTCCTCCTGTGTGCGTGACAAGAGGTATTTCATGCCCTTGAAGACGATCTTTGTTACGGCCTCCGTGCTTTGTTTTTCACGGATGGCCATAAGGATGTTCTTAAAGACTTCAATGACGGCCTGGATGTCGACTGTTGACATCTTCAGCCGGCTTTTCTGGGGTGGCAGGCGTCATCTTCGCTTTTGCGATGGTAGCAATGGGGGCGGCGGTGGTAGCCGGCTGGTGTTCTTGTTTATGTCTTGTGTATTGGGGGCATTCGCTTCCGCCATTAGCGATGGGGGGCCGCGACTTCTCGCTTGTGGGCTGTTGTGTATTCACCGGTGCCGGCCCTTGGCGCGGCTCGCCGGTGATGGCGACCGTTCCCGCCTTCCTGTTTCTTGCTTCCTTTTGGAAGACGGGGCAGTGGATGTTATTTGCAGGGTGATTCCCCCCACAGCTGGCACATGTTGCAGGCTCTTCCCGCGGGCGCGGTCAGCTGGCAGCGGGTTGTTCACCGCCGCAGCGCACGCAGGCTATGCGCCTGTGGCAGTGGTGGCTGCTCTGTAGGCGCGTCTGGAGCTCTTTATATACCCCTAATTTCGATCGTAATTTGTTGAATTTCGATTGTCATTTCGTTATTCTTTTCGATTGTCTTCGGTCGGTGACGAAGGCATGGCGTCACAATAGCAATACGAATAAAAGTAGGTACATACCAAAAATAGTGATTTAGAGGAGTGAATGATCGAATGAATATACATACTGTTTTTACCTTTAATTCTATTCAAATTATGGCAAGGCGTCCTAATTTTTTTAGGTAGGCCTACCGTAATGACTACTCTGCCTGATGGAAATCAAAATAAGCGGAGTCCAAGAGTGGTGATCACCACAAATCAACCACGACCAACCTTCGTCGATGAACACCTGCAACTGGAGAGTCGTAAGTGCGCTGCCCGCCTTTGAGGTTAAAGAGGGTATGCAGGGAGGGGCAGAAGGTCAGGGGAGAGTAATAAAGAGAGGAGAGTTGGGCCTCCGGAACCTCACTCTGCCGTGCTAAAGATAAGAGCGGCAAGTGCATGACAGCAAGTTCCTAGAAAATGGCACCTAAAGTTTTAAAAATTATTTCTTCGATTACGGATATAAAAATAATGTTTTTTTTTAAATTTGATGTATTTTTATCGTAGTTAAAAGGTTGTATTTTGTATTTATTGGTATTTAAGAACTTTAAGTATATAAATTGTCAAAAAAAAAGATATAAAAATGTGATATGACAAGGAAATGCGACGTATGTTTTAAAACAAATACTTATAATAAGCGTCGTAAGTAACACAGATAGTGCGCTTATACTATGGAACTTATTTTACTGCGCTTTTGACAGCGAAAAATAAGTAGTGAGTTTATGTAATGAAAAGCATAACCACCGTACCGTTGACATTTAGGGCTCTTATGGTAAGAAACTCAAAGTACAAATTTTCTGTGCGTTTACGGCACCGAGAGCAAACATACCAACTTACACAGCTGTTAATGTATGGACAACCCGACTGTAAGTATATTATAATAATTACATTTGTAAATATTGTATATATAAATAAAATAATCAATTTTGTGTATGTATTAAAACGGTATTTATTAAACTATCATTTTGAAACGAAATTACCTCGTACATCTTACAATTAAAAACAACGACTTAATTCTATTATTGGCACTTTCTGAGATCACAGTAACTTGGCAGTTACAGCAACTTACAGTAACTTGGCAGCTTACATATATGTACTTTTTCTGAACTATTCAGTCTAATTACTAATTAATCTTATTTTAATAAGCTTAGTAAATACACATTAAGGACGTGGCTCTCTTTTACAAGAATATAATTATAAAATCGGGAGGACTTTTAAATAATCTGTTAAACTTATTAGTTTGTTCGATGCATAACAATCTAAAAAAAAAAAAATATAACACTTCTTATATCTTATAAAAACAAACAAAAAAATAAGTCTGGCATTTCTTGGACATTATATAAAGTTCAGTTTTTCCAAAAGATTTTTAACAGTCTCATTTGTTGGTACGTTAATCAAAAACTGTTTCCTGTTTGCCGGCATTAACGGGACTAACTTTTCAATAATGGCTAACCTAACCTAACCTAAACCTAAATAATGGCTACTTTGCGTTCTTCAGTTATACCCCGTGGCAAGGTTTTTCTTTGAACTTCAGGGAATTGTTCATTTTTCATGATTTTTACTTGAAGAAAATCTAAAGGTTCTGATATGTAGTGATCAGAATGATTAAATTTGTATTTTAATTTGGAAAGGGCTCGTTCCACCTTCACAGCCATTATATTCGTTAAATAAACGCGGGATCATTTTTCCGCAATACTCTCAGCTAAAATGTATGTACTATTTACTATTTGTACCATAAAACATAGGAGTGACCAGTTTTTGTTTTGCTCAGAACAGTTATCGAGTAATATTTTTTTGGTCCCTTTTAAAGTTCACAAATGCCTTGAAAGTAGAAATTATATCCTCTTGACTACGACCGGTAACACTTTCGTTCCATAACACAACATACGGTTTGTTATCGTTAGTTGCGGGAGCTAGTGGTACAAACCTTTCATTGAAAGCAATTAACCGCGGACAAAAAATGGCAGTCTTGAATTGATCCATTCTTGGCAACATAATATTTTTTTGAAGGTCAACGGAATAATTAATATCTTCTGTGTCAGTCTTTGCTTTATCCCTATCTTCGTCATATTCTCTGCGGGACTGTATGTATCTGGGCTTGTTTGGCATATTATAATTTTGGCATATCTCGCAAGATTCATCTTGATGGTCTAATCGATTGTGACGCTTAAAATATTTGCATTGCTCACATTCTTTATTACCAAGGTGTGCAAAAGAAATGTTCAGGTCATTTTTTGCTACTTTTCTATAAACTTCAAGAGAAACTTTTATATCCGGCCTTGTAGAGCAAAAATTTTCATGCATCATTGTGATAGTGATATCACTGGGAAGGTAAAATTTTTTGGGTGCATGTTCTCGTCTGTAATGTGAAATAGCGGGATGATACGACATGATATGATCTTTTATAGCTTGTCTATCGATTATGGTTCTATTGTAAGCTCCTCGAGTAGTTTTTTGTTCATCAATAGCTTTACTCATAGCAGTTGTGATCCTTCTATCATTGTTAGGTTTATAACTCAACGTCGAGAGAAAAAACGTCTTACAACCTTC
Organism: Tyria jacobaeae; assembly: GCA_947561695.1. Classification (NCBI taxonomy): domain Eukaryota; kingdom Metazoa; phylum Arthropoda; class Insecta; order Lepidoptera; family Erebidae; genus Tyria; species Tyria jacobaeae. The sequence goes on along the minus strand of OX387224.1, from coordinate 19,512,469 downwards.
TTTTTTTTATGTTATCAGGTCCTCTTAAATTGTAGTCTTCCGTAACTTGAGATCTGCGCATTACGGGTTTAACATCGATAGAACATTTAATAAATCGTCCTTGTGATTCGTTATCAAGAGCGATATATCTGTCATGTATATTCTGGCGTACCTGAGGTGTGAATTTAGTTAAACATTTCTTCCTACATTTTTCAGTGCATGGATCTTTCAAATCATTTTGCTCATGTCTGACCTTTTTCTTTTTTTCTTGTCTTTCCTTTACAGATTCATTAAATTTTCGCCTTTTGCGAGGCTTACCATCTTTTGTAAGTCCTGTGTTTTCTTCTGTATTTGTTAATTCATGTGGTGTACTAGTAGCATTTATTAAATCTTGTGATTGTGCAGTGTTATTTTCTGCTTGAATGATAAATTGTGTTGAAATATTAGAGTCCATTACACTAATTGAAGTTGAAGTATCATTCATTCTAAAATAGCTTTCTTCGGTTATTTGCGACATAGTATTCATACTGGTACCCAAAGTCATTCTGTCATCAATTGCTGAGTTTTCCATTGTTATACCATGAAATATTAATGGTAAATGTGTTTTGCGTTCCTTAGATTTTTTGGTGAATAATTCGTCTTCCTCCGAATCTACATCTGAAGTCTCGGGAATATATGTTTTATCCCTATTATCATCGTCGGAGTCATGGAAAAGATCGTCAATGCGCGACTCCCGCTTCTCCGCTTCCTCTGTCCCCATTTTTAATGCAAAACACCGCGTAATAACACAAACGGGGTAGTGATTTATTTTCGAGTACCTTGCCCTAAGAGCCGTACACGACACGCGACGCACGGTTACGATTATCTTTTAAGCGAAGTTTCCTTATTATGAATGCAGTAACACGCAGTTGTCGCTAATGATAATAAAATAACGTGTCTATTGCATTCCATTATCTTGTAATAAGCATCGTAAATGCACTTACGGCTGTTATTATTGGAACTCATTGGAAACAAATTAATACAGTTTCCTTATTATAATCGCCGCAAGTGGCGATTAAAGCACTTATGTTAAGGAACAAGACTCATCAATAATAGGTATTGCATTAATAGCAGAGCAGCGTTAACCGATACCGCGGTTATGTTAGGTACTACATGATTAATAATCTGGCGCTTAAGAAAGCTGCAGCAGTATCCAGCACTTGCGGCTAAGATATTAAGGACATTATTTTTATTTTTGTAGTTACTGCGCTTATACAAATCAAAAATGTAATCATACAAGCATTTTTTTATAAACTGTCAAAGACAAAGTTATAGATCTCGATACGGCGATTCCGAATATGTAACTAACTCAATTTAGTAAAAAATGTTGGATAAGGCGGTTATAATAAGCACGGCAGCACTAATTTCGGGAAAATGCAACGCAACCTATGTAATAGCGCTATTAAAACTATTCAGAGATTTCAAAGATTGCAACAAAAAAAAATACACACAGATAAATCAATAATAATAAGAATATAGAGTCACCGACTCTTGTCCCAGTAAAAATAATCCAAATACTATAGAAAAAAGGAATAGGGTCTACACTGTAGTCTGTCTAAAGTAAACGAAATGGATCACAAAAACACGCTCCAAAGGTCAAAATCAAAGTATTTAGAGCCTTTCTAATTTTGCTCTTGACAATACTTTGATTTTGACCTTTGGAGCGTGTTTTTGTGATCCATTTCGTTTACTTTAGACAGACTACAGTGTAGTCCCTATTCCTTTTTTTTTAGACCCCATTACTGCGTAGATGAAATTAGGCATTTACTGCGTAGATGGCTCACAGGAGGAGGCCATTGAAGATGATGAAGAAGAATGAAGACCTGCGGCCTGGACAGCAAGGTCGTCCCCTCCGCCCATAACAACAGCCTCTATAGGCTCCGCTTCGACGCAAAGGCAACCTCCGGGCAGCCTGAGCGTCGTCGTCTACAACCCCCGCAACTTGTCTCAGTTTCTGCGACCACCCTCTCACCCGCGGAGACCTATGCCTACACGTTAGTAGGCGTATAGTGTGCGGACGTAGATGGCCGCCGAAACTGAGACAACAGAAGAAGACGTCCCACAGACCGCGCAGCGGTGTGGGCCTATCACCGAACAAGACGCCGAGGAGTCGCACGTAAGTCGCCGCCCGTGTCGCTGGTCACCCGGAGCTGGACCTCCCCAGGTGTCGCCTGGGGTCTCATCTGGCTCAAACCAAACCAAGACTTCCGCAACCACGGATCACCCCCACGACCCGCCTCTATCTAGGGGCGGCAGAAGATACCGCTGGGGCCAATGCCCCGATCCAGCCTCCACACGTCCTCTACAGGGCGTTGTGACGACTTTAGCGGATACAGAGCAGTTCAGTGGAAAGTGCTCTCAAGTGAACAATAAGAAGAAGAAGAAGTGAAAAAGTAATAAAGTGAAGTGAAGTGAACAGTGAAAGTGAATAGTGGTGCAGTGCTCCCGTTGGACTGAGCTAAGTGTAGTCCGCGGGGACAGTGTGGAACAGTATTACGCGGTTCGTGCAGTAAAACACGTTCTGTGCAGTGAGTGTTACGCGTTCGGAATATTACTACGCGTTGAGACTGATAAACGCAAATAAATTATTACTCTCGACAGTGACATTAGTTTCCTTACAATTCCTGTACCCACTTCCATAACACTATGGTAATGAAATAAAAGGCTTTTTGTTTAATCATTTTATTATTCAATGTAAAAGTGAAGAGAAATATTAGGGAAACGGTCGGTACCCATTTACGCCTTCAGTTTCTGTGAGTCGTTCTCGAGACGCTTGTTCTTAAAAAATGTGCGTCTTTTCATTTTGAAGTCCTTCTTAATTTGCGACAGCGACAGTGGCGCACCCACTGCGCCCCCACAGCCCCCACCGCGCGCCAACGCAGAGAAGCGCCGCCCCACCTCGCGTGCCTTAATACACAAATGTTGTTAAATCTTCTTGTTAAACTTTTGCTCACATATAGATAATAAATGCCAGGTTTTACCTGCACGTTTTAAGAATTTTCGTAATTTGGTCAATATGGTAACAAGCTATGTGCTTTATCTGCAGTATTTACTAACAGGAGTCAGAGAATTCTGAGATTATTTTAACACAACTACTGTCAATAAAGAATTATTAATATTATTATATGATGCAAACTGTACTGTACTGGCACACGAGTGAATAAACGTTTAGTTGGTGTTTGTAGATACCTCAACCGCTCGTGGACACCGTGCTAGAGCAAGGGAATGCGACGACGACGTGACACGTGGCAGGGAGGATTATTTTTAGGTTATCAGTCACTATTTTTAGCGTCATTGAGTGTTTTTTTTTTTACTTCGATTGCGTTAATCATCATCATATCAAGACGAGAAGACTAGTCTATTGAAACGCAACGTGTACAATTAGTCTATCTATAACTTGAGTGCATTCCGATATTAATTGCCGGCTTAACTACAAGAAATGAGAATAGAAGGTGTCCCAATTGCAGTAACATTTGGGGTGACGGAACTATACCGCAATTAGGTGTCACTCAATTCGATAGATGGCGTTGTACCTAAAAACCTGACTTACGATGTGGTTACATGCAGCCTTATAAAAAGGCATGTTTTATTTGTATATTAGAGAGCCACCAACACCAACCCTTTGAAAATATGGTGCGAGTAACAAAGTTCAGTGGGAAAGGATAGACACCTCATCGTGTCTAGGCACCTCGGCTCATTCGACAAAGGTGTCGTATGTCGGAAGTGAAAAGAAGCAGACTCACATCGAGTACATCGCTGTCGACGCTGCCGTCACTGAGGAAGCTGTAGAGCAGGTCGTCGCCGCCGCGGTCGCGCTCGGCGGGCGGCGCGGGGGGCACGGGCGGGGGCGCGGGGCCCGTCAGCTCCTTGCGCACATTGTCTATGGTGGCCTGCATGCCGACGATCTTGTCCTGCAGGCGCGCTTTCTCACCGCGGATGTCGCGGATGACTTGCATCTGCTTGTCGAGCTCTTCGTCGTGTGCGCGGCGCGCCGCCTCGAGCGCGGCGTCGGCGCGGTAGCGCGCCTGAGCCTCGCCCTTCAGGTCCGCCATCAGCCGCGCCACGGTGCTCGTCTTCACGTCCAGCTCGCGCTCGCACTCCGAAACGCGCCCCAGGGCTTCAGAGAGCTGCTTTGCATCCATTTCTCTACAAAGATGCACATCGTTTATTGCCATACGATAGACAGGTCATTGGGGATGCAGTTTTCAGATTTCCAACTTCGAAGCAAAAAAATTACTTTATATTTAACTTCTTCTTAATAATTCAAAAAACTAACTGAACTTGACAATAAATTAAAAATATGTCAATGCTTGAAAAGTGTCGAATAGGATCTAAACGAAACGATTAAAGTTAAAAATAATAATGTCAACATAAAACTATATTAAAAACAATTTTAAATAAACAATTTGTATGTATTAGATCAGAGGTCGGCAACCTTTTGCTATAGCAGGGCCACATATGTTGCCAGAGTATCAGTGCGGGCCGCACTTATTTTTATATTTATATGTTCGGGCATGTATTTTTAATATTTGAAAAAAAACGCATATATATTCTTAAATCATGTCTATTTTAATTAAATTACTATACTAACATAAAAGTAAGAACTAGTGAGATTTTTGCGGCTGCATTTGACTTGCAAGTTTTTTAACGTCTGCTTTCATTTTAGTAGTAGACACGCGCATTATCGCGTCTAAATGTTCATCCGTTAACCGCGAATAATTCTTATTTTTGCAGTAGTTGAGAATTGAAAAAGTCTGCTCACACAAATATGTACTACCAAACATAGTTATTATCTGCTGAGCAAACTTTTTCAATTCTTTGAAGTTTTCAGAACTCAAACCTCCGTAGAACTGTATCAAGTCAGTGCTTTCCTTAAATGCCGTTTTAAGTGTGCTATTACTTTGCAAATCTACTATGTTCATTTGCAAATTGCTTGGTACCTCACTAATATCAATTGCAAAAGGGTTTTGGAATATTTCCATGTTAAGGGAGCTCTTTTTTTAAAGTCGGTGAATCGATTTACAAACTCAGTTTGTAGTTGTATATTTGTTGTATATTACAATGAGAAACGTGTTAACACGTTTCTCATTGTAATATTTTGCCACACAAAATTATCTACAGTTTCTTCCACGGCTTTCTTGCAATTAGGAAAATGGTCAAGCTTTTTTCATCAATATGCTTGATAAACAGTTTCAGTTTCATCTCAAATGACTTTACATCTGAATACATATCGCAAATCAATTTATTTTTTCCCTGCAAGCGTTTGTTGAGCTGATTCAGTTCCTTAGTCAAATCAGTCAAAAAACCAAGATCGATAATCCACTGTTTGTTAGTAAGCTCTTCCACTGGCTTTCCTTTCATCTCCATGAAGTTGCCAATTTCTTTCCTCAAATAAAAAAACCGGTCCAAAACGGCACCTCGACTGAGCCACCTCACTTCACAGTAGTAAACCAAGTCACCATGATCAGCTTCCAGATCTTCCAAAAACTTTTGGAACTGACGGTGTGTGAGCCCATTTCTTCTTATAAAATAACAGTGGATGTTACAGTATCCATTATTTCTTTCCAGGATATAACCTTGGAGCACAATGCCTCTTGATGGACAATACAGTGAAAAATCAATGGCACAGTAGATCCAGAATCTTTCACTTTGCTCATGATTCTCCCAACAATACCTATGTTTTGACCGCTCATGTTCTTGCCTCCATGGGTAGTGACACTTGTTAACTTTTCCCAGCTTAATTGCAATGAATCCAGAGCTTGTTCCACATAGTGAAATAAATCTTCTCCCATAGTTGTACCTTTCAAACTTCACATTTTCACAAGCTCTTCGTAATCAGTAAAGTTTTTGTCAATGCCGAGTACAAATATGAGTAGCTCTGTTGTATCAGACACGTCCGTACTTTCATCCATCGCTAAAGAGAAGCAGTCAAAAGACTGCGCCTTATCCCTGAGTTGTTCACACAAATTAGCACCCAAGTCTTCAGTACGTCGGGTGCAAGTTCTCGCCGAGAGACTAAGACTTTCAAACATTTTTTTCTGCTCTGGGCATATTTCTTCTGCGATAGCTAAGACACACTCTTTTACTAATTCACTATCGGTAAACGGACGTCCACTTTTTGCTAGAATCTCTGCTACCCTGTAACTGGTACGAACACGACAACAGCGAATCAAATAGATTCGCTGGTGTCTGCCACAACCTTAAATATGTTTTATTGATTTTGTAATGACGATTTCAAAGTGGAAATTTTCCTTTTTCGTATCTCGTTCAAGACAGTCAAATTTAGCTTTGTGCTCAGTGTCGTAATGTCGCTTCAGGTTATATTCCTTTACTACAGAAATACTCTTTTGACAAATCAAGCATAAGCATCACGAATAATCAAGCAAATCAATATAATAAGCAGTTTTCCTTTAAACTCGATAAAAAAGTATAATTCTGTCCATAATTCGTTAAAAACTCTTTTTTCTTCTTCTAGCTTCCTTTTTCTTGAAGCCATTTTTATATAATTATTCTGTAACAATAATGAAAAAAAAAAAACAAATAAAATAAAACAAATTGCTCGCGAGTACATACAACGTTTCCGGCGAATTTCCACAACCGAATGAGGCGAGAGCTGCGCGCGGCTGTGATTTTAACTAAAGCCGGTAGCTTTGAATTTTTTCGCCGCAGCACACCTTCGTCTAATCAAAGACAGCCGCCGCCTATTGTCTCAAAGGAGCCGCCCGCCGCAGACGGCCACGTGTGGCGGATAAACGCAAAAGAAATTGGCAAGAATTGAATAAGTACAGCAAATATTTATTTTCGGTAGAAACAATACATTACATCACAGTCTTGATAAATAGTTCTTAAGAAATGAAATAGGTACATTTTTATCACCCCGCGTGGGAGGGAGCTTTCAAGAATACTCTCATGGCCCAGCAGCACGGCCGTATAAATTCTAGTGAATTTATATGGCCTTTTGCTTTGGTATTTTTTTTTCTTACGGACCTCGCGGACGTCTTGCGGGCCGCACCGAGATAGTCCACGGGCTGCATGCGGCCCGCGGGCTGCCGGTTGCCGACCCCTGTATTAGATCATCCGGCATATAGTGTGTGCTGATCTTAGAACAATAGTCAACGCACCGTTGGGTCGCGTGTGACTCCCTAGCCGCGTTCAAGTTGCTCTCCAGGGTTTGCACGAGACACGTGAGCTCCTGCAGGCGGTTCCCCCGCACTTCGCCCTCCCGCTCTGCCTCGTTCAGACGCTCGCTGAGCTCCCGCTTCTCCGCTTCTAGTTGCGAAGAGTACTCTCTCACGCGACTCACCTCAAGTTCGAGCGATCTCAAGGCCTGCAACGGACGCCCAAAACAGAATCTTTTAAATTTGTACATAAGCATCGGAGCTCGTTACACCGCTCCCTACCTGGTCTCTGTCATCGACGACCTTTTCCATTTCGCTTTTTTGTTCTCTCAGGTTGGTGAGCTCCGTCGTCATCCGTTGAACGAGGGCACGGGCTTCCTGAAATGGCGACAAATGCGATGAGAAACGAAGCACGAGAGGGGCGCGGTGGTCGGCGGCGCTCACCTCTCGCTCGCGCGTGCAGCGCTGCAGGCTGGACGCTGCCTCCATCGCCGCAACCTCCGCCGCCGCCGCCGCCTCGCGCTGCAGCGTCGCCAGCCGCGCCTGCGCCGCCTCCGACCTGCGAACCAACCCGTCTTCTGTACTCTACTCACTTACTATACATACTCGCCTGCAAATAAGATTTAAAAAATATATAAAAAACACTTTTATAAAAAACCAAACTAAAAAATGGAAAATATTTTTTTATAAATTAGATTTAAGAATAGTGTAAATAAGAAAGAAAAATATTCGAAGAAAACGTGGCGTGATGTCAATAAGTAAAGGTACAAATATTTTATTGACAGATATGAGTAAAGGGTTTTTATAAAATGTGTTTGTTTCGTATTTTTTTTAATATTATATTTACATATGTACAAAAAGTTCTTCCGCACTTTTGGTAAATATGTTTAGGGGCAGCCGTCGAAGCAAGAGACCCATCCCCTTACCCCTTTGCCTTTTTGCTCGTTTTTCGTCTAAGGTTTTAAACCAGGCACTGTCATGAGTGATACATCCTTCCGATAAGATTCTTTTCCATTCATCACGGTCAGAAGCAAGGACCTCCCATGAGTTGTATTTGATATTAAACACAACCATATCATGCTTTGCGCAGTCTTTAAAGGGCAGTATTGGCCGCCCAAAATTACGCTTTGCATATACTCGTACTACTTGACTCAACAGAGTTTGTCTGGGCAAACAAGCGCTGCTCATCCGGTGCACATGCCTCAGCCACCGCAGGCGTCACTGAAGAGCGGTGAAGCAGGGCAGCTGTGCAAACTCTAGCATTCTCTTGTTTGTCACCCTGTCCTTCCATGTTATATGAAGAATGCGCCGAAGACAGCACATATGAAATGTGTTAAGGCGCCACTCTTGCGTAGCATACGACGTCTAAGTTTCGGATCCGTACAAGAGTATGCTTAGGACACAGTCATCTTGTTCCTGACTGTAAGATATTTATTATTCCACACTCTTGCATGCAGCTTTCCGAAAGTCGTGGCTGCCCTGCCGATACGAATGTCGATCTCCCCGTCAAGGGGACTGTTCGACACTGTCGACCCCAAGTAGCAAAACTTGTGCACTCATTTTAAAGGTTCATCTTTCAACACGATGGTCGGCTAAAAAGTGTAACCCTGCGCTAGTATTACAGTCTTCTTTGCATTGATAGACATAGAGAACAAGAACCATGCGTATGCAAATTTGCCCAACAAACACTGGAGTTCTACAGGAGTTTTCGCTAAAAACACTGCGTCGTCGGCATAAAGTAAACTGCTGTAAGCTTACGATGTTAAGAAGTTTCCCATCAAGGATTTTACGAGCTTTAGCAGTTTTGGGGGACCTGTATGTTTAAGTGTAGTATAAAGCACCTCTCTGCTGACCGAGTCGAAGACCTTGTTAAGGTTAACAAATGTCAAATTTCGAATTAATCCGACGTTTTGAAGGGGGTCAAAATCATGTTGAAAGTTTCTGTTACATAGGCACATACTAACATACGTATAAAGCTAATAAAACCGTGTTAATGAGTATGCAAGTACTGACTCGACGCGATGTTCAGCGAGAATGGTGTGCAGATGCTGGGCGCGCTCCTCCAGCGCGAGCGTGAGGCGCGACACCTCCGCTTGTAGCGTTGTCACGGCCTCTTCACGCTGCACATAACTCTTATTTTATTATTCAACGACAACAGTGAACATCAATAAGTGGTTAGTGAGACAACATGACAGGTCGTAAGCAGACCTTGTTTTGACTCTTGTTTACTTTCCGCAGTTGTGGACGGAAACATACCTATCAGAGGACTACGCGGAATCCGCAACTTTACAAATTATGTAAACGCTGTTTTGATATGTTAATATGTATTTGTAAGAAATCTGACTGACTGTATAAAGATGCAATGCAATGTAATTATAGATCTATGTAATGTTTCCTGATCTACACAGGAGCGACATCGAAAGTGGGTTGCGTATACTCAGTACATTAAGTGTACGAAAATGTGTGTGTATGCCATATGCCCAGAGACATTAAACACTGACTCAGACATAAAAATAAAAAATAAAACCGACAAAGGAAGGAACTGAAAAGCAAAAAAAAACCGGCAACATCTATAAAAACGGCAAAAAAATCTAGTTTGTTGTATGGGAGCCCCTTTATTTAATTTTTTTTTTTATTTAATTATTTATTTTTAAAGTGAATATATAACTAAATATTCTGTGAATATTTCAAGCGTCGATCTGTTGCCGTTATCAGTATCGAGGAAATAGGAACAAAAAATCACGTTTGTTGTATGGAATCTCCCTTATATATTTATTTCACTCTGTTTTTCAGTATTTGTTATTATAACGATAATCTGTGAAAATTTCAACTGTCTAACTGTCACGGTTCATGAGATACAGCCTGGTGACAGACGGACAGAGGAGTCTTAGTAATAGGGTCACGTTTTACTATTTGAGTACGAAACCCTACAAAAAAAATTGTTAACCTAACTAAACTCCATCACATCAAATTGCATATTTAAACATTCTTGTATCACAATGGGCACAACAATATACATATATCATTAAAAATATATATATCTAACTAAACTTGCGTGTTAAGAGAAAGTAGTCGTCCAATCCAGACTGTGACATTTTTTACAATTTAACCCGTATATGTTTTAACCCAAAATTAGGTTTGACTGTTTGGTTGTTGAGTGGGCAATATTTTTTAGGTATTAACATTATTACAGTAATTATGTAAAGCCTATGAGTTACCCGTGACAAGTCGCAGTTGCAGCGTTCCAGGCTGTCCGCGAGTTCCTTCCGTCGGAGGTCGGCGTCGGCCAACTGATCGTGCGCGCGCAGCAGCAACTGGTGCTGCGCGCGGTCACGCTCGGCGGCGAGGCGCGCGGAGGCCGCCAGCTGGCGCACACGGGCGCCGCACGCGCCGTACGCGCCGCCGAGCGCCTGCTGATCGGCGCGGCAGCGCGCCACGCTACGCCGAAGCCGCTCGCCGTACTCCTCCAGAACATCGCAAATTTCGCGCGTACCGCCCAACCTCACATGTGTCATTTACATTTTCTTGTAATGATTTACCGTTTCAACGTTACCGACAAAATGTTATTTGGAAACAATTTAGATAGTTCAGTTCAGTTATACACGGTGTTAGGGAAACGCTCCCGAATACGAAGACAGGTAACAGTACTAATAATATCATTGATGATAGGTTAGAAAAAACGCAATTCCAATTTTATTAATTGTATAATTATTAAGTCTGTCTTCGTTTTGTTCGATTTGCTTTGTTTTCGAAGCGACAAAGCCGTCTAGACGGGGCAATCGTGCGGGGGTGAGAGACGAGTTTTTTTTATAGTACGTCTTTCAGAACTTACGTATTAACGGCCGTTTGCTATAATTTTACGCTGGAATCGAATTGCGTAACTTTTTACGGAATAATTGAAATGGTGCATATGCATTGTACAAAGAAATTGCAAGTCAAGATCTCACAAAAATAAGGATCTACGATTACATCAATTGCTGCACGCAGAAGAAAGGTTAGCAAGTAGTATGTTAAAGTACAGACATAATATTATTTTGTATTTGGTGTTTGCATGTCTCTCAAAGTCGTCAAAGACTATTTAATGACACGTACCTACATTCGGCAGTTTTATTGTCACATAGGGAGGGACACACAGAAATACATATCTCAAACACATCAACTTCTTTTTTTGGCTTTGCCGCCGTCGATTAACAAGACATCGGTAACACTTACTTATGAGACTGTGTTACAGCTATGAAATGTAAATTGTGTCTTGACAAGTGTTGTAAATCCTCCTTGTGTTCTTTTTCTTATCAGCAACATTGTATTCAAAATAGAGAGGCATTTGTGAGGAACTGAGTGTTGTTAGTGTTAACAGGTAGATAGGGTACTTTATAATGTTAATCTAGTAACAAGTTGATTGCGAAACCAAAAATAAATTTTAAATAAATCAGTATTGTTTACTCGTGACAACTCTACACGCATCACTGTCTACTGGTTGTCTACATTTTTCCCCGCTTCAAAGGTTTGTGTTTCTTTTCTCTTTTCACTCCACACCACTAACATTTTTTTAATAAAAACGTTTGTGGTGTGGAGTGAAAAGAGCAAGCCCATGCAGCTCAGTTACGATAAATATTTATGTGCTTTAAGCCTTTGAAGGACTGTCTCGAAACGTGAAGGTGACATACTTGTTGAGGGTGTCGGGGCGCAAGCGCAGCTCCTCCTGGAACTGTCCAGAGACAGCCTCATACTGCATCTGCACTTCCACCATGTTCTGCTGCAGACGCTCATGATTCGTCTCCAGTTGCTGTAGCTTCTCCTTCAAGTCCCAGTACGCTGTATCCTGCGCTACCTGCACGGGATACATCAAATAAATGATCGCAGGTGGACTGCTTCCAATGCGTCTTTTTAAGTCGTTGAGGGTAGTCTATATCATCCAGCGGATGTCCTACGGGTAATAATATAAGATTATCCCTAGTATTTACAACTTCTGTACCTAAGGTAATGGCGCCTATGTTGGACGCTGACCAGCAATGGACATTTTTTTAATTTACCTCCAAAATTAAGAAGACGCTCAGTAATCTTTTTCAAATGTCAATGCCGATCAGTTGTGCCTATATTTTAGTAGTCATACCAACTGTTTTTGACAGCCGGCACCCATTTTGACACTGAATACTTAAATGCTTAGAAACTAATAAATGCATACTTGTTTGTAAACCAAGGCAGTCATAAGCTTTTATTTATTTTAATTTTTCGCACTTTGAGTAAGCTAACAGACCGCTGTTTTTAGGTTGTAGCGCAAAATAACTATATTTTCATACCATTGGGACAACTTGAAAGCGACGTAACCCAAACAAAATCGATAAACTATATTAAAATCTAACTATTTATTCATATATATAATAATTGACTAATTGACTGAAAAAATTAGATAACTTTATTGAGCAATTAAGCAATACGTTACATTGTAAAAATTTAATCGAATTTAGAACTTTTCCTTTTATGGAGGTGGTTTAATAACGTTTTATATATAGATGGAATAAGACTTGAAAAAAGTAGGATTAATATGCACACATCAAAAGTCTAGGGTCGAATGGTAACCAACATTTTTACTATAAAAAAATAATCCAGTGAATATTTACTAAAACTAGTCTTCTTCTGGCTGACGGAGACTGGCTTCTTACTTTTATTTATATGTTAAGTTCAACTTATTCATATATTTTATACAAATTAATAAAACGAATTTTTTGCAAATTGTGGAAAATTAACCTAAGTTAATATCGTCAATTAAATAGCAAAAAATTCAAAAATTATTCCACCATTGACACGAATCACACAATCACAGAGATTTGGCATGCTTAAAAGATCATCAGTTCATCAAAATCACTTCATAACTTTTAAAAGGTTTTTTTTTACCTAGTTCTATTTGCAACTGTAGGTGCTAGACATAAATATTTTCAGTTGTTAAAACAAGTTTTAAATTTTCAAGCTGGTTCAGGCTTTCAGATAACGCTGTATATGTATACAACTACATATAAAACTAGCGGACCCGACAGACGTTGTCCTGCATGATATTTCAAGCGATTAGGATCAATATAGATAAAACACCTAGATACCGACTGCAGCGCCATCTGCCGGGCTGATTTGTGAATCTAAACCATTCCCAGATCCCCTTGAACATACACAAAAAATTTCATCAAAATCCGTCCAGTCGTTTGAGAGTAGTTCAGTGACATACACACTCACAGAAGAATTATATATATAAAGATACCTATGTACAGACACCTTTACATTATACATACTATTATTGAATAAAAATAAACCTCTATACAAAAATATTGTCCTAACTATAGTATTCGGTAACAATATTTTTTAAATGATAAGCGATTGATCACTTCCAACTGTTCAGGCAATGTGTTCCACTCCCGAGCTGCTTGAACTATGCACGATTTGGGGATTGCAATGGCATTTCCAATGAGCAGTAATCTCTCATGTGTCATTAGGAACTCGAAACGTTCCTGAAGGTAGGATGAAGTAAAGGAAATAAACAAAATCTTATAAATAAGGGCGAGATTATGAGCTCTGCGAAGAAGAAGTATAGGGAACTGCTTGACCTTATACGAAATGCAGAAATGTTGTTATATTTACATAACCCAAATATAAACATGATGAAGACATTAATTCGACGCATATGTCAAACACTATTTACTAATACTTTATTAATCAGTTTCTTAATCTAGATGTTAAAATTATAAATAAGTACCTTTAATTTGATAATTTTTGCAGTTTCTCGCGATACTTTTTCTCTGAGTTTTTCTGCATCAGTGTTTATCCTTTTTCTGCTAGCCACTTTATTAATATCGGATACATCCATTTTCGCCGCGTTACAATCAGTATTTTTATTAAAAAGAACGCGAAAAGTAATTACTTTTTTCGAATCCCAGTATTTTTCAAAGCGCGCCAATTTTTTTTTAATATTATAAAACAGTAGATCACTCATTCGGCCTAAATTCGGTTTTCAACTAAATTTTTAAAGTCGCTCCTTTCTACCTATTGAAAGCCGCTGCATGTTGTACCTCCTAAGATTTTAAACCATTTAATAAGACTGGCAGATCCAGACTAAACCAAGTGCACTTAAGACTTCTTAAAAAAAGTACTATTAACGGCAATACGTTTTATTACGTAATTTGAATATGAAAATTGTATTTTGTTTGAAATATTTATATCATCAAAATCATATACAGTAATCCCCCCCCCCATAACGCGTTTTCATAGAACGCGTTATAGGGGTATTTCCGTATAACGCGTTTTACGACCTCGTATAACGCGTTACGTATAAATGATTCATCACATTTAACTTTTTTAAATTTAAATCGAATATCAAGAAAAAACTATGTTATGAAAATTTAATCATTTATAAAAAATATCTAATATTTAATCATTTATATAAATAATTTAATTTTGTAATAACACAATTGACACACGTGCAAAGATACGCGAAGCCTATTATGAACTGTACAAATCATTATACATTTCACAGTACAGAAATATGTATGTATATAAGAAATCCCCGTTATATGGGGGAATACCCGTGTTATACGGGGGATTGAAATCGCGTAATATGAAAACGCGTTATAAGGGTACCGCGTTATAGGGGGGATTACTGTACTCAGTTTACTAAGGATATGATTTTATAACAACGTGGGTATTATTAGTCATTAATTATAGTTTTGGACTTGTATATGGGCTTTTAGTTTTTAAGTTTTCACAGCTTTATAGTTTTTACGGAGAGCGACTCGCATCATCGACTGCCAAGATATTTCTGATCGACTTGACACCTTGGCGTTGCGTAGAGATGTAGCTTCACTCTGCATCCTCTATCGCTTCTATCATGGGGAGTGTTTAGAGGAATTGTTCGGACTTATACCGGCTGCTGGTTTCCGCCATCGTCCTACGCGACAAAATATCCATCCCCATCACCTGGACGATTGGCACTCCACCACTGTGCGCTTCTCCAGAAGGTTTTTGCCTCGCACAACCAGCTTATGGAACAAATTGTCGCCTGCCGTATTTCCGAACCATTACGACCTTCGAACCTTCAAGAAAAGAGCGTACTCCTACCTAAAAGGCCGCCAACGCACTTGTGACTCTTGAGTTGCGGGTGTCCATGGGCGGAGGTAGTCACTTACCATCAGGTGACCAGTCTGCTCGTTTGCCCCCTATTGCATAAAAAATAATAATAATAAAAGTAATCGTAATAAGTAATAATAATCTATTTACTGTCACGATGAGTCGTAAACAACGGTTACATTTGAAACCGCGGCTATCCTCCGAACATCTTTTACGTTTAAGTTTTAAACTTAAAAGACGACGCATGTTGAATAATAATTTGCATTACACAACAATTTCAGATAAGAATAACTTCTTGTTTCAAAGTTATTTCCCCATAGTCAATGCAGAGTTAGGGTATCTGGACGATTGCCCTTTTAACATAGAGCGATTAAACTTAAACCGATTTTCAAAACTCACGGAAACTAAACTTTTCCGTTAACCTATTGTATTGAACCCCAAATAACTGGGCTAGCAGCACGATTTCGAATGGCCACATTATGGCTCATTTAGACAGGACTACATCAGAAGGTTATGATGTAGTCCTGTCTAAATGAGATGATGTTTTTAGAAATATGTCAGATTACGTTAATGTGTATAAATCGTTACATAAATTGTGTTACTAGACTCCTCACACTCTAGGAAATGAAACAACAACATTAACATAATAATTTATTAGATATAATTTCTAATTTGGTATTTGAAGACATATAGGTACATAGAGTGGTAGTAGAGCGGTGAAATGCGTGAACCAATATAAAGCGAACACAGTAAAACGTCTTGCACAGCTTACAAACTTTGTTATATATATTTGAATCGCCAGCTTCCAGGGTTCCCTGTAATTTATGACGTTTTGGGAAGTACTTAAACGCACAATTTCGACAAAGTTAACCAATGTATGTACTAGATACCTACATTATATATATATATATATATACTACCACCCCAAGTTTGTAAACCCTCAGTTATATATTCAATAACATTGACACGGCGAACGGCGCATTGGCTAAGCGTTAGGGTTCACCAGAATATGGTTTGTCGAATGTTCGTGTCTGTACGGGTCGTCAGTGGCACAGCAGGGCGTGTAAGGGCATGCATCGCACCTCGCCGCTCGCGACTTTGTTGTGAGGAGCATCTACAACTGACCAGTAACGAACATCTTCAACGTACAAGTACACGTATAAGTACACGAATCAGCACATATATTACAAAGCTATAGTACAACGTAAGATAACAGTGGACAATTGTCTCCGGGAGGCGCAAGATGAACGCGGTCGGTCGGGCGGAGGCGCTCCGTCGTCAACGTAACATGAAAACAAAGTATAAAATGTATTGCGAACGAAACATAAAGTTGTCCCGCCAGGCCGCCGGCGCCGCCCCAAGCCGCTTACGACTTCTTCCTGCAACAACAAGCAGAGGCGTGAGCGGGAGCGGCGCGGGGCGGAACGAACGCGGCGCGGCACTCACTGGTCGTGGTTGTCGGTGTCCGAGTCGTCCAGCTCGGGCTTGGTGCGACGCTTCTCGTACACCAGGATGATGGCGCACAGCACGAACACCTCGGCGCAGATGCCGAGGAACGGCCAGAGCGCCGCGTACTGGTCCTTGACGCGCAGCGTGGTTGTAGCGCTGACTCCGCCCTCGGGCACGCACGTGTACTCGCCCGCGTCCGAGCGCGCAGCGTTCTCCAGCACCAGGTCGGCGCCCAGCACACCCTGCGCGCTCGTCTGCGGCGTGGCGCGCCCGCCGAGCGCGACCGTCACGTCCGTGCCGTTCTCCGTGCTGTTCTTGAAGGTCCACGTCACCGCCGGGTACGGCTTGCCGGTCAGCTGCAAAGAATGCGCTCGATACAGATACCGTCTTTTCGTTCCTAGACCGAGGTTCGGCTCGCTCGTATACGTACCTTGCACGTAAATTTGATCTTCTGCGTCTCGACGACGTTTGTATTGTGTTGCATTTTAGCGTGGGGACGGCCCCGCACTTCCCAGGTTTCACTATTATCGCCGAGCAAGCACGTGTAGTTGCCGAAGTCGTCCTCAGAGGTGCGTGACGACATCTTAAACACAGTCCCTTCCTTGTCGAGCGTGTAGCGGCCGCGCAAATCCCACAGGTTCTCCACAGCAGTGTCATTTTTTTTCCTATAACAAAGGTTCGTGAGAGCGTCTACTGGAGGGTGGAGCGAAAAGATGAAAGCGCGCAACTCACCACACGATGGCAACGCCGGGCGTCGGCGTCACGCTACAGTTGAGGGTGAAGGTGCGGCCCACGTCGTACAGCACCACAGGGTACTCTGCGTCCGACGCCACAGGCGCCGCGTTCGTGGGCGGGCCCACTGGCGCTGACTCCTCCGCTGCAACACAAACATGTTATACCATCCACATACGTATACGTAAAATCAGTGTTACAGTTTAAAATCAAACAGCACGACAAGTTTTAAACAGCCAAAAGAAAAATATATAAATAAGTGCTACTGCCTATAAGTAAAGATTTAAAGTTTATAATTGCCTCTGAAAGGAGTTTAGGTAGTGGTGAAAGATCTAGGACCTAAATCAAAAGCCAATGACGACACGAATAAATACCATACGTACCTACATATGTATGCAATACAGCCGGTGCCTTGTACCCAATAATGATGAATTTATCAAAATGGGTTCAGCAGTTAAGTATTTATTAGGAAGATGGTAGGGATGGTCATACATACATATATAATGGTAATGGTAAAAGGCTCAGTTTCCGCATTTAGACTCATGTTCGGTCCATTATGCTTTCAGGGGGCTGACTATCTCCAGGGGCCAGCCTATCTCCTTCCAGAAGCGTAGACGCCTCCTGGGGCGTTCACAGGCTTCTAGGAGCGTCCTCGCGCCTGCGAGGATTTCTGCCAGTGGTGCAGCCACGCCCTCGCATTCCAGGATAACGTGAGCGACAGTTTTCTCCGCCCCCAGACAACCCCTGCATTTGGGGCTATCGGTCGCGTTAATGACGAATAGGTGTAGGTTCAGAGCCAGATGGCCTGTAACGCTTCCGACCACTATTTGGATGTCCGTTCTGTGAAGACTGATGAGTCTACGCAATTAACATGGTGATATTTCTGTTAATACCAGTTTCGATTGTCTGCAGTCAGATGTGTTGATCCATCGGCTATTGTGTGCTTCTCGAGTCTTAAGATGATTTATCGTCAATTCCGCCAACAGTAATCGGAGTGACCGCATCCTTTTATCAATTACCACTGCAGTGTCTAAACCAACGAAAATCTATTTTATTTTATTTTATTAATTAAGTGCTCCGATCATTCAGTTTCATCCCTTGACGAGTTTCATCACTTCAAGAGATCACCTTTCAGACAACAACAAGATATTGACCAATCTAGATTCGGGTAGTTTGTGGGGGGAGTATGATTTGGAACTGCCAATCTTATAATCAAATTACAATGATGGTGTGATTTTGTTGTATAATTAGAGAACAAACTGTCCTAAATTTTGTCATTTAACATTTTTCTAATGTATTATTTACCTGTACCTAATAGAAAAAACTAAAAAATAATTGTGCTATAATTATTGATTATTATTGTAGTAAATATAGAGTAAAATACCATAACAATGGTACCAGAGAAGGGTTGAACACATTCTTTAAATAATAAATAATACAGGTATTGTTCGTGTCTCTATGTGACGCGAACAGATACCAAATTCCAATAGTGCTTTTTTCGGTCGTCCAGTAACATTAGAGAATTCGAGTGTAGCTGAAACTTTTCAAAACAAAGTTGCTAGTTAGGGGAGTACTGCCGTCGAGAAGGACGTTTATGGCGATAGTAATCACGAAAGGCTTAGGGCATTAGACATGAGCGCAATACCCACAATCCTTGTGCACATACGTAATTCAAATACAACAATACTATACTTATCTTCAATTACCTACATAGATAACGTTACTACAAAATTTATCTACTTATATTAACTTGGCTGCGGCAAATTCTACTGAAGATTACAGCAAAGATAGTCCGCACAAGATACGACACAGGCGGGCACCGGGAGGACGTCATGGACTTCAAATATCAGTCGATCGATCCGTTCCGATGCCTTTGACAACATTATAGATAAAACGCCTTTTACTGCACAATACGACTACTAAAGTGCTAAGTCTAAGTACTAAATAAGTTAAGAGCAACCAATATCATAATGCACACAGTTTTGTATCCATTCACTCGAGTTAACCGTAACTACCTACTACACGTATGTATTGAAGGTCATTTAAATTATAATTTAAATAATAAAATATTAGGGTTAACGAAAGGCAATACTACTAACTCAATCTAACTACCAACGCGTACGAAGAACAAAGCGATTCAGTAGATCCTAGCGTCCACCAGTAAACATTTGTTGCCATCTGCACGATACTACGTCTAATAATTAAGTCAGGCAAAAAATATTTCCTGGCAGAGATGATGCAAAACCCTCCAATCACCGTGCACCGAAGAACGCAACTAACAAGAGCGTCGCTGTCGCCTCTTTGTCTGGGTGCTAAATTATCAGGCATTCCGGTAAGCTCCAACGAGGGAATCTACTTAAACAACTGCACGAGAGCTTACGGAAGCCTAAGGCCAGGAACGGACTTGCTGCAACTCTACTTCAAGATATTCACCGAGCTGTTATATAAAGATGAGAACTGCGCTTTAGTGTAATAGTGCCGCAACCGACAAGCGCCTATGTCAAGTTCTCAGACAACTGCGGTCGACAAAATGTAGTCGAGGTACAGCCTGTCCGCCCCAGCACGCGCGACCAGTGCGCCCGCAGTTAGTGGTGCATCAGCAGTTAGGCGCAGTGTCCTCGAGGTACGGACTGAGGCGAGCTGTCGCATGCGAGCGCTACAGTGCAGCGGCGACAGAGCAGTGGTACCGGAAGGAGCTCGCAGCGGCGCGGGGCGTACGTGCACGAGCACGCGATGGGCGGGCTCACGTGCGCACGTGTACGTGCCAGCATGCTGCGCACGGGCTGAGGGCGCGTGCAGTCGCGCGGTGAGTCGCGAGCCAGCTGTCACTTCACCAGCAGGGCGCAGGTCGGAAGGCACGGCGCCCCCGTCTAGCCGCCACTCAGCACGCTCTTCCACGCGCAGCGCACACTCCACGGTGAGCGGTGCCCCTTCATCCACCGTGACGCGCGCCTCTTCACCTGCGTCTGCGCACGCCATGCGTCACTAACCACCTGCTACCGACACTGCCACATTCACACTGCTACAACTGCTAGCGACCTCTCATTGTTTCACTTAATGTGTGGTGATTGTACGAAATGTCTCACTCTACTCTTGGACCTCCATGGCAAAGTAGCAAAAATAAAAGATGAGATCAATTTATTAAATTGCCTCATGTTTTTTGGAAGTTACGAACTCATAAGTAATTAGAGATGATTGTGTAAAACGAATATTCAATTCCATGCACACGTTACATAAAAAAACTGTACGAAAAAATGATAAAACTCCACAGAGTCAAATAAAAACAGCCTTTAACATGTTGGTTATTCACATTGTTGTACTATCCTTACGAGGTTTATCCGTCGCAATAATATCAGAGTATGATTTGATTCTGGTTCTTGTTGATAAATATGTATACTTGTTTGTGTTTCACATTGTCATTGTGTATATATATGTATATGCATATATTGTGTGTGCAGTAGTGTCATGTAGTATTTGTAATGTTTGTTTCAGTGTACTAACCCTAAAACAAGAAATGTAACGAGGCTGATTTTTTACAGAATTTCACTGTCCAATCTCTTTCTAATAACACACACCAGCGCACGACTGACTTTGGCAGAATTGTCGATATCTGCATCCTTGCCATAAAGAAAAATAGAATAGAATACATTGTAATAGGAATTTGACATCCAATCATTACATTACAAAACATAACCTAACAATCCTCTGCAACACAGAAATATTCCTAATTAGGCATTTGTTATTTATAAAAAAAAGGAGGTTGCAAAAAGCATTGGGTTGCTTACTGAAAGTGCAAAGTGCAATAACTAATGCTCTTGCAGTAGCAGATTGGATAAATTCTATGTCATAATTCAATAAATTAATATTGTATTATGTGTTCATATTATAATATTAATATATATAATATTATATCATAATATATATATTATTAATCCTTGTACTACCAAACAAGTTCATTTAGCAAAGATTATACATACTTTTCCTTGCATTCATCTTTAGAGAAACAACATTTTGTAAAAGTGGTCAATGTTTTTTTTTATACAGGCTGACAAACCGACGAGTCATTTGATGGTAAGTGATAAGTGCTGCCCATGGACACTGGCAACTCAAGAGTGTACTGTCCACCTTTGAAGAGTGGTGAAGGGAGAAATGGTGAGAGGAAAGAGGAGATGGGGGATTTGGGCCTCTGGAAACCTCACTCTGCAATACAATGCAAGCATTGTTTGTCTAACGGTTTTCTGTAAGGCCACAGTGTTATTTCAGACGAGACAGCCCATTCGTGCCTAAGCATGGCACTCTCACAGTAAGATATAAAATCCTAAAAATTGAACCATTATAAAATCATAATGAACAATTACTATTGAAATATAAAGAAACCACATTTTCCACCTAATCTTGATAACATTATCTGATAAGTATTAGACCAACTTTTATATATATTACAATAATGATAAATATATTCTATTAAAATATATGTGATTAGTCGTGATAAATAACAAGTGATTAGTTTACTGCTTCAAATACCAGAAGGATAACATTAACTATTTGTTCTCAGTCTTATCACACAGATAACACAGATATGGAACAAACAAAGATACAAAGAACATCATATTTACCTCATGTTTGTGAGATACAAATATTTTAACTGCTTCTTCAAATTCAACATCTTTATTTCATAAAATTGTTAATCAATTATTTGAAATAATCCTGTTTTTGAAATAATAGTTAAGAAAAGACCACACACACACTGCAACAATAGGTTTCTTTGGTCAACTCTGAATCTAATCAAAAAGTATGTAACTACATTTATCTTAGTTAACAGCAAAGGAACTACTTTGATGATATTCATAGACCAAAAAGAGGAGCACATTCAGTGCTAAGCTAGTGTCATTGGAGTTGTAATTACATGAGTAAGTCAAAAGTCCTTGGTCTAAATACATAAATCAATATGAGACATCTCCTAGTCTGTCGTTAAATACTAAATATGTAGTTTGCCGTGGTGGTGACCGGTAGTCCAGTATATTTTAGATAATTACATTATGAACACAAAGAGGTCGCAGCAATTAATTACTCATCCAGTGACATCATGCATGCATTTGTCGCCCCTCAACTGAACGCGATATTGACAACCTGCTGTAAAAGGCATTCAGTGCTACCAACGCACGTATTAGCAACCAGCCTTCTAGGAAATATGGGCAATATTCTAACATAAGATAAGTTCAAATTAAGATAATATTCATTGTTTTACTTACTTTGTGCGTTTGAAGATACTCCAAGTGCTATAAATAGAAGAGCCAGAGGTAGTGCGAATTGACGCCACATGGTGCTTGTATTAAACCAATTCACACCATATAAAACTAGACCGACATTTACAGTCAAATCAATGGACTAATTCAGTCTGCTCGCTTTATGTCTGTAACCCTCGTATCTTTAGCTGATACTACGGGCTCAATGAGAAAAAATGGCGCAGGAAATTAAAAGAGAGTTTGGGGTTGCCAACTAAAAATTTAATGTATGACACATTATTTTTTTATTGCAAGCTGTAAATTTCCACCACACGCTATTAAAAAACCTTTTTTTTTTCATTTTATAGATATCACATACCTTATAACACTTACTTATCACATTTTAACAATTACTGTGTCTTGTTCAAATGAAGATTATTTACAAAAAAAGGTTTGTGAAACATACTATTGTAGCGCAGCTAACAGCCAATTACATTGTGTAACAGAATGTCATTAAACAATGTTTCTTGCGATCATCGGAATTTGACTAACAGGTTATTTTCATAAGCCTAGTGTTATTTAGCGTTCGTTTAATCCGATCTATTAAAGATAAATTTAAAAAAACTGCCTAGTGATGAATAATATAAATGTATTTTTGTTTCAAGGTAAGTTACCAAAATATAAAACAACACAACAAAAAAGTACTAGAAAAAGAAAAAAATACTATATGCGTATGCACGAGTGCTTTTTCGAAGCTTAGAAAACACTGTAGAACTTCTCAGCAATCTGTGGGATTTTTAACGTCGGCGTCGAGAGCTTTATTTATCCGTCCACCAATTTAAGCTCTGAGCGCACAACATTGAACAATGAAAATATTTTTTTGATAATACTTATATTGAAATTTTAAAATCTAAATTAATTGTCTCCCTCCTTTGATATGTATATAAATTCACAGTAGATCGCTTACCTATTGTACCCCAAATCAAAATGATTGTGACCCGTTAGTTGACCAAGCATTAAACAGAAACCAAAATTCGTAAAATAATGCTTATACCTACAACACAAAATTTAAAACAGTTCTAAAATGTATATTTTGATATAACGCTAATATATTGGCAACGAGTACTTGGGCTGAGGGAAATGTTTTAGGCAACTACTAAGCGTTTATTCACTAGCGAGTATTAGTACTATGTATATACATACATTACGTTCGGTATAGTGATATTGTTCTGGATGCATCCTTTTCACACATAATTTTAATTATATATAATGATTGCATGTAAACAAAACATTTTAAAAGAGTAACGGTGGAGTTCCTGCCCATTCTTCTCCATATGAAACAACATTTTGGAATGGGCGACTAGAATCAATTCTATTTAAATGTAAATGTAGACGTTCGAAAGTGCCTTTTGGGCCTATTTTAAATAATTGCTTTAACTTTGACTTTGTTCGATGCTATAGCGAATAACCCACTATACCCTGTTACGAACTCAACATTTGTTGGTGTTTATGCACGCTTACTTTAGTGAATATTAGTTTTTAATCTTGGAGACTGAAAAACGAGTCACATTGTAGAAGTAGAAAACGTTTAATTTTATAAAGGTTGAAAAGGCTATATATGTAATAATAAATAAGGCCTTAAGGAAATATTTAAAAAATCAATAAAAGAATCGCTATATAGGATTTTAGGTTTTAAAAAATGTGAACACGAAATGTGAGCGAGGGGGAAATATACATTCTCTTTTTTTCTATACTCCTATATGCACATTGCATATCACATTTTAAAACGATAGGTTCAGTAGCTTAAGATGTATTAGGTCTTCCGGTTAGTTTTGAGGGATTTATTAAAAATGATATACTCTTGTATTATAAAAAAAGATAATTTATATTTTAATCAAAATATGCTCCATTACTAGCTACAACCTTTTGCCTTTTTTCGAGCAACAAATGGATTCCATCACAAAAAAACTGATCATCAATTTGAAGCGATCCATTTTTTGATGTATTCGTAAGATTTGAAGTGCTCATCTGCAAGGCTGTGTTGCATATATCGAAATAATTAGTAATCAGAAGGAGCACAATGTGGTGAATATGTGGGATGCGGTAACACTTCCCACTGAAGATCTGAAAGTGTCTCTTACAGCTTTTGCGATGTGTGGGCGAGCATTGTCATGCAGTAAAATTACCTTTTGTTTTCTATGTGCAGATTCATGATACGTATATACAATAAGTTTGTGAGCTTCTGCTGCTGTTTTTCTTGAATCGAAAAAGTATAGTAGGAAATGACGAAAATGATATTCATCGCGTTCCATATTTAATCACACTAAAATCTTGCGTGGGTTTACAGTAAATGAGTTACTTCGAATAATTAAAGCGCAATCTAAAACACGCCTCATCGAATATCTAAGTAACTTGTACCGACGTGTCGCGACGGCTACTTGACACGTTCCCTCAAAACTGTGTAGTGGTAGAGCCATGCTTGCTTAAGCACGAATGGGCCGGCTCGACCGGTGCGATACCACGGCCTCACAGAAAACCGGTTGTGAAGTAACGCTTGCGTTGCATTTCCCCGAAATGAGTGAAGTCTCCGGAGGCCCAAAATCCCCCACCCCCCTAATGATAGCGCTGTTAACGAAAAGGCTACCCCAGGGGGGTACCAGCGCTAGCGTTGGAGAATCCCCCCCTGGACGTCCACCCTTAGGACGGATTATGCCTGAGCGTGGACGCCCAGGCTGCCCCTCGTACTCTGGGGGGGGCTCAACTGCGCTCTCAAAATCTGCTCGGGGCAAGAGAAGGCACACCATGGCACCCCCTGTCACGTTTACCGTGGATTTTTGTAACATCAGGGGCTTACATTCGAACCTCGACACTGTCCACCACCACCTTGAGACAGCAAAGCCGGCCTTGCTCTTTTTAACCGAGACGCAGATATCATCTCCAGCGGACACATCCTACCTCTGCTACCCGGGGTACGGACTGGAACACTCCTTTGTTCCTAAGGCTGGTGTATGCGTGTACGTTAGAGATGATATCACTTCTCGCCGCCTCGGCAATCTTGAAGGTAGGGACCTCTCCATCTTATGGCTACGTGTAGACTGCGACGACCATCCCCGCATCTACCTATGCCTCTACAGGTCCCATAGCGGTGATGCCGAAACGGACCGACTCATCGACCACGTCCAAATGGCTACAGACTCAGAGCTCCAGCAGGTCCCATCCGCAGAGATCGTGATTCTTGGCGACTTTAACGCCCATCACGCCGAATGGCTTGGTTCGCGCAAAACCGATCATGCGGGAAGATCTGTTCACGATTTCGCCTTGGCATATGGCTTGGCATATGGCAGATGCAGAAAGCCATGTGCCTTCACTGTTGGATCTTCTGCTGACCTCACATCCTGACGGCTACAAAGTATCCGTTGAGGCCCCTCTTGGCTCTTCGGACCATTGCCTGATTAGGAGTATGGTGCCACTCGTTCACTCGCTGCGGCCGCGAGTTACAGGCAGTCGCCGCGTATGGCACTATAGGTCAGCAGACTGGGATGGAATGAGAACATTCTTTGCATCCTACCCATGGAGGCAGGTTTGCTTCTCGCCGGATGATCCCAATGTCGTTGCTGACTCTGTCGCGGATGTTGTGCTTCAGGGTATGGAACTTTTCATTCCATTCTCCCTGATTAACACAGGTGGCAAGTCCCAGCCTTGGTTTGGTCGAACCTGCAAAGCGGCGTCCCGCCGAAAGCAGGAATGTTACCAAGCATGGGCTAATGCAGCGACAGCACGGGATGTAAAGACCAGCACATTAAAGAAGCAATTTAACTTTCCCTCCAGGTCCCTCAAAAGAGTATTTGCTGGGGCGAAGTCGGCTCACATCGGCAGAATTGGCGAGAGACTAGTTAGTCTCCCCTCCGGAACTCGTGCATTCTGGTCTCTTGCCAAAGCTGTCCAGGGGAACTTTTGTAAGCCATCCCTTCCACCTCTGCGCATAGGATATAATTCGTTGGCCCACGACGCTAAAGAAAAAGCCGATCTTCTGGGCAAACTCTTTGCGTCCAACTCGACCCTGGACGACGGGGGAAACGCACCGCCGACCATACCGCAGTGCGAGACCCGCATGCCGGAAGTCCGGTTTACACAAAGGGCAGTGCGTAAAGCGCTTCTTGCCCTCGACGTTCATATGTCGAGTGGGCCCGATAGAATCTCTCCTATCGTGCTGAAGACGTGTGCTCCAGAGTTAGCACCGGTTTTAACGCGCCTTTTTCGGCTTCCTACTCTCTTGGCGTAGTCCCGAACCCATGGAAGACAGCTCTAGTGCACCCAATCCCTAAAAAAGGAGATCGCTCGGATCCGTCCAACTACAGACCCATAGCCATCACCTCCTTGTTCTCCAAGATAATGGAATCCATTGTTAACTGCCAGCTCCTCCGGTACTTAGAAGACCACCAGCTCCTCAATGATCGACAATACGGCTTCCGTCAGGGTCGTTCAGCTGGTGATCTTCTCGTATACTTGACTCACCGGTGGGCACAGGCGATCGAGACCAAGGGGGAAGCGTTGGCCGTTAGTTTGGACGTGGCGAAGGCCTTCGATCGGGTCTGGCACAAAGCGCTCCTTCCGAAGCTTCCTTCCTATGGGCTTCCCGAGAAACTGTGCAATTGGCTCACCAGTTTTCTTACAGACAGAAGCATCAAGGTCGTTGTTGACGGTGCATGCTCCGACTCGATGTGCTATCACCCACGCTGTTTCTTCTGCATATCAACGACATGCTGCAGATTAGCGGCATCCATTGCTATGCAGACGATAGCACGAGTGATGCCCTTTACACCGGCCGCGCTAACATTTCTCGGGTAAACGTCATCGAAAGCCGATCCAAACTTGTGTCTGAAATCGAAACTTCTTTATCAAAAGTTTCAGATTGGGGTCGACTTAACCTAGTCCAATTTAACCCTACGAAGACACAGGTTTGCGCGTTCACCGCTAAAAAGATGCCATTGGTCGTATCACCTCAATTTGAGAGCACTTCCCTAACTGCATCAGCCAGTATCGGAATCCTTAGGGTCGATATATCAAGCGAAGTCCAGTTTCGCGGTCACTTAGAGAGTAAGGCCATATTAGCCTCGAAGAAGCTTGGTGTGCTAAACAGATCGAGACAGTATTTTACTCCGGCCCACCGCCTGCAACTTTATAAGGCGCAGGTTCGGCCGCACATGGAATACTGTTCTCATGTCTATGCAGGTGCACCCCAGTACCAACTTCTGCCTCTTGACCGCATTCAACGGAGAGCGACTCGCATCATCGACTGCCAAGATATTTCTGATCGACTTGACACCTTGGCGTTGCGTAGAGATGTAGCTTCACTCTGCATCCTCTATCGCTTGTATCATGGGGAGTGTTCAGAGGAATTGTTCGGACTTATACCGGCTGCTGGTTTCCGCCATCGTCCTACGCGACAAAATATCCATCCCCATCACCTGGACGATTGGCACTCCACCACTGTGCGCTTCTCGAGAAGCTTTTTGCCTCGCACAACCAGCTTATGGAACAAATTGTCGCCTGCCGTATTTCCGAACCGATACGACCTTCAAACCTTCAAGAAGAGAGCGTACCTCTACCTAAAAGGCCGGCAACGCACTTGTGACTCTTGAGTTGCGGGTGTCCATGGGCGGCGGTAGTCACTTACCATCAGGTGACCCGTCTGCTCGTTTGCCCCCTATCGCATAAAAAAAAAAAAAAAACTAACTAACCGGAAAAAAAACTAACCGGAAGACCTAATAAAACCGTAACTAACTCTATTATCAAAGTGTTCAAAGTTACCCGTTGTTGTAAATGTGTAAATGTTTCTGTTCGGATAGATTACTCCATGGTTTCTATATGTCACACACATAGGTCGGTTATTTTTGATTTTTATATAATATTGTGGTGTACATTAATATTTGGACTGGTATAAGTGCATTAGTGCATTTCTTTGATTAAATATAATCTATATGTAAAAGTTAAAAACATCAAAATGAATCCTCCAGTTCACGTTGAAGTCATCCAGAAATTACAAAGTCGCGCTAACAAGGAATATATTAAACAAATGGTACATTCTTTACTTATAAATTTTGTGTCCATTAGTCCTGGTGCTTCCCTAACAGAGAATGATTTTGAAGAAAATATCGACCTCAAAGAACATGTCCAAATGATATCTTTCTGTGATATTGAACATGAAACAGAAGTGTTAGTGACTCAAGCAGAGTTCGTGTTTCATATATATAAATTAGATTCTTTCGGTGCAGAAACGGACACTATGACAGACACAAGTACCGGTGAGGAATTTGCAGCAGCAGATATGTGGGCTCTACCGAGCCAGGAATTTCACGGTCTATGGGAGACATTGATCTACGATACTAAACTAAAAGAGGATACAGTGCGATTTGTAGAAACCGCATTCGACTTCGCTGATAAAGGCGTTGATCCTAATGTCGTCGGCTGGAACCGAGTAGTGCTGCTGCATGGGCCGCCCGGAACCGGCAAGACTAGCCTATGTCGCGCCCTTGCACAAAAACTGTCAATACGTCTTAGTGATCGTTTCCCGCGAGCTAGGCTCGTAGAAATAAATGCTCACGGGCTCTTCTCTAAATGGTTCGCCGAAAGCGGAAAGCTTGTAGCACGCCTATTTGAGCGGCTGGAGGAAATTGTAGCAGACCGGCGCCTGCTAGCCTGCGTTCTCGTGGATGAGGTGGAGTCATTAGCACACGCGCGTCGAGCAGCTCTGTCCGGCTTGGAGCCGTCAGACTCCATTCGCGCCGTGAACGCGCTGCTTACACAGCTAGACCGACTACGGCGACGACCTAATGCTCTGGTGCTAACCACTTCCAACGTAACGGGCGCCATCGACGTGGCATTCGTGGACCGAGCCGATATCAAGCGCCGTGTAGGTCCACCGTCAGCGCGAGCTACGTATGAAATTTTACGTGGTTGCTGCAGCGAGCTTATGACTCGTGGTGTCGTGGCACCGCGGGAGCCCGTGTTTGAGCTGAGATTGTTAGAGGATTCGCGTTTCGCAGACAGCGAGTCCTCACGGCCGAGCCTTCGTCTGTGGGAGGTGGCAATGGAGGCGGCGGCGGCGCGCATGTCGGGTCGTGCGCTACGACGGCTCCCATTCCTGGCGCGGGCTCTGCACGCCCGACAGCCGGGCGCTCCTGACCTCCTACACTTTGTACTGGCACTACGGGCTGCGCTGCAGCAATATTTGGCTGATGCAGCTGAGTTAGATGACTCCTGCCCAGCTCCAAATTAATCTAAATTGTTTTGAACATGGCCACTGTGTGGCGAGAGGACTATTTCTATTGTTATGATAAGTAATTTCCTTAGATTCATATGTAAAAAACATTTCACATGAAAAAAAATTATAATAAGTTTTAAAATATTTAAATGTTTGTGTTACTTATTTTGCTACATCTATGCCTTACAAACTCACTCATATAGTACATAATTAGCAAACAGCTCTGATGGTATATCTCAATACTACTGTAGAAAGTAAGATCTACTTGGACTTGGTAACCTGATTGCCACCTATTTTGGGCCAGTGGTATTCTGTGGTGCTGTCTCAACTCAACTACTACTAACCACATATATTGAAATAAAAATTGAAATTTTCTTTTCGATACTTTGGAAACAGTACTTCCTCTAATGTTTATTTAAAATTTTACATGGATCAGTGGAGTTGTTGACTTGCTACTTTAAATCCTCTCTCCCTCAAAGATCCTTTGCTTCCTTTGGGCAATATTATTGTAAAGATAAATAAAGCCTTCGATTTACATCCAAAAAGTAAGTCTTGCTGCTTGCTATTACTAAAACAATATTTAAACTGGGTTTTGATAAAACAGATCATTATGACCATTCTCATTTAAATTTATTTTTGACCCATTCTTCCCCTGTGGCTCTCAATTTGATTTGAAAGTAGAAGGATTTGAAATGAAATCTTTATTCTTTGAAATAAATAATTTTAAGCTCCTTCTGTAACCATCTGTAAATAAATATTTACAGACAGTAACAGAAGCTTAAAATTAAAACTGGCACATTCAACACTACCTCAGGTGTCCATAAATAAGAGCATTTTCTAGACATGCGCCTGGCGACAGACCCTCTGTGTCCCACATTTATTTGTAGAGATTATAAAGTTAAGGAATCATAATAGGATGAAGAATTTTAAACTGTTCATTAAGAAAATGTTTTATTTGAATGTTTTACACTTTAATGAATTAACCATCACAACTAATATTATCAATTATAGGTGATTTTTGAATTGTCCAGAGGTGCTAGTCAGTCGTGAAGCTACTTGCCTGTTCCAATACATATTGGAGAGAACAGACAAGATACGCCAAGGACACTATTTTCCAACTATTCTATACAGTGTTCTTATTACATCTATATTAATTTAATGACATTACATACATAGACCTGATAAGTGGCAGATCCGTGCTTACCTTACGTAATAATTGTAATACATACTTAATACAAAAATCAACCAAGAATAAAAATGAACATTTGTTGTTTGTTTAAACGCGCTAATCTGCGGAGCTATCAGTCGAATTGGAATGACTAATTTTGTACATTGTAAAGTATTTAGGTATTTATTAGAATATTTAGATATTTTAAACATCACGTTGCAACCTTTGGGAGCCGATTAAGTGAGCACAAACGTGGGGGAACTGTGTCCATATAATTTTTCTTTGTCACGCCCTAGAACCTAGACGGCTATACTAGCTAGACTGATATTGTCTCTCCTCGTTGCAAACATAAAAGCCATTGTCCTTTTCTTCGCCTGCAATAAAAATGGATTGTAGAAGAAACGTAAATATGTTAAACTGATTACAACTAGCTCCACATAGCTACGTGATCACGTATGTCCGCTACATTATATGGCAAACTGTCTAGATACGGCACATATAACAACTGCAGTTCAACACGATATATTTATACCACAGGGCGATATCGATTATACTAATTACTTAATATTAATAACTTATTGCCATTATACGTTAAGAGACCAGAGGTGAAAATGATTTAAAAAAAAATCAATCAAACGACAACGTTTTTATTTTCAATAAATCAAAATCAGTTAGTCAGACACTGAATTTACAAGATTACGAAGACAGGCAGGTTGACTTTCCAAACGGGCAGGGGTTTCCCTTAGGCTAGTTGACAGTCCCAGGTCCCTTGCAATAGACCCACCTGTGACGGAACACCGTGTGGTTTTAGTCGGTTCGAGTCCGACATACCACTTCACTGTCAGCTCCGGTGAGGTGATGACCCGTGGGGGTTTCCATACGAAAAAAAAAAAAAAAAAAAAAAGGCTAGTTGACAGTACAACACAATCGTGCAGAGGGAACTACAAGTCGTTACAACAATGTTTAGAGGGCGTGTGGAGGTTGGATAGGAGCACCCCTGCATTGCTTATTAGTGTTTGTAGGTTCTTTAAATTCTTTCAGAGCTCAAGTTTATGTTTCTAATGATATTCCTTTTTCATTTATCGACTTAGCCATTTGGCCATCGGGCGCAATGGTAGATATTGTTCCTGTTCACTTAACAATACGCGTATAATGCTAGCGAACAAATATGTAAAATATATTAAAAACTCCTTCTCCCTCCCACTTTAATCCCGGGTCTTTTAAGAGGGTCGTGAAAAAGCATCTCACCAGGCCGCCATAGTGTGGGTCAACATGCTGCATTGCCTATACTCGCAATGAGGATGGTGGCCACCACTCGACTCCACTTGTTGCTTTCCATAAGGCGGAGTAGTAGAGAGAGTAGTCATTATGGTAAGCTTATATAAAAAACAAGTCATTAAAGTCAGCATCCTTTATTTGGTTGACGTTTAAGGGGCGGCGTCACCGGCCGATGATCCAGAGCATGTTGAGTCCTGCGGGGCCTAGGTGCAGCCGCTGCAGCGCGGGAGGGTCGGCGCGCGCCGCCGCTGCCACGAAGAGCAGGATGGTGTGCAGCAGGTTGTTGCGGCCACGCGCCACCTCCACAGTTTCGTCGCCCAGCGCCAGCACGTAGTGCGGCGGCCGAGCCCTCACGCGGTGGATGGCGAGAGCGCCAGGACCGCGCGGCGGCGGGCTGGGCGCCTCCGACAAATGAGTCGAGCTGAAGGGGCGCGCGGCCGGCGCCGGAGGCAGCTGCCCGTCCAGGTACGCGGCCAGCAGGCGCAGCAGCAGCTCGGCGTCCGTAGGCTTGCTCTCGTCCCAGTCCGAGCCGCCGGCGTTCCAGCGGTAGCCGCTGAGGCAGCCTCCGTGCGCGAGCTCGCGGATGCGTTGTACCACGTAACGCTGATCGGCGAAAGGCTCCAGGTACGGCAGCAGCGCGCCCAAAGACGGCAGCGCGGCCGCCGCCGGCAGCTTCTGCAGACGTTCCACTCCCACGTGCCCCAGCCGCGCCTCGCCCAACCCCAGCGCACTCAGCGCCTCGTCCACGCGCGCCATCTCGCCCACCAGCCGCTGCAGGATGGTGCAGTGCAGCCATAGGCGCAGGTTCTGGTTCCACTCCGTGACGCGCGCCGGCTCCAGCAGCAGCCGGCGCCAGGCGCCTGGCGCACCCGCACCCGCACCCGCGCCCGCACCCTCCTCCAGGCCTGAGCCCTCTGCGCCACACCAACGAAAGCTTACTCAGTAATTAGGCTCAGAATAAGTAAATTCTTGCAAATGTCTATTACAGAATTAAATTAATAAATCAAAATTCCATACCAGTACTTTGATTTTAGAAAAAGATAGAAAAAAAATGCAGAATTATAGTAAGTTTTCAATTAAGTCATTGCTTTCCTAATTCAGGCTCCCATTGGAGGGTGAAGCTGCCCCAAGAGAAGTCAGTAATGTAGGGTGACTCACCGGAGTCGAGCGAGGCGAGCTGGTAGTGGTGATGGTGCTGCGCGGGTTGCAGCAGCGGCGACCACAGGTCCGCGAGGCCGCCCGCGACCTCCGCGCGCGCGCGCGAGCCGTACTCTCTATAACAACATTCTTCATATTTAGCTTTGTTTTACTTATAATTTGTCAGCATTCAAGTGACGGTACCTAAATGTCTATAATAGGTTCGCGAACTGGTGTCTTAACTGTATATACCTGAGGTAATTGGCGAGCGAGCGGTGGTCTGCGATGAACTCGTCGGCGGCGGCTAGACGCTCCGAGCGCTCGGAGCGCGGAGATGCGGGGGAGGGCGGAGAGGGAGGCGGCGACGAGTCGGCCGCGCGCCACGTGCGCGCCGGAGACAGCGGCGCGGGAGCGGAAGCGCCGCCTGTCGGCATGGCGGGCGGCGTGGCTGGCGACTCGGGCGCGCCGCTCACGCCCAGCAGGCGCTGCTGGCGCGGCGACAGCGCGAGCGGTGCGCGCCGGCAGCTTACCACGCGCACGCCGTGCTGCAGCACGTTGGCGCCGACCACAGCGGCACAGCACAGCTCCACCCAGTGCAGCGCAGACGTGTAGCCCACGCACATGTGCGACCTGGCAGTGGGAAAACACACTTAGTCTTACCATTATGAGATATTTTATATTTAAACATAACAATATGGGAAGCTATTACCACATATCTATTCAACATTAATACCTTATGACTTTGTAGTTGTGTTACATACTTTGCACTCATATTCTAGATTGTGTAACTATACAAAAAGATATTTATAACATATCTAACAATAACAATAATAAAATTCAATTATTTATTGTGCGGCGGTTGCAGCTTGTCGAGTAGCTGGTGTTAAATTCCCAGGAGTGACACTACTCCTCGACAAAAGCTTTGTGTTCAAGCGTGACAATGCAGAATTGAGCGACGTATCGCTGAGGCGAGGGCACTCATTGGCAAGGTTATCTGTTTCAGATCGGGCAACACACGCCCGAGAGTAATGCGTTTTGTGAATCGGGCTTTTGCGGGAACTGGTATCAGTTCCTGTGATTATGCAGCATGAGTCACAGGGCAAACCGTATACAAGAATATAAAATTCGAATAGACCGATACATTAAGAATCGTACTTTTCTAAAAGACGAGAGCTGGGTTTATAGGAGGGAGCAACTTGATCTAGTGAGCGATACTCCCAGATGTTGAAGTAACAAATGCATTTGTTACTTCAACATCTGGTCGATGTTTGTCGCTC
Organism: Tyria jacobaeae; assembly: GCA_947561695.1. Lineage (NCBI taxonomy): Eukaryota > Metazoa > Arthropoda > Insecta > Lepidoptera > Erebidae > Tyria > Tyria jacobaeae. Next base: position 19,477,694 of record OX387224.1, on the reverse strand, counting down.
ACACTGAGGGTGAATGAATATGAGATGTTGAACGTTCATGTGACTCAATTAATACTATGGAGCTATATATATTTCCGAACTCAGCGGGACCGGATAGACAGCATAACTTTTGGTTAAAGTGGCTCCGTAGCTCACATGAATATTTGGCATCTCAATTTCAGTCATGCTTAGAATCAGGTTTGTTGCCAACTTTAATGAGCACAGGTGTAACTCACCTACTCTACAAGTCTTATAGTGCCATGGATCCCAAAAACTACAGACCCATTACCTGTTTGCCCACAGTGTACAATCTGAGAGCTAAAATAAGACACGTAAGTAATAACAATATCATGGCCTACTCTCAGAATGGATGTTAAAATGGAGCACTTGGCACTAAAGAGTTCCTTATTATTGACACGCCTATTAACCACGGCCTTAAGCGGGCCCGATGTAGATCTATTATCATCTGTATCTTGGCTACTTTTAGGTGATCTCTTTGGAGAAACTGAAGGTTATATCTGTGCAATTAAAAATGAAGTTGTAATTTTGTTGTTTTTTTGTTGAAGTCCATCAGCAAGTTGCTCTAAGAAATAACCTTGTGGCTTTCGAGTTACTGTAGTACAGGTATGCACCTGATCCAATTCTTGAATATGGTTGTGCAACATTATACTGGGCGATCTGTCATCACTGACAGTTATCATCTCAAAATGATTACTAGAGCTAGGTACAATGGGTGATCTTATAGCTAAAACAAGAAATTAACTACAATTTATTTTTATTACATATATATCTTCACTATAATTCAAAAGATTGTTTATGAACCTTTGACATTCTAATTCCCTGCTTTCAGTTACCCTATGACCTAATTTTAGTTTATGTTCTTTTAGTTATATAATAGCAAACAACAAAAGTGTTGTATCACTCAGCCAAGAGTTTGTTTGCCCAATTTATTCTCATAAGGCTCAACCATTTCGAAACAGGTGGTTACAGATGAATACAGAGGGGCACTCAATTATCTAATATTTTTAACGATAATTTCACATTTGACAAAGCAACCTGTAGTGATGGTATCACTGTGTTTTGATCTATAATTATATATATATATTTTGGGGATGATTTCAAACAGGCTTGTTGAGCAGTTTTATAAAATAAAGAAATTGAATTTGACAGTAAATAAGTTCCACACTACCTTCGTATACACACTTGGTATGACCATTTTACTTAATCAAGTATGTGAAAATATTTTACTGATTAGGTAAACACTTTACCTCACCAGAGTAGTACCTAATTTAAAAAATAGTATTTTGGCCTTGAATGATCTATAACAATAAATATATCAGACATCCCCTACATATTCAGATAGGTGGCAGTGTGACAATCTAGATTTATAATGAAGTAACTACAACTTTATCTATTTAGTTGTAAAAATTGAAATTAAAATTAAACTTAACTGTAAAATTGACATATTGTGCCTAGTTAGTGTAAGAGTGGAGTTTAAAAATGAACTATGCCACATGTAGTGCTGGATGCAGACACCTGAAGGTATTTGAGTAGAATACTTACAAATCATATACGAATAGCATCAGCAATACGATGTTGACGAAGAGCCATTTGAGAGAGTTAGAGCGCTTCTTGTTGGCGTACTTAAGATCTATCGTACGGTTTACTATACTTGAGTTTGGACTAAAAGACCTGTAAAGAAGGATAAAAGTAAAGTACATACATTGAAGATAAAGTTCATTTTGCTAAAGAACTTGTCAAGAAAACTAAATTTACTTACATATTTGTGCGAGTATAATTTATCAAACTAAACTTAAACATTAATGTATTTATTTACACTGAATTCATATTTTAGTTCCTTTACAAATGTAACAACTAATCTAGACTGACTGAGACTAAAAATACCATTCACAAAAATGGTAGTGATTTTACTTATCTTACTGATCTTACAACAACAACATAAACTCATCCTCATCGGAAATTAAGTGTTTGTACCATAGACTATAAGAAGAGTTGGTAATTTTGAAAAAGCTCCAGTATGAGTCCATGCAGCGGCAACCACGAACATAAGATAATTATATATCTTAAGCTCTCTTATCCTAATTTATTTCTATAAATTAGGAGAAAGAGAGCGAAAAACGTGTAAAATAACGTTCAATGTAATATTTAAGCTAATGATTTTGATTAAGGAAAGCAATTTAAAACATGATTGTGAAAATGAGAGACTTTTAAAATTCTATGCGTAATTAAATCGTCAGTTGGTTAGCGTATCCATATCAAAACTTATATTAGGAATTAGGATATTAATATTTTAATTGTTTAATTTCTGATATTGGATTGGCAACACTTATATTTCAAATGGCTTGGTAAGATAGTGGGAGACTACTCGAAGAGACAAGTGGGAGAGCCATGCTCAGAAACGAGACCGGTTCGACCAATGTGTTACAACGGCCTCAAAGAAAAAGTTGTTAGTGTGGGACGGAAGTTGTCACTTACCATCAGGTGGCCCGTTTGTTTGTAACGGTCCCTTTATATTATAAAAAAACGGGCATTGGGCAAATTAATAAGAAAAATGTAAGTAAATAATTCAGCTTTTTTGTTTGTATAACTTAAAGCGTTCAATCTCATATTTGAGTTACAATTGTGACGTAAAACTTTCCCTTACTTAAAATCAGACCGAATACAGAAACCGGATATTCGTCACAAAGATTTTTTTTTTATGCAATAGGGGGCAAACGAGCAGACGGGTCACCTGATAATAAGTGACTACCACCGCCCATGGACACCCGCAACTCAAGATTCACAAGTGCGTTGCCGGCCTTTTAGGTAGGAGTACGCTCTTTTCTTGAAGGTTTGAAGGTCGTATCGGTTCGGAAATACGGCAGGCAACATTTTGTTCCATAAGCTGGTTGTGCGAGACAAAAACGCTTCTGGAGAAGCGCACAGTGGTGGAGTGCCAATCGTCCAGATGGTGGGGATGGATATTTTGTCGCGTAGGACGATGGCGGAAACCTGCAGCCGGTATACGTCCGAACAATTCCTCTGAACACTCCCCATGATACAAGCGATAGAGGATGCAGAGTGAAGCTACATCTCTACGCCACGCCAAGGTTTCAAGCCGATCAGAAATAGCTTGGCAAGACCACATCTTGATGTAAGGCCCCTCACGCCCTTCGGCTGCGAGTGCGCCGCGTCACACCTTTTTCAGGGATTGGGTGCACTAGAGCTGTCTTCCATGAGTTGGGGACTACGCCAAGAGAGTAGGAAAGCCGATAAAGGCTCGTTAAAACCGGTGCCAACTCTGGAGCACACGTGTTCAGCACGATAGGAGAGATTCTATTGGGTCTACTCGACTTAAGAACGTCGAGGGAAAGGAGCGCTTTACGGACTGCCCTTTGTGTAAACCGGACTTCCGGTCCTCCTATGTTCAGAGGTGGAAGGGATGGCTTACAAAAGTTCCCCTGGACAGCTTTAGCAAGAGACCAGAATGCACGAGTTCCGGAAGGGAGACTCACTAGTCTCTCGCCAATTCTGGCGATGTAAGCCGACTTCGCCCCAGCAATTACTCTTTTGAGGGACCTGGAGGCAAAGTTAAATTGTTTCTTTAATGTGCTGGTCTTTACATCCCGTGCTGTCGCTTCATAAGCCCATGCTTGGTAACATTCCTGCTTTCGGCGGGACGCCGCTTTGCAGGTTCGACCAAACCAGGGCTGGGACTTACCACCTGTGGGAATCAGGGAGAATGGAATGAAAAGTTCTATACCCTGAAGGCAACGACATTGGGATCATCCAGCGAGAAGCAAACCTGCCTCCATGGGTAGGATGCAAAGAATGTTCGCAGTTTGTGGCTTTGCTGTCTCAAGGTGGTGGTGGACAGTATCGAGGTTAGAATGTAAGCCCCTGATGTTACAAAAATCCACGGTAAACGTGACAGGGGGTGCCATGGTATGCCTTCTCTTGCCCCGAGTAGATTTTGAGAGCGCAGTTGAGCCCCCCCCAGAGTACGAGAGCCAGCCTGGGCGTCCACGCTCAGGTATATTCCGTACTGAGGGTGGACGTCCAGGGGGGGATTCTCCAACGCTAGCGCTGGTACCCCTCTGGGGTATCCTTTTTGTTAACAGCACTATCATTAGGGGGGGTGGGGGATTTTGGGCCTCCGGAGACATCACTTATTTCGGGGAAATGCAACTCAAGCGTTACTTCACAACCGGTTTTCTGTGAGGCCGTGGTATCGCACCGGTCGAGCCGGCCCATTCGTGCCTAAGCACGGCTGTACCACGAGAGTTTGCAAAGTATAAAATTCTCATGTTAGAAACAGTTAACAGAATATACTTACACCGTATTTAAATGTGTAAGTATAGGTATACATATATTGTAATATAATGTACCTCCACATGGTATTAGGGAAACACTCCCGAAGACGAAGAAAAAATTCTCATGTTAGAAACAGTTAACAGAATATACTTACACCGTATTTAAATGTGTAAGTATAGGTATATATTGTAATATAATGTACCTCCACATGGTATTAGGGAAACACTCCCGAAGACGAAGAATAAGCGATAGTGATAATACCTTTGATAAAATGAAATTATAATTTTTGAATTATCGAATAAGTGTTAACTCTATTATGGATTAGTCTTAGTCCTAAGTAATGACATTGACACTTGTTTGATGGAAGAAGTTTGGTATCGATTCTGTGTACGGTGATGAATGTATGTACTAGATATGAATTTAATGTTTCTTACTACAGTCATAAAACGAGTGTTCTATTATTGAGATCATATGCTCAAGGATTGTGAATCGTATAATAGATAGTGGTGGCTGTGGGTGTGGTGTGACGCGGCGCACTCGCAGCCGAAGGGCGTGAGGGGTCTTACATCAAGATGTGGTCTTAGGGCACGAAATTTACCGCAGAATATCGAGTTCGGTGCGATGGCGGCCGATACTGCCGTGGCAGCCAGCCCTGAGGAGACGCTCGAATCGCTGTTGCGCGAAGCAGAGGCGCTCAAGCAGAAACTCGAAGAAGAGAGGCAAAAACTCAACGATGTGTCGCGTGAGTGATGCTTCCAGTTCTTGTTTCTTTAGTGTGTCGGGTGGTAAATGCACCACGATATACTAGTATTTATATCTGATAATTGGACAATCCAGCTTATGAAAGCTCTTGTGTAACAGGCATGTTTACACAATTTTTTAATTGTCTTAAAGAGAATATTATATATTGAACATATAAAACGGATTTGGCACCAGTCAAGCAGAGATTGCCCCCCATTAGTTAAAATTGTAGTAGTACATGTTAAATTTGTAATATTTTATTTTAGTATAGGAAAATATTGTTTTGTATTTTGGAAATCAATTATATGATTGTGGTTTTAAAGAATATGGTCCCTCATGAGAAAGGGACTTTTAAATACAGTTGTCTTTGTAGGTTGACCTATGTTGCAAAGCTGCTTACTTATCATAGATTTAGGTAATGTTCAGTGCTTTAGATAGTCAGACAGTTGTTTAGATCTCCAATTAGGTTACTTTTTTTTATAATATGGGGGACAGACAAATAGATGGGTCACCCGATGGTAAGTGTCATCTCTGCCAATGGACACCTATAACTCAAGAGTGGTAAGTATGTTGCCCACCTTTGAGGATAATGAGGGATGCTGAAGAGAAAAGAGGAGAGGGGGATGAGGGGAGAGGAAAGCTGAGAGGTGTAGTTGGGCCTCTGGAAACCTCACTAATTTTGGTTAAATGCAACAAGTGTTGCTGCAAATTTGTCTGAGGCTATGGCATTTTAACTCTACAACTGTTTAACTGTACTATCCTTGTCTGTTACAGGTTGTTTGTATGTCTATTCAGAAATGAATCCTAATAAAATATAAATACATATTATATTTATACATTACAAATATTTGTAAAAATTTCTACAAAACATTTAGTTTTAGCAATCTTTTTAAAGTGATAATTGTAAATAAGCGGTTAGAAGAGATCAACAGCTTATTTACAACTAGCCTTGACCTGCAGTTTCACCCGCGTAGTAGTTTCTCAACAAAATGTCTGATTTGACTAAAACAAAAAGTATTTTACTTCTACATAAATACCCTTGATAAAATAATGCTTAATTTGGATAAGGCTTAATATTACGAACCCTTAGTACATCATTTTGTTCTATTGTCAATAGTTTTTGTAGCGCACTCATAAATAGGTTTTTGATTTTACACAATACAACAAAATCGCAATTTTCTTACGGATCCCTAATTTTTTGAAAATAAAATATAGCCTATAACCTTCCTCGATAAATGGACTATCCAACACTGAAAGATTTTTTTAAATCGGACCAGTAGTTCCTGAGATTAGCCTGTTAAAATGTTTGACAATATTTAAAACATTAAAATTTTTTTTTCGGATTTATTGAATGGTTTAACAATGTTTAAAATATATATATTTTACCAAATTCATACAATTTAGGATTATTATATTTATAAATATTGATTTGGATGCAAAATTGGATGTATCTCAAAACTGTGTGTGAGCATCTATAGTTTAGTAATAAAATATAATATATGTTATTTTTCTCTATCAGTGTCGTGCGTGGCAGAGCGTCTGGAGCAGATCACATTTCCTAATCTGAAGTTGCGACGTGTAATGAAAGGCCACCAGTCCAAGGTGCTCTGCTCAGACTGGTCACCAGACAAGCGGCATATTGTCTCCTCCTCTCAGGTACTACATATTATATACTTACTATATTACAATACTTACTTCCACAAACTATAGTTCTATGTGTTAGTGTACCTAATCTTTTTCATTCCTAATAAACACTTTAGTTATTAAGCTACAAGTATTATAATTCAACTATGTACTCAAAAATATATTGTACTTTATTTCACTACAAAATTAATATGGTATTGAATGAGTATCATAATTTGTTTATTGCCCAGAAATTAAAAAAAAAGAGGTTAGGAAAGTGGAAAAAAAATTTTTTTTTTGACCATGAGCAGTTGACACCCTTGAAGTTGAAGGCGAGGCAATTTGTAGGGGAGTCACTGGTGATTACTACTGTGCAACCTACATTGCACTTTATTGTTAATTGTATGTGTGTGACTATTGCCCTAGTCACGATTCATTTATTTTGTGTAGTGAGACTTTATTTGTTCTATTACATACTCAGTTTTATTACGTACATTTCATACATATGCAATTATGCATTATGTAAAATAATGAAGTATATGTTACTAACACGTCTGCTGTGTCGTAGGACGGGAAGGTGATAGTGTGGGACGCATTCACGGGGACGAAAGAGCTGACGATACCCATGCCGAGCACCTGGGTTATGGCCTGCGCGTACGCGCCCTCCGGTAACATGGTGGCTGCAGGGTGAGTACCTATAAGTGCTCATTGATCTCGGACCAGTTCCTTTGTACCACGATAGTTATGGCGCCTTCACCACATAAGCGTCCCGGGAGAACCATCAATCTTATTTTAATAGGTCATGCAACTTTTTATCTCCTATCCTATTTTTCAAGTATCCTGTCTACTTTCATTATGCTACTATTTGCTATCAAATCGTCGTCGGCTATTATGAAGTTGAACAGTATGATCTACTTTTTGAAACTGCGTACACAACTGTTCAAAAGAAAGAGAAAAAATTAAATGTGAAATGAGTTTAGGGGTTTAATGGATGTGCGAATCGGTACGCAGGTAGTAGTGCGATTATAGAATCCGGTATGTGTGTTGATAGTGGGCTGGACAACAAGGTAACGGTGTTCCCGCTGGGCGGGTCGGGCGGCGCGGGGGACGAAGAGCCGGCGGCGCGCAAGCGCACGTTCGCCACGCACACCTCCTACATGTCGTGCTGCCTGTTCCCCAACACTGACCGCCAGATCCTCACCGGCTCTGGCGACGGCACGTGCGCGCTATGGGACGTCGAGTCGGGACAGCTACTGCAGAGCTTCCAGGTACTAGGAAATAGTACATATTTATAACGAATGTTTTTTTCTGTGGAGTAGAATAGAGCTACCCCTATCTCTTGCCGTGGTTCTTGACTGTTGTCTAACAGACAGTAAAATGTAATGCCTTGCCGTTGACGGCAATAGGCTTGGGACTAATTTATGTGCACGCGTTTGGGGTTACAGGCGTGAGTGTGACTAAACATTAGACATGTTACATTAAACAAAACGATTGAATGGTTTATTTGGACAACATGCTGTAGTATCTACTGTTGTGTGAAAGGCCCACGGTGCGGACGTGATGGCGCTAGATCTGGCGCCGTCTGACACTGGCGACACCTTCGTGTCGGGCGGCTGCGACCGCGCCGTGCTGGTGTGGGACATGCGTACGGGACAGGCCGTGCAGGCCTTCGACACCCACGACTCCGATGTCAACAGCGTCAAGTACCACCCTTCCGGCGACTCGGTGGCGTCCGGCTCCGACGACTCGTGCTGTCGTCTTTTTGATCTACGCGCCGATCGAGAGGTGAGCGCCGTCTAATTTGCCCACCCTTGCACCGGTCCACACTGCCACTGACGCCAGCACTGTCCGCAGGTGGCCCGCTACACCAAGGAGAGCATCATATTCGCCGTCAACTCTGTGGAATGGTCGGTGTCGGGCCGGCTGATCTTCGCCGGCTACAGCGACTACACGGCTTGTGCGTGGGACGCGCTTCGAGGCGTGCGCGTCTGTGTGCTGTGCGGCCACGAGCACCGTGTCACGCGCATTCAGCTCGCTCCTGACGGGACCGCGCTCAGCACCGCCTCCTGGGACTGCACTCTCCGGGTCAGTACAACTTGTCTAGTGTCTAGTTATAATGGCGTGAGGCCACGAGCACCGCGTCATGTCTCGCTCCTGACGGGGCCGCGCTCAGCACCGCCTCCTGGGACTGCACTCTCCGGGTCAGTACAACTTGTCTAGTGTCTAGTTATAATGGCGTGAGGCCACGAGCACCGCGTCATGTGTCGCTCCTGACGGGACCGCGCTCAGCACCGCCTCCTGGGACTGCACTCTCCGGGTCAGTACAACTTGTCTAGTGTCTAGTTATAATGGCGTGAGGCCACGAGCACCGCGTCATGTCTCGCTCCTGACGGGACCGCGCTCAGCACCGCCTCCTGGGACTGCACTCTCCGGGTCAGTACAACTTGTCTAGTGTCTAGTTATAATGGCGTGAGACCACGAGCACCGCGTCATGTGTCGCTCCTGACGGGGCCGCGCTCAGCACCGCCTCCTGGGACTGCACTCTCCGGGTCAGTACAACTTGTCTAGTGTCTAGTTATAATGGCGTGAGGCCACGAGCACCGTGTCACGCGCATTCAGCTCGCTCCTGACGGGACCGCGCTCAGCACCGCCTCCTGGGACTGCACTCTCCGGGTCAGTACAACTTGTCTAGTGTCTAGTTATAATGGCGTGAGGCCACGAGCACCGCGTCATGTCTCGCTCCTGACGGGACCGCGCTCAGCACCGCCTCCTGGGACTGCACTCTCCGGGTCAGTACAACTTGTCTAGTGTCTAGTTATAATGGCGTGAGGCCACGAGCACCGCGTCATGTGTCGCTCCTGACGGGGCCGCGCTCAGCACCGCCTCCTGGGACTGCACTCTCCGGGTCAGTACAACTTGTCTAGTGTCTAGTTATAATGGCGTGAGGCCACGAGCACCGCGTCATGTCTCGCTCCTGACGGGACCGCGCTCAGCACCGCCTCCTGGGACTGCACTCTCCGGGTCAGTACAACTTGTCTAGTGTCTAGTTATAATGGCGTGAGGCCACGAGCACCGCGTCATGTGTCGCTCCTGACGGGGCCGCGCTCAGCACCGCCTCCTGGGACTGCACTCTCCGGGTCAGTACAACTTGTCTAGTGTCTAGTTATAATGCCGTGAGGCCACGAGCACCGCGTCATGTCTCGCTCCTGACGGGACCGCGCTCAGCACCGCCTCCTGGGACTGCACTCTCCGGGTCAGTACAACTTGTCTAGTGTCTAGTTATAATGGCGTGAGGCCACGAGCACCGCGTCATGTCTCGCTCCTGACGGGGCCGCGCTCAGCACCGCCTCCTGGGACTGCACTCTCCGGGTCAGTACAACTTGTCTAGTGTCTAGTTATAATGGCGTGAGGCCACGAGCACCGCGTCATGTGTCGCTCCTGACGGGACCGCGCTCAGCACCGCCTCCTGGGACTGCACTCAGTACACAGGTACATGGTACAGTAATTGTGCATTATTCAGGTCCTCTTCCGAAATATTTACCTGGTTTCTACAAACTCAGTTTAAGAAAGATAATTGTGTTCCCTACGACTGGTGTGTTTGAAGAAACAGTAGTATGTCATGTGTGTATGGTGAGCTGACAGGGCGCGTGTTTCTGTTACAGATCTGGGCGTAAGGCCGACGTCCCTGCGCCTCCGCGTGCTTGTGTTGTAGCTATTAGTCGGATACACCTATAGTACTAGTCGGTTAGAGTACGCTCATATATAATGAACATGTAATAGTAAGTAATGTATGTAAATATTGGTTATCGGCACGTTGACGAGTGATGTTAGTTTTGCGAGTATTTATTTTTAGAGTTAGTTGTGTCGACTTATGGTTGCGTTGGTCGCGAGAGGGGCCTCCTCCTGCAGCAACAGCTCGCTGTTAGCCTCCTACTATCATTAATAAATTTAAATGTTAATTTGTTCTTTTATTTGATCCCATTTTGGCATATCTTAATTGACAGGTAGAGGTGAAGCGTATATACTGGTACAGGTATAAAAACTAAGTATGTGCTTTCCGGTACGCAGTCGGGGTACGTAGAGAAATACTAGGTACATAGCTTAAAGGTATTACGTCACACGACCAGTACGAAACGAACCGCGATCACAAAGCACACGCTTTTAGTTACCCGACAGCTCACGGACGGACCCGAAGTGTAGCCTTACACTTCGGGTCCTTTTCGGATAGTCGTATCGTAGGTATGTTTTAGGGACTTTCAACTCAATTACAAAATTTTAATACCCAAAGTACACCCTTATGTATGTTATAGGTGTTTTGACAGTTAAGATGCACTTTTTAATGATATGACGATTAAGAATTTTGCGCAGTAAACAAGCGTGTGTCTTCGATCAAATTTATTTTGCTACTGTTTTAGTAGTATCTAATGTGAGTGGCGGTTGGCAGCTACATTCATGCCAAGAGAAGTGGACTGTCATAACAAATCTTCAAGGATATAGTCTAAGATGCAATAACAAGACATAATACAAAAAGTAACTAGTATGTAAACAACAACAAATGGAAACAATAATCGCAGTAACTAATCCTCATGAGTGCTACCTATAGGTAAAGAACATAATTTGGTAATATGTAGATTATTTAGGTATTCTATCGCCTCTTTTAAAACTGGAGACTCCAGTGTAGTCATTTGGTCACAACCGTCCCAATAACCATTTGCCTGGAGACTTGTCTTGTCGTGTCCTGTCTTGTTTTATGTAAACAATATTGCCAGTTTCAAACTCCTTTTCTCGCTTTAGCCACTTAGAGCGTTGCTGTGATCTGTTTAAGTATTTTGAAATCATAAACTAATTTGCGGGTATATTGCCGGCGCGATAGGTTGTGTATTTTAATATTCTTTAAACTTGGATTAGGTATATTTACAGGTGCTTCTCCAATCAGGAAGGGTCCAGGTGTGAGGGGTTTCACATGTGTGATGCCATGGAATCACTAATTTCTCCAGAAAACTCCAGGTATGCTCCCTTACACAGAGATTCTAATTCCTTATTTGTGCCAACGAAGTTCCTCTCCTGATCACCGGGGTCTCCTATAGCTCAAATAACCAACCTCGGCTAGATTGTTTTTGGAGAAATTAATATCAAGACGAACAGAAAAGAGAAATGTTACATGGCGATTAATGAAGAAATAGATGTGATAGATTTACTGAAAACCATGTGGGAGATCGATACCATTACAAAAAGAAAGTATACTAAAGAAGAACAATTAATACATACATAGAACAATTAATAAATTTTTACAACTAGAAAAAATATTAAATAAAGACCACGATAATCTGAAAAAAAAAAGAGTACACAAAGGTTATACAAGAATATAAAGATTTAAAACACATAGAAGTACCCACACCAGATATAAATAAATAGGCAGTATACTTACCACACCATGCTGTAGTCCGCAATGATAAGGAAACTACGAAGACACGAGTTGTTTTTGATGCCGCATTCAAGGGTTATAACGGAGTATCATTCAACAATGAATTACTTACCGGGCCAGTGTAGCAAGAAGATCTTCGGAGTTTAATAACACGATGATGATGCATTTTGTACGTTTCGTTTCGGATATCTAAAAATACAGAATGATATTCATATACGAAGAGGATACTGATTACCTCAGAATATTGTGGTGAAATGACTCGTCACACAATATTCAAGATCTCAGACTTCTGACAGTTTTGTACAGCATCCGAAATTGACCTTTGGTACAGCATCCGCACCATACCTGGCTGTAAACACTTTGATGCAGCTAGCGACTGGTAACGGGAGCAACTGTCCCAATGCGGCACGGATACTACGAGAAGACCTGTACATTGACGACGTCGTGTCAGGTGGAGATACGGTAGAAAACGCCAATTACGCGGATTTTATGAAATCTATAGATCCAGATGAAAAAAAGGAAAAAAAAGAAGAAAAGCTCTGGCAAAATAAACTCAGTTGGGATGAAGAAGTTAATGGTGGGCTAAGGGAGGAGTGGCAAAGTATACGTGCTGATTTTGCCATTGAAGGCTATCTTTACCGGGGATTGAATTATCTGGAGCTCTATAATTATCAAAGTTGCTAAAACATGTTGCTTCCGCCATGCGCCATGAGAATTCCAAGATCTCGTATTCTTGCATGGACAGGCTCTAAACTTGTTGTTTCTTGGATAAACGGATTGCCTGGCAGAAGGAAAACCTTTGTTGCAAACCGGGTAGTTGAAATAACGGGAACGTTCTTAGAAATCAATGGTACCATGTACAATCACATAAAAATCCTGCAGATATAACGTCAAGGGGTGCGTCAGTCTCTAGAGTTAATAAAGAATAATTTATGGTGGAAACGGCCAGAATGGCTATCGGGAGAAGTTAAGTATACAACACCAGAAATTATTTCTACAGACGCAGAACAAAGAACTACTGCACAAACATTTACAAATATAGTATAAGAAGAATATAAAAGCGTATCCACACAACTTGAAAATTTTAATTCAATAAACGAACTTGTACTTTGATATGACCTCTGTACATATTGTAAGAGATTCTTAAGTCAAAAGGTTTATAAAGAGAACATAGTTGCAGTGGTTACAACTGAAGAACTGTACAAGACTATTAATTGTATGAGAATCGTGCAAGGTGAAGAAATTGCAGAAGAAATACGGGCATAAAGAGAAATTAAACAAATTAAAGGTACCAGTTCTTTAAAGGCGTTAGATCTATATTTAGATAAAGATGAGATTCTCAGGTTTGCCCGATGACTGCAAACATCCCATTATATTGGGAAATACGAATACCCTGACACACTTGACTATTGCTGATGCTCACTCAAGAACACACGGTGGGTTACAACTAATGTTAAATATCAAAATACTGGATTAACGCGTCAAATCTTCAATAAGAAGATTTGTTCATCGATGTCTACTATGTGCCAAAGAAAGCGCTACCGCAAGGTCTCAAATTATGGGTGATTTGCCAAAACGAAGAAGGACACCAGCGCGACCGTTTTTACACTCTGTCGTCGATTTTGCTGGACCTCTGTAAATTATCAAAAGCAAAGGTAGAGGAAACAAGACGCTGAAAGCATCATCACTGCCGGGAAAAAGTTTAAAACTGCACTTAAACAACATAATTATCTATCAAATGTAATAAAATCCAGTAAGATAAATAAAAAAAATGCACATCTGCATATTCGATTATTAAACTCGAATATTTAAAGAAGTCATTCTTTTGTGTACTATCAAGTTATTGGACAGTAAACATCTATTGTTTTGAAACAGCTACAAACGCTGTGCTAGAGCCAGGTGGTAGAGTCGTAATAATATTTTTATGATGTGCTCATTACTAATTACTTTGCTTTTGTTTCGCATTGGTCAATAATTAGGACTATTTAGCTTCTGAAAACACGTGTTACTGACTTATTATTACCTGAGTTTACTTGGGTTTCTTCACAAACAATCTCAATTAGCAAAAAACTTGTGGTTTCTACAGTGTGGACGTCTTAAAATGGGAAAAGCACGCGAAATTAGCAGTGAAGTGAAGGTAAATCCGAGCGTGAGATTGCTTCACAACTGAAGTTATCGATGACTTGTGTTCATGGCACAAAAACAGTGGTAGAGCCATGCTTAGGCACGAATGGGCCGGCACGACCGGTGCGATACCACGGCCTCACAAAAAACCGGCTGTGAAGTAACGCTTGCGTTGCTTTACCCCGAAACGAGTGAGGTTTCCGGAGGCCCAACTCCCCCTATCCTCTTTCCCATCTCCTCATCCAAACTCTAATCACCCTCATAGGCGGGCAGCGCACTTACGACTCTTGAGTTGCAAGTGCCTATAGACGGCGGTTGACACTTACCATCAGGCTACCCGCCTGTTCGTCTGTCCCCTTATAGCATAAAAAAAAATTGAGCACTTCAGTTTCAGAATACTCATCGTTTTCAAAATACGGCACTACATTTCTTTTACGAGTAATGCATTACGAGCAATGATTACACCACGAGATATATATATATATATATATACAGTCGTGGTCAACTAATTAAGGACATTCAAGATAGTGGACAGCAATAACCGGCTATGTACATATAAATATAAAACCCTGTTGATTTCTCAGTAACTATTATTTGCATAATTTGATCCGATTATTATACTATAAATGGCTGTAAATAAAAGATTAAATAAATATAAAATAGTGTTTAATATCAAAGGTTAACCATGTATTCAATTTAAGGTACAATTCTGTAGCTGGACATTTAATTAAGAACAGTAAAGTAAAATGAAAAATAGAGTTAAACAGAACTAATAATCTGCAGTATTTTAATTTCTTTAACAACTTCATTTTATTACGGGTAAAATCAGTACCCAGTAGCAAAACCTTTGTTAGTAATTACCGCTTGACACCGATGTGGCATAGACATTATCAGTTTCTGACATATTTCAACAGATTGCTCGATTGGGTTGAGGTCGGGGCTATTTGCTGGCCAATCTAGCACTGATACCGACTGTCTGTTAAGAAACGACTTGACTGAACGGGCTGTATGTTTTGGGTCGTTATCATGCTGAAAAGTCCATATAATAGAAAGATGTTCCTCAGCATAGGGAAGCATAGTTTCTTCTAATATTGCCTTTTATTGATGTTGGTCTAAGTTACCCTGAACTTTCCTCACAGGTCCCACTCCACGTCCAGAAAATGATCCCCACATTTTAATGTTTCCTCCGCCATGTTTCACCTGCTTTTTTGTGAATCTTGGATTCATTTCCGCTTTTACAGGACGCCGTACGTATTGCCTTCCATCTGAAGAAATCAAATTAACCTTGGTCTCGTCAGAGAATAATACATGTTGCCATTGGTCGTAGGTCCAATGTCCATATTTACGTGCAAACGCCAAACGTGCATTTCTATGCTCTTTCTTTAACAACGGTACTTTGCGAGCCACTCTTCCGAACAACCCTGCTTCTACCAGACGTCGTCGAACTGTCCTCGCTGATACACTGACTCTTTCGTCTGCCCCAAACACTTCATGTTTAATTAAAATAGAGCCTAGAAACGGATCTTTCTTAGCTAACCTGGTTATCATTCTATCTTCTTGCGGAGTTGTTTTTCTCGATCTTTTTTTTCTGGGCACATTTAAAGTTGTGTTATTGCGCCTGAAATGTTGCACTGCATTGCATACCATAGTTTTTGAACAATTTAAATATCCTGCTATCCTTCGGTATGACCAACCACGCTCGACAAACTTCATGATAATTTTTCGTAGTGTTGCATCGCAACTTTTATTTTTGCCCATTGTTCTTCAAAATAACTCTCAAAACTTGAAATTACAAATCTAGATTGCCGCCAAAACTACCACAAAGAATAGGAGAAGAAAGAAAATAATAATTGAGATTCAGATTTTGAAACTAGAACGCAATATCTCAGTGTCCCTAATTAAATGGCCAGCCAGCATTCTTTGAACAAATAGCACTGTGATCATCTATCAGCTATACTGTAAAGAGGTTTAATGTTTAAGAAGTTGTTATTGTTTGTATAATTAGGCACATAAATGACTAATTATACTTACATGTAAAAGATGTGGAATATTGTTTAGACTCGTTGGAAAATAAAAAATAAATTCACAATTTGGATTAACTAGAGAGTGTCCCTAATTAGTTGACCACGATATACATATATATATAAATAAACATACCTACATACAATTATATATATAAAAATGCATATTATTAGATCGATAAATGCAGCAGTTAGACAAAAAGTATAAATGAGATATAAACAAAAAATGTACTAGCAAGTCAAGTAATAGTCTTTAACCATATTCTTAAATGTAGCCAGCGATTGGGCACGTCTAATGTGTAAAGGTAGGTTATTCCACAGGCGCACAGCCTGTACATTAAAAGATAGGTCATAGTACCTGGTTGAATGTGGAGGTACTGCCAGTTCCAATGATGCCGAGGATCTTAATGTTTTGGTGTGTGTGTCACTGAGAAACGTAAAACGTTCTTTAAGATAAGTAGGAGTAAAGGGATTGAAAAGAATATTATAAAGCATAGTGAGAATATGAGTATCCCGTCGAAGACGAATTGGGAGCCACTTGAGCAAAGTGCGAAATTCTGATACGTGATCATATTTGCGTAAACCAAATATAAATCTAATACAAAAATTTTGAAGGCGTTCAAGCTTATCGAGTTGCTCCTCAGTGATATCGAGATAGCTGACATCGCCATAGTCGAGTATAGGAAGAAGAAGGGATTGTGCTAGCGAAATCTTAGTCACCGTTGGCAAGAAATTACGTAGGCGTCTCAGAGATCCTGCTGACGCGAATAATTTTCTACTAACTTCACGCAATTGAGGAGCCCAGGATAAGGTATTGTCAATTAAAATGCCTAAGTTCTTAACAAGTGCTCATTGGCAGCACAGTACCATTAAACACAATGTCCGTTAATTGTGACCATTTTATCCGAGGTATCATCTTGGGACTTCCTACAACTATCATCTGTGTCTTAAGCGGATTCACCTCCAGACCATATTGCTTGCTCCATTCGCAAATACGCGCCAAGTCCGTATTGATTGTTCCAAATGCTCCTGCCAAATTGTGTAAAGGAGCTTGCGTGTATATATAGTGACAGTGCAATATATATATATATATATTGCACTGTCACTATAACACACGTGGTACTCGTTAAAGAATCCTCCGCCGATACTCTGTTTGTAAAGCGGCGTAATGTTATTTTGAAAGAAGGCGTCAATAAGACAAATACAAGAAAATATCCTTATATCGCTGCTTCCAATTTACGTTGCAATATAGCGTAATGTTGTTTTCAAATTGTTTCCAGAAATATCATGCTCTAATAATTTTAAAATTGCTCTGCTGACTTTTCTCATATGCTATATTCAAAGTTTTAAAAAACTTAATCACTAACGATGGAATGCGATCCTCTATTTTTCTCTTCGGCTGTTTTGTGGTTTCTACAGGTAACAATTTTTAATATTTCAAAATACTTTGATATGTAGATTCGGCTCGAATATTACCATTATGTTTTGACACTTGTTACTTTTATATTATTTTTTGTTATTGTACAAATTGTAAAGGACTGGTAGTCCTTTGGTGGGCGGCATGTTGGATTATATCCTTTAAGATTTGTTAACAGTCCACTTCTCTTTGCATGAATATATAGCTGCCAACCGCCACTCACATTAAATATGTTTTAGTAGCAAAATAAAGTTGATCGAAGGCACGCTTGTTTACTGCTCAAAATTCCTAATCGTCATATCACAGCATTGAAAATTGCATCTTAACTGTCAAAACATAACACTAGGAAGAAGGTTTAGCACAGCCCTAACTCCCAACCGCTACTTTACTGTGTAGAAACGGACCTTCCTTCTTTCGGGTGTATGTATTCTCGTAAATCTCTTACATCATTGCTCTTCTTCAGTATACTTACTTGCAAAATGTTTGCAATTTAAAGAGTATTATAGGGTGCAGGTATGAATGCTTATATAATTTAAGCTGTTTGTTGTTGCTGTGTACACCAAGTTGACAATGTTTTTTTTTACGTCAGTTGTGATTCGAAATTGGCGCATTTCACCCATTTATATTTAAAAAAACAGTGTGATAAAACTAATAGTATTATGGCCGCGCTCTCTGCGTTGTGCGTGAGATGTGAGGGAGTGATGAGTGAGTGAGTCGATTATTACACTGTTAGTAGATAAATGAACCAATAGCCAAGCAATTTATTGTATAATGTTGACATTTATTTAAACTAGCACTTGAGTGTTGCTCGAAATTATGAATTATGAGATAGTATGAGCGTGTGAAGTTTCGTACAATATTATTTAGATAATAAGGAAACATAAAAATCATAACAAGATTTTGAAAGCAATAAATATTACATACCTATTATTATACATCTACGAATAAGGTTGGGGATTGAGTGTCATATTTTGATTATTTTGACGCTTAAACATTGTAATTGAAAGATAAAGGTGTGTAACCAGGGCCGTCTTTAACCTATTGAAGGCCCGGGGCATGTTAGGATATTGGGGCCCGCATGACTTTGACAGAACAATATTTTGTTGGAATAGACAAAGGAAGTAGATAAATAAGGTTAAATATTTATTTTTATTAACAATCACATGAAACGAATAAATAAATGTAATATAGTAGACAAAAGTAACTCTTTTAGCATTCACAGGTTAGTGCTTAAAAATCTATGTTATTTGAAGAGGAACCAGGTGGGCAAAATTGTTAATAATTTCTTCAAAATCGATGCTTTTTAGCACATCAGATTCTATGGACATCAGCGACAAACTGGTGAATCTCTCTTGAAGCATTGTACTTCTTAATTCATTTTTAATTCCTTTTAATCACGAGAAGGAGCGTTCCCCACTGCAGTTAGTTACCATCATGCTTAAAAAAAATCTCAATGCGATTTCTACATTTGGAAATGTGTCTTCAATTTTGTTTGCTTTCAAAAGTTGATATATTTTTAATATATAATCCTTGTTTTCACTGTCAACAATTTTCAAGTATTCTGTTAAATGCAAACATCCTATTTCTAACTGTTTCTCATTAACATCTTCATAATAAAATTCAGCTAATTCTTTGTACAGGTCTCCCAAAGTAATAATGCGCATAGAAATCTTCGTCACTGTTCGGCAACGGTCGTATGTCCCGAGCGTCGGAAGACGATATATATACATATATATGTATATAGAGTGGTTAAGTGCATTCATGCATAATTTAGTAGAATTATGTGTTTTGTTCTGTGTAAATAGTGAGGAAAACCACACGATTGCGAATATGCTACAATCTTTGTTGGATTGATTCACTTCGAAGATGTTATAGTACTTTTCAGGTGTCTTACTGAAGCTGGTGTAGTGATGGAAGAAAAGAAGGTTTAAATAACACAAGTTTTATATTAGAAGAAGAAAAAATGGTTTTCAACACAGGTTTACATTAAAATCTTAGAAATCTAATCATTAAAGTCTCAGTTCAAAAGTATTTACAGCACTGATCATTCTAGAATAATATTACAATTACAAAAAAATAATCAGAATCAGGGAGGATCTCTATTCCTGTCATCGTAGATTCATTAGAATATTCATTATGCTCTTGTTCATTTACACTTTCCCCACTGCTATCACCTGTGTAAATAATCATTTCATCGGAAAAACTATCAATTCTTGGCTCAAATTTTCTATATTCATCTTCGCATTTAACAGCATGATCACAAACTTTTTATATTCTTCTGGTCCTATATTATTGATTTTTTCTAATATAGCATCTTTAACTGACGTGACAGTCATTGCAATATTTTTTTTGGCTACGTGTTTCTTTATTTGGGACCAAATATTTTCAATGGGGTTAAAATCTGGATGACATGGTGGCAATCGTATAATTTTATGCCCATGTTCCTCCATTATACGGTCAATGGCAAATTCTGAGTATTTTTCTTCATATCTTTTTATAATTTTATACAAATCGGGTTTCAGTTTCTTTGGGTCATGCGGAATGTTGTGTTGTTGTAACCAAGCTATCATTTGTGGTTTAGGTGTATTTGAGTTTGATGGTTTCACAGACAACTTATTATGATATGGGGCGTTGTCAATTACCAACACACTATTAGGAGGCAAGTTGGGAATCAATTGATTGCGTAGCCAAGTTTGATAACGTTCCGCGTTTATTTCTTTATGATAGTCACCTTCTGTGTCGACACATTAATGTAACATTAGAGCCCCTGGGACGAAGCCTTTTTCATTGCCTGCGTGTACAATAATTATTCGCTCTCCTTTGGAAATGGGTTGTTTGATACCTTTTTTGCTGCTATCTTGCCAAGTTTTACCCTTAGTATGTGATGTATGCACGTATGACTCGTCCATAAACACTATGTTCCTACCAGAATTCCTCAGCTGTTGTATTTCTCTGAGATATTTGATCCTTTTTAAACGTATATCATGCTTTTCCATAAGTAACCGTCTGTTATTATCAGTTTTCAGAAACCTGAACCCCATATCTTTCAAGATTAGCCTTAAAGACTCTGCACAGCCTTTGAAATTAATAGCTTCGATCAACTTTTTTCTCAAATTATTTACAGTTGGGAGTTCTTAGAGCGTCAACTGAAAATTGTATATCATATTAGTCGAAATCATCAAGCCCCAGAAATCTACTTTTAGGTTTTCTTTTTTTCGGTGTGGAAAATTTCATTGATTGATTCTGGTTTTTTCGTTTAAGATATTACTTAAAGTTCGTCGTGAAATTCCTGTAGCTTTTGAAACACGGTCCTGAACTTTTTTAAAATAATCATCATGGTCTCTTTTGAAAACATTGGCTTCATTTAAGAAATAAAGGTACACATTAAATACCATTTGTCGTGCTTGTGACTTAAGCGGCTTTCCACGTTTAAATTAGTCAGTTAGGCATATTTTTATTTATTTGTTGTATTATTGCATTATGTACTAATATACCTTTTAATATTATTTATTCCTATATCTATTTGTTTATTTATGCATGTGTTTATTTATTTGTTTATTAAATTTATATAAGCCTAAATCTTAATATGTAAAATAAATTTTTAATTTTTTAATTTAAAAAAACCGTGAAAATGTTTATGTATACTATTTCACAAAATAAACTATTTAAATTTCAAAAAAATAATTAAAGTTGAAATTAAATTTACCTTTGAAAACAAAACCAAGAAAGGTGGGTGTGTAGTAGCAGCTCTATATAATTCCACACAGAAAGAACACGTGCAGTCACCACCAATATATAAAGACGACTGACGGACCTTTAACTGACCGGCGACCGCCGCCGACCGCTGGAATTGTTTTCGATTGTGTACTCATGATATTGGCTCCTATTCCTTTCGAACAAAGTGGAAAATGCAAGTGCGTTGTTTAGGGCTCTTACGATTCAATGATTCGGGGGTTTCCGGGAATACGACTATTAGCGAAGATCTGCGTGCGCATTATTAATTTGGGAATACTGTAACTTTGTCTCAACTCTTCAGAATTCAGAGTTTATAAGCGAAATAACAGTTCAAAACGTTTACTGATATTCTTATACGAACTTAATCACTGTTTTAAATGAACGCTGGGGGTATCAATTATGGGAAAAAAGTTCCATTCAGTTGGACTGACGACGCAGAGCCATCATAAAAAACTCTGGCGAGAACTTCTGCGTTTTGTTCTTTGAGATAGGTCCTTGCAGTCAGATTCCGGGTTTTTTTCTTTGACAGACGATTCGAAGTAATCAAATTTATCCCTGAGGTTAATAATAAAATCATCAAGCGAAGTAAACATATTAGTTTCAACGTCTAGTGTTATTGTTTCTTTCTGAAGATAATTACTTATTTTGTCTATTCTTTCCAATATACAGTTCCAAATTTCCGTTAGAATAATATGTTCTAGTTTTTCCACTTTTCTGGACAGACTAAGGGCTTCGTCTTCTGTATCTTTTGCGATGGATATTAAAGCTTCATAACTTGTTCATGTCCCGCACATGGTACAAAGGTGGCAAATTCACATTTCTCCTTGATTCTTGCTTGTAGACCAGTATACTTCCCCGACATATTTGAAGCATTGTCGTAGCTTTGTCCTCTGCAATCTTTTATGGGAATATCATGGTTATCTAAAAAAATCAAGACTGTACCCAGATATATGCTCTATAATAGGTATAAACTTCAGAAACCTTTCAACAGGAACACTGTCATTCACGTATCGAATTATAAAAGTTAGCTGGTCAACATGATACAGAACGTACTATCAACGCTCATGGAAACGATCGTACTATCAACGCTAATTTGACCTCATTTATATTTTTTTTTAGAACCTGTTTTCTCATTAAGTCAATAAACTCGTTACAAATATTCGCTGATAAATAAGAAATGTGACCTTTTTCAGGATTCCCAAAAAAATTTAAGTGATCCGCTATAAATGGATCGAATTCACTCAATAATTCCACACATGCCAAATAATTTGCATTATTAGGAGATCCTAGGATTTTATTGTCACCGCGAAACGAAAGCTCTCTCGAAGCCAAAAATTTTACAACAGCTACAATCCGTTTAAGTACATTTCTCAAAAAATCCACTTCTTTTTGATAATGAGATAATAAGTCAATATCCACTCTACCAACCGCTTTACATCGTGCTATATAAGTCAACATAGATTGCCTATGTGCTGGGCTGTTTTCATGTGCTAAAATTATGTGATTAATGTGCTTCCAATCATTACACCCACTCGAAGCATAGATTTACATCAGAAGAGAGAAGGGTTAAACAAAGAGCATGAAAAACAAAATACAGACTTTTGGATGCCAATTACAACAACCATATTCTTTCGACGCTTTCATTGTTCTTCAATTTGCGAATAAAAAATGCTTTGTTGATATACCTAGTTACTGATTTATTACTATCTTTGTAGGTTCTGGATGTATCGGAAAAGTCAGAATCTTTATTTTGAAAATTTTCGGATCCCTTACGAATCAATATTTCGCGATTTTTTTCTGTAAAATTTTCATGAAAATAATTAGCTAGATCGTGTGATATTTCTTTCGGGTTGGAAAACTGTTGTAGTTCTACTGACACAGTTGTCGCTATTTGTGAAATCACCGAATTTGTTGCTCTTTCGTCATAGCGACGGTCGCTTTTGATTTAATGTCTTTTCTAAAGTTGGTGGAAATTGTTGAAGAACATGAGGATTCAGAAATTCCAGCAATTTATGAACGACACAACTCATCATGTGGAAGTTTTTTGGTTTAGTTGCTACTTACAGAAGTTTCTCCAGTAGTAGTAGTAAAATATGATGTTAATATTGGTAGCTTTCCAAATACTTCCTTCTGTTGTTCAGCTTTTTTCCTTTTTTCAGATCCACTAGGATATGACCGTTTCGACATTATATTATAATTCAGCAGGTTTTTTTTTTACACCGTAAATAGTCGCTAACACAAAAATAAACAAGCAAACGATTATTTAATTAATGAATACCTCAGAACACAATCAATAACAACTACAAACAAAACAAACGTTACAACACTACATACAAATACAGGGAAATCCCCGATCGCCGAGTCGGTTTATTTAAGACGTTTGATCACTTTCAGATTTACATTTATTAAATTGTATTTATAAAAAAAATACAAATAAGTAATAGTTAAATATTGTTGCATTAGAGATTGCACTAAAGATAAAAACATATCCATATATTTAATTGTATTTAACAATTGACAGAAAAACTGACAACAAAACGACACTCGTACGAGTCGTACGATGGTTGCGTTTCATGTTACGCTTGTGAAGACAAATTTCATGGTTATCATAAAGGAAAATGGAGCGCTTACACAGATGTTCTTGTAGTATTTGCGGTTTTTAATATGTTAGAGTAGTTTTACTCCAAAATACTTCGTAAAAAAGAATAGTTACGCGATTTTTTTCCAGTACCGCTTGTCGATAATTTTTTACATTATCGTCAAGCGGTACTGGAAAAAATAATAAATATTAAAAAAAATTATAGTCCAGGCATTTATGGCCCCGAGACCATAAAGTAAGAGGTTCAGAGAGAAAAAAGTAAGTTCCGAACGCGTAACTATTATTTTTATTATTTCTGAGTTCACTGTATTAAATAGACTGAGGTAGCGCCATCACTTTGGAAAAGAAAAAAAGTGACACTGTTGTTACGTTTTTATACATACATATCATATTGAATTCAGTAAATATTTTTATTTATAAAAAACTACAATGACTAAGTTAATGACATTCTATAAGCTTATATTCTGAATGATTTTGAAAGTAATAAAAAAAATGGTGTCTATAGATCAAACATTTTGGCGGCTAGCGTGATCACATGCATGTCAAATTAATCGACGTCCGTGGTAATTCTTTTTCGGTGTTTTTTTAACAAGAAATGAAATGAAATGTTTGTTTTGAAATATCAGATGTGTTTATGCAAGTGTTTTCTTGATATATCTATATCTACTTCTATTATGCTACAAGATATGAGTATAATAGAGGCGATTGAAAGTAGGAAAAAATTTAAAAAAATGAATGACACGCGAAGCGTTTGAGCACAGCCTCAAACGCTTCGTGTTATTGAGGCGTGCGATACGTATTTTCAGTCATACCACACTTATTTGTTAAGTACGAAAAGAATCGTCATGTTGCGAATGCCTTCTCTGTCTATGTTGCGAATGCATATTTGACAAATTATTGTTTTTATGTTAAATACACGTAAGCAATAATAAAAAAGTCTTCATTTAAAATAAAAAAAACCTCAATGTGAAACGAAGTTCTGATCAGATCACAAATTCCATTGTTTTATTAAAACTCATTGTCATTGTCAAATATATAAAATATATACCTATTATTGGCATTTATATACCTAACTAATGTGACAAATTATTCTTGGACATCGATATTAAAACCAGGGCCAAACTTTTATAGGATTCCATTCCACCATCTTTAAATTTTCTATGTAATTTCTCAATTAAATTAATAGGTTAATTCAAACTTGGAGCTTCATGCTTCGCTTCCTTCGCTCAATTTAAATGGAGCGAGTCGCACTGATGAGTGTACTGATGATTTTTCTTTAAAATGTGTGTGGTTAGTATACCATTATATATTTAAATTTATCTAAGCATGCTAAGTCGGAAAGCAGAATTTTTGGGCGAGAGTAGAATAGCTTCGCCCATGTAAAAGCTAGTAAGTTGGTATTGTTGTCAGTTTTTACTATTTTCTTCGAATTATATAGGTTTTTTGTAATAAATATTGATTATCGTTTGGTGATCTGACAGGAACTAGGGACTTTGTATTTGATCTGAGGGGGGCCCCTATCGATCGCGGGGCCCTGGGCACTTGCCCAAAGTGCCCACTGGGAAAGAGTCTGTGTGTTACCGAGAGAGACATACTGCACTGAGGCCAGACCTCGCACTCTTCTCACTTTTATTAGGCGCGATGCGTGTGAGTTGAAAACTAACGACTCACTTGTTAAGCAAATCCTCACCTCAAACGAGGTGTGCCTCGCGAGGTAAAATGAGGTACTCTCTCATCCTCACCTTAAATTAACGAGTTATCCATTACTGCACTGGTAAGTGCTGAGTCATAAATGGAAGACGATATCCACAATAAACCTTTTATATTGTTTACACAAACAATATTCACTTTACAATTTATCACAATAACAGTAACACAACCATAGCGACAGTCAATTGTCAGGTACAACGCCATCTAGAGAGCGTCGTAGTAGTTTTAGTATTAAAACTAACTTAAACCCTGAACATCTACCATACCTGAAATTCTCACTTTATATAATCACTTCAAATACTTACATAGCTATAGTAGTTGCAGGCTATACAACCGTTTTAATACAATAAAATAGTGACATGAAGTGGTACTTCATTTATTATCAAAAAAACTAAGACAACATAAGTACCTACCTACTATAAATACATATATTTCAAGGAAAAAATTTAAAAAAATGCGAGTCGCATTTCCAAATTCATACACAAAGAAAATAAAAGGGTGACACAATAAACCATATTTAATCAGATCTATTTACACTTCCATTAACTACATTAAATACATGTAAGCTCATTTTCAACAACAGTTTTTATCACATCCTTTTTCCAACTTTATTCACATGTTTGATCCGCTTCCTTTTTTTTGTGTGTGGAGTTCACTAATATATATATAGTATTAAGTATGGCAATATTATACGCATTAACTAAACGTTGTGGAGGGATCGAGAACAATGTGCATGTGGTAATTTAGGTCAAAAAATGTCTCTATATGACACTCATTTTAAATTATCTTCAATGGCTTAAATACAGTCCTTTAAACATTGAGGCCAGTTATCAATAGAAAATACGTACTCTATCCAAGGGAAAGATCTTCACACCCAATCTTATGAATTGTTTTAGGGACTGCCTGAATGACATGGGGTTCAGAGCATGCCATACTCTCAAACTCACCTTTCGCTGTCAGACAGGATTTCTTCCAATTCTTTCCTTCACGTCACAAACAGCAGAGGTTTCATTGTACGTATCAACAACCCGGTACACAAACTTTCGACTAATACGTTTGCGTAAATATCACTAAATTATAATACTTTTATTTAAATTAACTTCAACAAATTTTCAACCGCTTTACCGAAAGTAATATAATTATTTATAGAAAGAAATTAACAAAATGATTAATATTTTAACAAAATAAATTCGAAAAATAGGCATTAAGTCACGTGACAGCGAACATCAATCAGAAAGTGTTACGTCACGTCACGCAAAACTTTATTGTTGTTGACGTTTTCATACAACAGAGCAGGTTACTCCATATTGTTTTTCATTTTTAGCATATTTTCTCACACTTGACAGTTTTGGTTTCGCAGAATGTGATGTCACTTAAGGCGCCATGACACTATTCAGCGTTTTCAAGGGAAATCTAAATTGTTTTTCAATACAAAATACGTTATGTAAATATGGCTTTTTCTTTATAATATAGGTTTTTTGGGATGAAATAGATATTAAAGTATATATAATTAACCAAGTTTTCATATTTAGTCAACTAGCCTATTATGTCCGGTTTTACATGAATAACGGGTAATACAGAGCATACGCTCGCTCATGCTACTGAAGTTCGACTTGAACCAGAATATGCTGCCATGTCAACTGAAAATCAGAATTCACTAGGAATGACCTTCGACGGCACGTAACGCCACTCACAACCAACTATACGATATTGAATTTTGTAAATACGATTTTTTGCGCCATGATGTGTTTTTTGATGCGGAAAGCTAACTCCTGGAACATCTTAAATGAGCCAGTTTTCTCTTTGTACATTGAACAAACAATGAATTTTCAGAAGTATTTATGGATGTTGAAGAAAGAATCACAATTTCAAGTTTTCGACCAACATAGCGATCATATTTTTATACTGTTTTTTTTCTCTAGAAATACTTGACATTGGCATAATCTCTGCTTTGAATATACACGCGAGAGAGAGTCCGCAAATAACTGACTAATAATAATGTTGTAGAAATTATGTTGTAAGAAAGAGGACATGGAGGTTGGGGATGACGAAGACATGAATTGGTTTAAATCTGTAGCCTATACTTCAAAAATTGCCGCCAATAAATAATTTTCTGTTCGAACAAACTTACAAGAATTACTATAATCAACATCGGCCCCGAACCCGTCAAACACCATTCCTAATTGCATCGCAACCTGTGTAGGAAGGGACTAATATCCACTAATAAAATTACCTGTTTTTCTTACCTTAGTCAATAACAACCTGTCTTCAATAGTTTTTTAAAAGTTGGTTACATACCTATCGATAGTTGAATAGGTTTAACAGCTGCAACAATATAAATACCTACCTAATACAAAGTTCTTGGTAATAAGCCACAACACCTGGGTATTCTTTCTTAGTTTCAGCTATAAATGATAAAACTCTCCAAACTTATTTCTTTATAAATGCATATACCTAGGATATTCGTTTACTTCCTGTTTTACGAAGTGTAAGCAGGTACCTATATTACATTACATCCCCATGGTTACAACATAAATAAACTAACATTGGTGAGGTTTCCGGAGGCAAAACTCCTCACAGCTTTCCTCACGAAGGCGAGCAGCGCGCTCACGGCTCCATGAACGGCGGATTTCACTATCAATCAGGTGACCAGTCTGTTCGTCTGTCCCCCTATTAGAAAAACAAAAAAGATTAGAAGTACTGGTCATTTTAAATCGCGTCGCGACGCTCACCTAACACAACCGGTTAGTGGGGTTATATTATATTATTAAAATAACACAACAATGTTGTAATAAACATTTAATAATTTAACAAAGAGCTATTCCATATCAACAGTTACCTCCATCACAGTGTACCTATCATTTATTTTCTAACCCAATGCACGGCGGCTCATTTCACTGTTCAGCGTCATTACTCGCAAAAACTTGAACTGCCACGTGTTTCAAAAGTGACCTACTCAATGGGGTTTTATGTAGGTACCTATTTTAGCAGTGTCCAGGGCTATTTTAGTGTCCATTAGCAGGACGGTTTTACATATGCAATTGTGTTATTTAATAAACAAATTACAGTTTCAAAGTTCTGGCTAGCCCATTATAAATTATTAGTTGCAATATAAGCGTTGATGGGTTTAAGTGTGACAAGCACCGTTTGGATGGCTCGTCAGCTAAATTTTTGATAATTAGCGATTACAATATGGTCGGGTTCTAAAGCTATTATGATAATAAAACTGGACAGTAGAGCCTAGAAAGGTTACGAAATGTCGTGGTATAAAGTTAAGTATTTTTTTGAAATTTTTAAGTTTAAGATAGAAGACTAACATTTTAATTGAAAGGGGCCCCGCTAGACAGTGATCTTAGCTCGGTTGTTCCGGACCTTCAAAACTGAGCGACCCGCCCGTCTGTCTAGCTTGAACAAATGATTTCCTAAGGTTCATGGACTCGATGGTCACTTAAGACCACTGCAGACTGCAAGTGCAGCAGTGAACAGAATCGTCTTCCACCGTCCACCACCACTTTCTTTCGTTTGTTGTTAAAGACGCCATGATATTACCCACGAGTGCAGGAGAAGTGAGTCAACCTTCAGCATAGATCCCAATGACCGGTGAAGCGAAAATGTATACTCAGCAGAGGGATCTACAACCTCGTACCTGGGGTCACGGTGTAACTTGAATGAATCCGTTCATACAGAAGTAGGTACGATCGACGTGTGCATGAGTGTGCCCAGGACACGGCTCTGACCGGACACGATAACATTACACTCATCATTTGGCGCTGTTGAAGCGCATTTTCCCGCAAGCACCCACTGTGATATGACATTTATGTACCTACGTTTAGTAACTATGAACACAACAACATATTACACTAAATATCTATAAACAATTTCTCTAAAGGAGTTCCGGACGACACAGACAGCCGATGTCTACAGTAGCACGTTCACCATGGATCACAATCTGTATCTACCTACATCTACAAAAGACCTGTTGCTGTCTTAAAAGTAACAAATTAAATGCGAACAAAGATATCAATTTATTCTTCTAAAATTATACAAAACAAATATTCATCTAACAACAACTGGTGACGCGTTGTTTGTCACGAAGATATGGGGGCTGACATGCAATGCATGAATATTTTTTTTATAAGGTGAGAAGACTATTATATAAATGTTATTTTATTAAATACAAATACAAGAGGCCACACGTGAGACAGGTACTTGAGTTAGATAATATCTACACTAATTGACTACACTCCACAAACACACACAACTTTCATTCATATGTAATCAAATATTTAGAGGCATGACGTACCCGTACATGTACCTAGAACTACATATTTACATACACGTACCAACTACGATTACATTAGTGAACAATATGTAACCAGCTGGCAGCTTACGAACCGGTGCGGGCGAGACATTGTTTGACAGACACGCATTACATGGCATGCTTCTAGTGAACCAACACTATATTATGCAACTAAGTAACTGATCAAATGAACAGGTTACCAGACGGGTTCCAACCCAAATATGTAATGCAATGCAATTATACCACAAACTCGTGGATATTCTAAATGCAGTTGCAATATAACATGACGTAAGAGCATTTTCAGTGAGGCAGACGTGTACCAGTCTCTCGGCACCACCGTGAGTTGAGGCGCCGTCACGAAGGAGGTTGCTCTTAAGAAAGTATTATCACTTTCTAATAGTTTATTACTTACTGCATTCCGCTCCCGAACAAACATCGCTTTTTATGGTTTTATAATATATATTATTACAAATGTATATAAATTATATATATAAATAAGTATAAAGAATGCTTCAGAAATACTTAAAGTTATAGACAAAGTGCAGAAGGGTAAAAGTAATGAGGAAAGAGAGAGAACATAAAAAGAAATACAACAATCGGTTTTCAGTGGGGCCGTGGTATCGCACCGGTCGCGCCGGCCCATTCGTGCCTAGGCATGGCTCTACCATTTATTATTATTGTATTCTATTTACCTATCACAGTACTAGTCTATACGATAACAGTCATACTAATTCAATAAATTATTAACAGGTAATTAGCTTGCCCCCATGTTGCATAAGTGAGGCTAAATAATAGTCAGCAAAGTGTAGCCGTTTAATACGCCTCTGCCAACCCTTTGGCAGATATACGTGTACGTATAGATTATATGAGGCGATCTCAAGTTACTATAAATGGTAAACCCGTTAAGATAGTATGCTTTTAAAGCAATATTCACAATATATCTCGTTACAAGGATCTCCGAGTCAATTACGTATTCGCACACTAACACATAATTATGTTCGTTTTGCTTCGTAGTACAGTATTATAATAAAGGTTTAGGTATATTTCATGATTGCGCGATAAACTACGATGTGGATATGTACAAACTTTGTTATGACTAGTTACAATATGACGTGTAACGTACACGTCTCTCGTCAGGGCGCGCTACAGTGCAGCACAGTACAGTACAGTACAGTACAGTACAGTACAGTACAGTACAGTACAGGAGTACGCGCGCGTACAACTAACACTTATAATGATAAAATAACTTATTTGTCTCGTCACCTTACAATATAAATCTTATACAAAACAAACGCTATTATGCTATAATTGATGTTTTCTACACAACCACTGTTTTGTAACAAATATTTCATTAGCTATTCTTTATAATCAGTTTTAGAGTTATTTTAGTTTTATGTCATTCTTAAATAACTTATACTGTTATATGATTTTATATTATGCATTTTATACATTCTAAATAAATATAAGTATTCATGAATCTAAACGTATATCAGGTGATAACATTTCCGTTACATTCATGGACCTCACACCAGTTATGTATTTCCGCCACTTCATTTTTTGTAACAATAAATTTGTAATATTAACTAAGGGGCTCCGCTGCTCGGCACTAGGTCGCGGTTAGAGGTGGTAGAGGTGCAGGTCGACGCCCCAGCCGGTGGCGGCCACGTGCGGCGGCAGCGCGGCCAGCTGGCGCTCGTGCTCGGGCGCCAGCTTGTTGGCGCCGAAGAGCGCGTGGCCCGCCAGCGACACGTCGGCAAGCGCCGCGCCGCCGCCCGCCAGCTCCAGCTGAAGGCGCCAGGAGGCGGGCGCGCGCGCCGCGTGCAGCGCAAAGAAGTACGTGCGCCGCTCGCCCCACGCCGCACCCTCCAGCGGCGTCGCCAGCACGCTCGCGCGCACCAGCCGCACGCCACGCGCCGGCGACACCAGCAGCACGGCGTGCGCCGGCGCGCGCGTCACGTTCACCAGCAACGCGCGCACGCCCGCGCCGCGCTGCTCCACCGCCACGCTGGCGTCCAGGCGCGCCAGCGGCGCACCCGCGGCCGGCGCGCGGTGCGAACGCCGCACGAGCCCAAGCACGGGTAGGTAGTAGGGCGCGCCGCAGTACACCCAGCGCGCGCACTCCGCCGCGCCCACTTCCTCCGACGAGCCCACTAACAGACCACTCATACTAATTTATTTATTTATTTAAAAACTTCATGCACGCGTGTACAAAGGCGGACTTAATGCCTAGGGCATTCTCTACCAGTCAACCTTGAGGTGGTGAAGAAAAGCGATAAGGTAGGTGCAGACATCTGGAATTTACTGTATTGTAATGTATTTTAAAACAACTATAGTTACATATATACATATATATACAAATACATAACAAATATACACATACATAAAAATATACATATAATGAAGAATATATATACTAACATACACTTATAAATAAAGAGTGTTTCGTACTGTCGTGGCGAACGGACGTGCTTGCGCTCCGACTGCCATCGTACGGGCGCCCCTAACACTGCTTATTTTAATATTTAATATTTGTTAAATATTATTATTTGCACCCGTATTATACTTGTACATTCGGAGGCGAATACCTTCCCCGAGAAGGCCAGCGTGTAAACCTTCGCCGCAGGGTGGGGTCTCCGACCCTAACCTCAACGGTGATGGCAAACATGCCAAGGCGCCACGAGGATGGATCCACCAACATCAAGAACACCAGCAGCGAAGAGAAAGGCTCGACCGACGCAGCGCTGCAGGACCAGCGACAAAAATACCAGGTCGACATGAGTATTTTCAACTCCCTTCGAGAGAAGGGAGAAATGTCGCAGGGCCTGCAGCGCTGGTTGGAGGCGTACTTCCGAGTAATGGAAGTACATATTGGCG
This sequence comes from Tyria jacobaeae, assembly GCA_947561695.1. Lineage (NCBI taxonomy): Eukaryota > Metazoa > Arthropoda > Insecta > Lepidoptera > Erebidae > Tyria > Tyria jacobaeae. Next base: position 19,444,832 of record OX387224.1, on the reverse strand, counting down.
ACAAGAAAAAGGAGGACCTCACTGCCCAGGATGTACACATCCTGACAGCGGTGGGGTCAGCACTGCCGCCTACCGCAACGCCTATACCAGGCAAACGGAGGCGGGAAGAAGACCCGGAGCAGCAAGCGGCGAAGAGGACGACAGTAGAGGCTTCCCTAACCTCGGACTCCGAGGAAGGGGATAGCGAGGAGATGGACGTCCAAGTCCTCTCCACCTCGCCCGAACCGACTCCAGTAACACTGGAAGTCGAACGGGTCCCTACGCCTACACCCAGGCCAAGGACAGCAGCAGCTGTACTTGCCGCACCACCACCCCAGAAACCCATAACAACTCAGAGGCCCATAACAACAAAACGGCCCATAATAACACAAGGCCCTTCCAAGGCGCCCACTACCCAGACGTCACACAACAACCAGTCCCTGTAGTGGACCGTCTGGAGAACTGGACGTCCCAAATGAAGGAGTTGACCGCCAAAATCGGTCACCCACCCAGCGTGAGGCCCTTTGGGAAGGGATTTAAATTCACTCCCAAAGAAGACGCTGAATTCCGAGTCATTCAGGCTCACCTGGATGACCTCGGACAGGACAAGGCGCCTTATTACGCCATCGCCCCACCGCACCAGAAGCCCCTGAAAATGGCTATCCGGGGCTTACCTGCGGACACTCCCACAGAAAAAATAGTGGAGGACTTGACTAGCAAGGGAGTGCCAGTCAAGTTTGCGAAGCATATCCGTGCTCGCACCAGCAGACCCGGATGCATCTTCTTCGCAGAAGTGGAGAAGAGCCCGACCGCAGCCAAGGCCTACAACATTGACGAGGTCTTGCTCATGCCAGGCGTCGTCATAGAGGCCTGGAGGGGCACGAAAGGACCCTCTCAATGCCACCGCTGCCAAGGCTTCTGCCACAGTTCCCAGAACTGTCACGCGCCTAGCCTGTGTGCGATGCGGTGGCGAGCACCAGGCGCACAACTGCCCTCGACCAAAGGAGGAGCCACCCACGTGCGCCAACTGCCAAGGCCCGCATCCAGCCTGCAGTGCGGCGTGCCCAGTCTACAAGCGGGAAGCCCGCAACAAGAAGGCGGGACTCACGCCGAGGACTGGCCCGCCCAAGGTCATCGACCAACCAAACGTGGTCGTCGAATCGGCACCCACCACGCTGATGGCCAAAGCAAACCCGGGGTCAAGCTCCACAAGAAAGCGGAGAAGGCACCGAAGAAAGAAGGCGGCCCAGGAAAAGCCACCCACAGCTGCGGCGGCACCCAAAAACTGCAGCCCAGCAGCCAAGGACCCGGAGAGGGACCAACTCGCTGCCTTGCTCATGCTGTTCGCACAGCGTGTTAAGGCAGGCGAGATAAATACGACAGGACTGCTGCAAAACCTCACTACCAATGGATAAGCCGCTCAGGGTGGTTCATTGGAACGCGGAGACGCTGAAATCCAAGATAGGCCTACTACGCCTATTTCTCAAGGAACAGCGGGTCGATATCATGCTGATAAGTGAGACCCACCTGAAGGCCAACAGGCCAATTAAGATCCCAGGGTACATTGTGTACCGCCAAGATGAGGTCTCGCCAAGAGGCGAAGCATATCGTGGACTCGCTGTCCTAGTGAAGAGGACAGTAGTGCATCAACCCGTCGAACCGAAGAGACTCGATACCATGTATGCGCTTGGTATCGACGTCCAAATCGGCAGGCGGGAGATGCGCCTGTACGCGGCCTATCGAGCTCCGAATCAGAGAGCCCGCGTCGATGAACTCCGGAGCCTTCTCCAACATACGACGCCGACCATAATCGCGGGAGACCTGAACGCAAAGCACCAAGCATGGCACAACACCACCAACAACGCAATGGGAAATCTCCTTATGCAAGACTCCGATATGCATAACTATGAAATCGCTGGCCCCAGAGAACACACTAGATTGGACCCAGCGGGCTATAGCGATAGCGTACTGGACATCATAGTGTTCAAAGGACTAAGAGCACCTCCGGCACAGGAAGTGCTCGAGGACCTACCATCGGACCACAGGCCGGTGCTACTTGTGTTCAGGGAGCCCGCGGCTACGGTCGGCCCACCGAAGCCCACAGTCCACACAGACTGGAGGGCTTACCAAGAATCCTTAGCGGGTTACAGCCGCCCTACGGTTGTAAAAACGCCAGTGGAAGTCGATGAAGCCGCCGAAGAAATCACCGGAGCTATACAAGCCGCACTTCGGGTCTCCTCGAGCACTAGACCGAGCAGCGAGCGACAGAACCCTCTGCCCGCTCGGCTCCGTAAAATGCTCGAGGAGAAGCGAGAGGCTAAGAAGCTCTGGCAGAGAACTCGGCACCCCCGAGACAAGACCCGATACAACCGCCTTACCAACTCGTTCAAGGCCGCTCTTTGGGAGCACAGAGGTGACGCATGGGAGAACTTCCTTATAGATATCGAAGACGAACAGCCCTCGGTACACCGACTCTGCAGACAACTGACTGCAGAACCAAACCCCACGCGCCCACTGTTCGCAAATACGCTACAAAGCGCAAGATCGTGCCGAGATCATCGCGAACAGCCTCGAAAAACAGTTCACACCTCACGACAATCAAGACGAGGACCACACTCGGGAGATAGAGGCGGCAACCCGTCTCTACCTCTCGAGGCCCCTCGCCCAGTCTAAGGGTGAACTGCTCGTAACACCGAGCGAGGTTGCTGCGATGATCAGGAAAACCAACCCACGGAAAGCACCTGGTGAAGACGTAATACCGAACACTGCACTGCAGCGACTTCCACTGAAATCACTCATAGCGTTGACACAACTGTTCAACGGTATCCTGAGGACCGGCCACTTCCCTAACATCTGGAAGCGGGGTCGGGTTATCGTACTTCCGAAGCCCGGCAAGGACCTCAGAAAACCGGAGAACTACCGGCCCATCACACTCCTCTCGACGACGTCCAAGGTGTTCGAGCGCTTACTGCTAGTAAGGGCTCAACCCCACATCCGGCTGAGGCCCGAGCAATTTGGATTTCGTCAGGAGCACTCCACCAGCTGACTCGTGTCCTAGACGAGATGGCTACGTGGTTGAACAAGGGCGGGAGCACGGTGACCGTGATGCTCGACATGGAGAAGGCGTTCGACAGAGTGTGGCATGAAGGTCTCATCCACAAGCCGTCGACATCGCCCCTACCACGAAAAGTAGTCGCGATCATCGCATCGTTCCTGACCCAGAGAACCTTCCGTGTGGCTATAGAGGATACCACATCGGAAATCAAAACCATCAGTGCCGGAGTCCCGCAAGGGAGCTGTCTGTCACCGGCCTTGTACGCCCACTACACGGTTGACATCCCTGTAGTCGGAGACGTCAAGCTGGCACTATTTGCAGACGCAACGCCGCACACGCTGCACGGAAATTGCGCCCCACACTCGAAGCCCTTCCGGGCTGGCTGAAGCGATGGAGGCTCAAGTGCAACGTGTCGAAGACCCAGGCGATGATAACCGGTATGGCACACTACCCGCCAAACCTACGTCTGATGGAAGAGGACATCCTATGGTCCCCAAAGGTCAAGTACCTGGGAATCACCATCGACAGATCACTGTCGATGAATCACCACGTCGAGACCATCACAGCGAAGGCCAGAGCTGCGCGGACGAAGCTGCGTCCCCTGCTATCCTCCAGACTACCAGTAAATGCCAAACTAGGCATTTACAAAACATATATCAGGTCGCGCCTCACCTACGGTGGGCCGGCCTGGTACAACTTGATAGCAGGGACATCGCGCCAACGTTTGCAGGCTGTAGAGAACAGCTGCCTTCGCATGGTGGTCGACTCATCAGGAATGCAACAATCCACCGAGACCTCAAGTGGGAACCTATAAAGGAGTTTGTGAGCAGACTCGCCACGGGGATGTTTGTGCGGGCTGACCGCTCGAAACTTCCCCACCTGGTAGGTATTGCTCCGCTCCCACATCCAGACGATACAACACTCATCCGGAGGCGACTCAAACGCCCCGCTCGGGAGCTCATATCAGTTCCTTCGAGCGGGGCATTGGCTTCGCCATCGGATGCAGATAGCCAACCACCGACCTCTCTTCAGAGGAGCGATCGGCGAGCAAACCTCGAGGCCGGTGAGCTAACTCCAATGACCGGCTCACAGTGGTGAGCTGCGAGGAAAATCACTATAAGGAGCCCAGTGCTTCAAATAGTCTCCCCACCCCCCTCAACAGGGGTGAGATGACACCAGATAGTTCGACTTATAAATAGGTATACAGTCAAGTGCATTGTGGTTATTCTGCTAATTCAGCGAGGAGAAGTTCACGTACTTTTTTCTTAAACGTTAAACGGCTTTCAGACATTCTAAGCTCAAGAGGAAGCGCATTCCATAGAAGAACTGCTTGCACGAAGAAAGATGAGTTGACAAAGTTAGAGCTGTGGGGAGGACATAAGAGGAGCAAATTGTTCGAAGAACGAAGGTCCCTGTCATGATCTCTGATAATCTCACATTAAGGATACCTGCGTTCATAAATCATTAAATATTTTTCAGTACTTAGCGATTCTTTATTGATCACTAATTTAAAAGTACCGAACTAATGGTGAATGATAAATATTACAATTAAAAGAAATAGTCGTATATTTGTTAATACACCGACACTCGTGACTAAACGGCTATAAACATAAAGATTTTATGCATTTGCAACAAAAATGTTTTTGTTAAACAACTTCTTCGCAGATGCAGAGTCTAGAGATATTTAAAGAAAAAATATATAGACGCACTATTTATAAAAATGTATAACTTGTATACACACAGGTGCACACGAGGGTACATACGTTTATAATATATGTATTATACCTATTTCTGCAGAGTCAAGGGTCAGCTACCGCTTACTTCTATCCCTACATTAATCTTGAGGAAAGTCTGATAAAGATCGATTTTAATGAGAGGACATCCTTCGTCCAATACAGCGATATCAACACCAATGCTTTTGTAAATTGTATGCATGCGGTATACAACAAAGACTCTTCTCGTCTCACTAAAGTCATTCAAACTAGGAACTAGTATTTGTGATAGATATTAAATAAAGAAAAAATGATACTAGTCGTTTTTCATGGTATTGTCGATTAAATCAGGATACCAGAAGCACAACTCCCCCTCCCCTCTCTCCTCATCCCCCCTCTTTCACTCAACTCCTTCCAATCACTCATACACACCTCTCCTCTTTCCCGTCCTCTCATCCTCAAACGCTTTCCACGTCACCCTCAAAGGTGGAGAGAGCATAGACTGTCACTACCTAACTGTTCGTTTGTCCAATGTTCATCACAACAAACAAGTACATACCGTGTTTGTGGAGTGTGGAGAGCGTGTTGGCGTCGAGCTCGGGCACCCAGTAGAAGTGTTCGGGCGCGGAGGGGGCGGAGGGCGCGGAGGAGTGCACGGTGCGGCGCGTGTGAAACAGCATGAGGCGCTGCGGGCGCTGCGCCGAGTAGGGCGCGCCCAGCGCCCCCACCACCACCAACGCCGCGCTCGCCGCGCACAGCGCCACCAGCGCCCACACCTACAAGTCACCGGGTACGTTTATACCATCACCACCACAATCCTTCTCTTCATGCTCTTCATGCTATGAAGCCGCGACTTCACGACGAGTCCACGTCGAGTACCCTTTAATTCACCTTGTTACCGGAAAGAAGGTAATAAATTATAATATAAAACAATATGTATGTATATTAATATACCTCCAAATGAAAAAATGAAGTGTTATTTAGTTGAACTTCTCTAAGTAAATGAAAGTGAATCCAAAGTAAATACTGAATCGAAGCGTTATACGTGTCCGCAAATTATCCGTTTCATTGAAGTGCTCTTTGGTAAACCACAAGAGTGATCTTTGTTTTTTGGTCTGACGTTAACACAAACAAAGCGGATGGTTTCCCAACTCGTGAACACGCAACGTATAACTGCCCATGTGAAAAACAATGATTTTTTAAATTTAACCCACAAACACTAAGCGATTGGCCTTGCGACTTGTTAATTGTCATTGCGAACGCAAGGCGAACTGGAAATTGCAATCGTTTGAAGTCAAACCGAAGATCAGTCGGAATCATTGGTATTCGAGGAATACATACATTTTCACCTGCGTACTTTCCGTTAATAATGGTTGCCTCAATCAAATTCGGCATAAGTCTTTTTACCGAAAGTCGAGTACCGTTGCAAAGTCGCGGTGGATTCAAATTACGCAATATCATAATAACTGTACCAACTTTGAGTTGCAAGTTATGTGGTGGAAATCCTGGTAACTCCAGAGAGTTCAAAAACTCCGTTGGATAATTTACTACATCATCGGGATTTGTTATGGAATCAACGGATTTGTATGTCACCAAGTCGCCAGCAATTTTTGATTGAATGGTGAAATTCAGTGCGTGTACATCATTATTCTTTGCGGCAAGAATTGCTCGTTGACTTAACCAAGCATAATTCTGATAATTCTCACTAATGTTTGGGAAAACATTTTCAGTAAGAGCTAATTGAGAGTCTACAAATCGGCAAAAGTCGTTGGTAAGAGTAATTAATCCAGATGTCGCATCAACTGGGACTTTTCCATTTCCAACAGCTAACAATTGTTTGGAAAATTGTGCAGCACTTTGATCATTTTGAAGTTGAACTCTCATATTAGTGGTTAGCGATAATGTTTTTACGTTATTCCATAAAGGTGATGCCTTCAGGCAAGCATTCAATTCACCTGCAGGCGTTCCACGGGGAATTACTGGCAATAACGTCTGCCTGAAATCGCCTGCCAACAATTTCATCAAGCCGACAAAGATGTTGTTATTTCGCTGAAGATCCTTCAGTGTGAAGTTAAGTGCTTCAAGTGATTTCTTATGTGCCATTGTGCACTCATCCCAAACAATGAGCTTGCATTACATCAACAATTTTCCCATTGCACTGGATCGGAAAATATTGCATGCTGGAGTATCAATTTTGTTTAAATTGAGTAGCAACTTAAGCGCAGAATGTGCAGTACGACTGGCATCTAGAAGAGTCGCCGCAATTCCAGATGATGCTAACGCCAAAGCTATGTCACATCTTGATCGAATAGTGGCCAAAATCAATGAAATGACAAATGTTTTCGCTGTTCCTCCAGGTGCGTCCAGGAAGAATAGACCACCAGTATTAGTGTCCACCGCTTGCATTAATGTTTCGTATACTTGTTTTTGCTGTTCATTCAGCAACGGCACATTATTTCGAACGAATTCCTGCAATGTATCAACATTGTATTGCAGCTCTCGATTTAATTCTTGGTTGAATGCATCGTGCATCGATCGATTTGGCGCAATCATTCCTACTTCAATCAGTAGCTTGTTTGCTATAGTCAAGCATTGATCCTCAATCAGAATCAATCCTTCATTGTAGATTTCATCGGTTATTTGGATGTCAGGATTATTCGTTTGAATGCGCAAGCAATGCAAGATATCTTCACATATGTCGTCTTTGTATTTGTTCCATAATTGAATTGGTTGTGAAGGAAAACATGTGGTGATGATAATTGCGAACAGCGTTCGTATTTGGTACGCATTTGATGAAACAACTGAATCCGCAAGTGTTAAATCCCAATGAGAATCGTTCTCCAGCAAACCCAATAGTTGACATGCTTCTCGATATGTTTGGCATTGGTGGCCATTCACAGTTTTCAAATGCGCAAATGATTTTGGTCCACGTACATTTACCAACAGCAGTCGCAAATAAAAACATTCATCATTTCTAGGATGAACAGTATACATGCGACCTAGTGCATCAGTGGAAAACACCTGTGGCCAATCTGGAACTGGGGTTCCTTGTTTGCGACGTTGGAATTTCTTTGTTGATTGATTCCAAGTGTATAATACTTGGGCATTTCAATGTACATCAGCGTCGCTGCGAATGGATCTGCTTCACACATTGCAAAGAAGCTAGTCAATGTTGTCGATGGTGGTCTCTCAGCTCGTTGTGTCGCATTAGCCTCAGTGAAGTAAACTCTTTCGCCATTTTCCAAATGCACTGCTAAATGTAAAACTATGGGATATCTTTCATGAATTTGAAATGACAATAATCGCCACAGTGCTTCATTAGTACTGACGTATCTGCCCATTTGGAAGTTGCTGATTTCGTCATTTGCATTTTCCGACGCAATACCAAACACAGCCATGTCGCTGCCTTTTGTGACGTACTTGCACAAATATTTGATTGATTTGGCCGAATGACAACTCTCAACGTTCGCATGTGTTTCGAAAATTCGTGATAGCAGCGGGCAATATAGTACAATGAATTCATTTCCGATCTCAATTTCTTGATTTTGAACTTTAACTTTGATAGTTCGACCATTATCTTCTTTTGAACGCCGACGATAAACTGGATATCCATCGTTCCCTGTGACTATTTCAGCAACTACCGGTCGCGGATATCTTTTTGTGCACTTTTCATCAGCCATGCAAGGCGATAATGGATTTAATGCACCGCACGGCCCATGCACCATCTGTGTCACCATCTGTGTGTTAATAAATCCGGAGTTCCATAATTTCGCACGTACATCATAGCGTCTTGAGCGTATTCGTGCATGTGGCGTGGGCTTCCGATATAAGAAGATGGGAGAATCGTCAGACGTCCAATATTCTAAACATCACCATCTGAATGAATGGCATCACGCAAGTGTATATAGTCCTCAGATCGTAGCTTTGCCTGATTGAATCGGATGAACGTTAAACGTTCGGTCTCGACTTTGACATACATTTCGACAGCGAATTGCTGGAATAGCCGACGGCACTTCAGAATGACATTCTCCTCATGTGTACGAATCATCATACGATACGCATAGTAATTCATTGCGCTTAGATTTTTATTCGTTGATACGCCTGAAAATGCAAAATTAAATGAATTGATAATGGAAACCATTAATAGCAATAATAGCAATAATTAGTGTGTGAATATTGTACCTGTAATTGGATCGAACATCTTCAACGTTATGTCGTATCCGTCTTGCCCTTGCCAATAAATGATTGGATATTGTAACGCATCGTATAAACGATGTGTCTCGTTTACACGATGCATGATATTGCTTCTTCGCTGAACGACAATGTCTCGCGATTTAGTTGGATCGCCAACAATAATTGCAGCAACATCATTAACGGTGGGTGCATTGAATCTTCGCACATGTTCACCTGTTGGGGTACAATCCGCTCTTTTGAACATATTAACCACAGCATTATTAGCTTGAAAAAATGCTTGCAACTGTTCAATAATTCGTCTCTTTAACTGCTGTTCCCTGTATATTGCACCGCACATTCAGCTGATCCACCATCGACGAAATGAAAAATATATTTGCAGAAATTGATGCGGTTCATCTGGTGTTGGCACCATTGAACCATGCAAATGATATATTTGTCCTTGTATCTGTAATTGCAAACAATCATTTGTTGAAGAATACGGTGTAACTTCTGATCGTGTGATGGTGTAGTGTGTGGTGTATATGTAGTTGTTATGTGTTGGTGTGAGTGATTGGTTATATGTGTTGTATCTTTTACCTTGCAAGTCGGCATGAAGCCGCCTTCTCGAATGATATTAGCTCCAAAGGAAGTCATGCGAAAGCAGTTATTGTATTCAAGGATGTGTTGAAGAAAATGGCTGGAATCGGGATCACTTCCATCGAACAATGGTTTCAGTGGCTGTGGTGGTGTAAGTAATGGATCCAGTTTGACTTTTCCACTTGCGCAGCACAATCCAGCCGTTTCTCTTTTGAAGTTTAACGCATTGCAATATCGGCATATAGTCGTCATTGGTCCAATATCTAAATTTTCATCATCACTGTAGGTCGCAGTGGGATCATATTGGAATGCCAAGCGATTGTATGATGCCAATGATCTTCGTGTGCTCCCGCATTGTCTCAATCGGGCATTTTCTCTTATTATATTTTGTCTTTCTTCGCTTAAGTTCTGTGAATACACTTGTTGCTGGCTTGCATGTCTTGTGCGGCGGCCGATGTTCGCACGTCGTCCTTTAGGCATTTTGGACTATGGACAGTGGTGAATTTAACCTCAAATGCACGATCCACATAATTTACACAGTTCAACTTACCACCTTAAAGACAAATGCCTGCTGTTGAAATTGAATAAAAATTTGCACAATACACGTGATTGATTTGATGGTTTCCAATTGAAATGTTAGGAAACGAATAACTTATTTATTTTACTTTTTTTTAACAATTTAACAGTGAACACAATACCGGTTTGTCACATGAAATTAACTGAGCAGAGAACAATGAGTAGCTGTCAAACAATGTATCACGCACCGGCGCCATCTACTTAAAATATTGGTTTGTAGTACATGCTATGTATCAGAGATGGAGCTGTATGTGAAAAATGAATTTCCCGCTTTTCTGTTGAAATTTTTCCTGAATTTTCTTTGCTATAAACCTCACGGAGCCCGAGACCTTTCCAACGAATGCAAAACCGTGGAAATCGGTTCGTGCGTTCTGGAGTTATAGCTTCAGGAAGGAAAACCCCACTTATTTTTATATAGTAAATTTTGATATCACTACATACGTATTTCTATTTCTTATTAATATTTGTATGTGGACAATATTACTTTTGTGTTGTAACTGTACACGTGCTACTTCTTAAATGCTGAATTGATTTATTAGTAAAATATCCAATATCATAATTATCATTGCAATATTAAGTAGTTGTACGGGCAACACACTGGCACATTGTCGAGTCAGCATATTCCGCCGACACGAATATTTCATTCATTAGCAATAAGCAGTACATATCAAGCCTCGTACTCGATCGGTTCACCTAAAGAGTGTTTTTATCTATATCATTATTCAGTTAATTTCAACATAAACTTAGACTTTTTAACCGTACCGTACCGTGTTAACTTATCTATCTACAGTATCAATAAATCCAGCAATCGAGTTGTTTGTGTACTCATTTAGCATGAACAATGCGAAGATGCATTTTGCGACACAGCTGTCGCAACTGAAAACCGCAGAATAAGAATAAAGATCAAATATAAATCCAATAGTTTTTGACTTTGTCGCTGAAAGGAATATGTGGACCGTTGCAAGTGATCTGTGGTAGATCAATCCAGTTAATTTTAGAGATCATTCTTGGACTTCCAACAACCTGAGTCTATCTTCAGGCCTTACGAATTGCTCTACCTACATATGTACCTTGTATGTGTATTAAGTCAGTATAGATGGTATTAACAGCATCTGAAACTTTATCGGTGTAGCCCGTAAATAAATCTTGAGATCATCCGGCGTAAAGATGGTGGGAAAAAGATAGGTCATTTGTGATGGAGTTTATAAAGACAGGGAAGAGTTAAGGAGACAGCACGCCGCCCTGTGGAACACCCCCCGTGGTAATACACCAAGACGAAACATTGTCTTCGATGCCAATAGGCTGCTAGACACTAAACAGGTAACTATGAGACCTGTATATAACCATGAGAGATATGTATGTTAAGAGCACAAAATACTTTTAATACCTCGAAGTCTACAGTATTGAAAGCATTACTGAAGTCTAGCAGAGTTAGAGCCTTGTAGAGCGAAGGTCCTGGAGTTAAGAGCAGGACAGGGAGAGGGCAATAATCAGAAAAGGATATGGGGTTGCTCTTTTTGAGAATGGGTATCATTTCAGCTTCTTTCCAAGCCTTTGGAGACATGCTATTTGAAATCGAAAAGTTTAAGATATCACAGTAAGAATTTCTTTGATGATGGGGAGAATCATTTTGATGTTTTGATAACTGAGAGATTAGTTTAGTTTTAATGTTTGTATCCCTGGCGATATGCAAGATAATCGGTTGAGTACCTGAAAAATACAGAAAAGTATAGATCGTACCAGCGTGCGTTTGTCCCTGGTGGCGACGACGAAGGGCAGCAGCCAGCTCAGCGCTACCAGCACCAGCGCCGCCGTCAGCAGCGCCATCACCACCTGCAAACCCGTGAAGCACCATGTTACACACGTCAACATTTAGTTACAGTGCAGATAGGGTGCGTGTAACCGTGCGACACGTACATCTGGCGGCAACGCTCCGGCGCCGGCGCGGCCCATGATGGGCACGAACATGCTCAGCGTATTGACCAGCAGGTATGAGGTCTGCAGCAGCGGCAGTGCCGCACCCAGCGCCCATGCCGCGCCACGCCGCAAGCCCAGCGCGCCGCACAACGCGTCCGCGCCCGCCGGCAACAGCGCCCACAGCAGCGGCAGGAACCCCGAGCGTAGCCCGCGCAGCGCGCAGCCCGCCAGCGCCGCACCACCTAGCGCCGCACCCGCGTCGTGGAAAGCGCGTGCACCCCAGCCACCGCGGCGCCCAGCCCAGCCGCCCCATGCAGCCCACAGTGCGCTTGCCAGCACCCAGCTAGCCGCCAGCGCCGGTGCCACGTACAGAGGTAGCAGCAGCAGCGGCCGCGAGTAGAAGGCCAGGCGCGCGCCCAGAGCGTGCAGTAGCGCCGCGACGGCCGCCGCTGCCGCCGCACCGCCCACGCTAGCCACCACGATCACCGCCATCGCCACACCCACCGAACGCCACCACGCACCGTAACTCACGTACACTGCAAGCGAACAAGCACGGTCAGCAGTCTGGGTCGGCTGTTGCTCCGATCGGAAGGGTCGGTACTCACGTCGGCGGCGCGCATCGCGTGCGTTGAGGTGTATCTTGAGCAGCAGCAGCGCCAGCGTGGCAGCGGTAAGCGCGAGCGCGGCGGGCGCGCGCGCGGACAGCACTGCCAGGCCCAGCACGTCGAAGAAGGCGGGCTGGCGGTCGTCGCGGTCGACTTGGGAGCGCACGCTATCGCTGGCCAGCAGGCCGCGTGCCAGCGCCAGAACGTTATCGCCGGTGCGCTGCAGTGCGGCGGGCGGCACGCGCTCGGCCGTGTCGAGCCGCGTGTGGTACACGTAGCCGTTGGCGCTCCACGCCAGGTCCACGCCTAAGTACACATACGTTACTTCGTTACACACATCTCACTCTTGACATACAATACTAATTAAATGTATTGCAATGAAAAAGAAAGGAACAATTTAATAATCGGACTTTTAAAAAGGAGACAACCGACTTCAATGCGTCTATCACAAAATTAAAGACTAATTTAGTTTTCACATGGATGCCATTGTCACAACTGAACCAAATTAAAACGTCAAAATCGGTTCACGCAGTCGGAAGCTCTCAGGCAACAAACAAAAAAAAAATACAGTACAATTGAGGACTTCCTCCTTTTTGAAGTCGGTTTTGAAAATCTCAGTTACGTTACATCTTAAAAATAGTATCTAAATATAGGAATAATAAAATAAGAGTATTTAGTTACAGCGCAGGTGAGTGCAGGCCTTTGATGAAATTATTACAAGTTAATCTATTCACTTACACGATGAAATGTAATTGCTAATGTAGTTACGGGTTATTTCATATATTGTACAAAAATAAAGGTATTGAAGTAGTAATAGTGTAAGATGAGATGTATAAGATAAAGCGTGGAGACCGGAGAGGTTGCCGAAGTCCCTGAAGATGCGGAAGTCGGTGTCGGCGGGGATGGCGCCGCTTTGGAACAGCTCCTGCGCCAGCGACGACGCGAACGGGTGCGGCACCGCGCCCGCGTACACCTGCACCACGCATTGTCCAACACTTATAAAAAAATCTAATTAAAACGTGTATTTTACCTACATCGCCATTAAGAGTGATTTTTTTATGCCAACTCTCGGTAAAGGAAGTATTTCTTTATAGCAGGGACCCTTATTGAGATACTATTAAGATACAAAAAACGGACACAAAGAACATCTCAACTCGGAGCAGGGATGAATGAAAGAAAATAGATATTTAACAATGTTTTATTATTAATTTTTATCAATTTCACATTTGTATTGGTGAATAGTAAATCGATAATACAAAAAGCACTCCTGACGAACTATTAAACGTTTTACCATATATTTTAGTACAGTACATATTAGTCAGTCGAACCGTGCAAAAAATAATAAAATAAATTCAACTTACTTATAACATGAAATATTACAATACACTACACATTCGACCTCTGGATGTTAGCAATAACTGCGATACATTGTTTGAGAGTTTTAATATTTGTAGATGACGGCGCGTCTACGCCTGCAGGCAACTCTCCCACTTTTACATATTTATTCAAATACTGATATTCGACAAATCATTCGTTTTGATCGTTCCGACGGAATGAATGCAGACCTGAAACGCTAATGTGTGCAAGGAAGAGTAGCTAACAGAGAGTTTAGGAAATTTACTCCAATTACATTTTATTTTATAGGTTTAAACACAACACTGACACGTATTATAACTTTGCTAATATTGAATAGATCTGTACTAGATCTACTGCTAGTACTAGTCCATGTGGGGTGTGTTAGGAACTGGTCATGTAGTAGCATGGGAGGAGCTGCAGGGAGAGAGAGACCGGGACGGGCGGGTCACTAACTCTGGTGAATATTACGAGTTATGATTGGATTGTAACTGTGTGTGTGTAGTGTAGCACTCACCTCCACGATCCAGGGGTCGTGCGGCCCGGCCTGGAACATGACCTCGCGCCCGCCAGCGCCGCACGCCTCGATGTTGATGAACGCTCGCACCGACGCCGCCCACCTGACACACACACACACACACCTCCTATATAAAGAATTATGGCTACTCGTGACATTTCACATTCATTTACTAATTTCAATTTCCGTACGCTATCGATTCAGTAGTTAGGAGCGCCTAAAATGTTTTAACGCAAAAATAACCATCAAGATTCATGTCGATCAGTACATACATTATTTAAGTATAGCGTTAGTGTGAACACTCTAGTCTAGTCGCTACGTCCTCCAGTAGCTTCAGGTACCCGGCAGCTCGCGAGTGGGACGTGGTGGGAGTGGTGGGACAGAGCCAGAGCAAGGGCGTACTTGTGCTGCGTGATGAAGGCGTGCGAGGCCTGCAGGATGTTCTCCTCGGCGCCGTTGAAGAGGAAGATGGCGTCGTGGCGCAGCGGCCGGTGCGTGGCGGCCAGCGCGCGCAGCACGCCCAGCAGCACCGCGCAGCCCGCGCCGTCGTCGCTCGCACCTGCGCACGCAACACATATCATTCCACTCGCAATGAAAATGGCTGACCTGATGCTCCACCGGTTAGTGACTCTCACTGCTGAAACCGAGGTCGAGGGTTCGATTCCCACCCGGCTATACCGGTCTGAGTGTTCACACACGTAACCTAAACTAACTGTTAATCGAACGAGGTCAATTATGTTCTTCATTAACGCGTCCACAGAATGTTACAGTTTTGTATATATATATACGCCACTTTGAGCAAAATTATGTGCGTGTGATGAGTGTGTTTAAGACTAGTTGCAAGGCCAATATAAATATATAATGCTCGAGATAATATGATTGCCAGCATTCTAACATCCAAGAACTGCAAAAATAAGTTTACAAAGTTACAAAGTACGCACACGCCTCTCGTGAGTGTAGCGAGATTCTTTAATATGAGGAGAGTCGCAGACGAGTCCTCTGACAACTACCAGCTACTAAAACCAGAGCCGATTACCGCCGCCCGGGAAGCGCGTAGACGTAAACGTTTTAGAACTGTTCATATAAAGATCATAAGATTGTACTAATGTACATCATTTGAATACTAAATATGTAATTACTTCAGAGTCGCATATTGTAGATCCAAGAATATTATACATTTTTCTAGTCGTTTTATCTATTTAACAAAAGTTATTATACAATAGCTCATTAACTTAAATATATATATACATTATTTGAGTTTAATTTAATATAAAAAATACATATGTATGTACTCGGCAGACTTAAAATGTTTAATTGTTAACTTGCCAAGGTAACAGTTAGTTAGCCTGATGAAGTTGTAACTAACTTGAACTTAACTATTTAATTAGCCGAAAATGGGTCCATAGTCAGACGTTCTTCTCGTGAGAAAACAAAGAGCGATTTATTATCTAAGATCTTCTTGTGTACATCGCGTGCTTGCAATAGCGAGTAGCGCCGCACTAACTGATGCCGAGATGACGCATTTGTTCGACGATTAGATTCCTTGCTATAGGATATATAGTAATATTCTTTGCGTACAATAATCCTCAATTATTTTTGTATTGCATAGAGTATTTATTAGGAATAATACACTATCAAACATATTGCTGACACCCTCAGCAGCGGAGCTATGAGCATAAACAGAGGTGAAACGGAAGAATAAATATACGGAGTGAATAAAAAATACAATAGGCATTAGTCTACCAAAGCACTATTACCTGGTCTTATGTATTGACTGTACGGAACCTTATATGATGAACTGCTGACACGGCATGGAGAATATTAGACTGACTATTGGCTCCGTTGACAACGAGTCAGTTGCGGACACTGACTCGGAGTCAATGGAGCCATACACGTCGAGTACATTCCGACACATTTAGGTCAATTAGACGTGTAGCGTATTTATAAAATCATTGCATTGAATTGACCGTTCATTTTGTTTAGAAATAAGATTTTCACGTCGCGTATGCTTATTAAATGTGTAGATTAGGACTATGACAAGTTCAACTTCGAGCACGATCGATGCCACTAGACCGCTCATGACAAGCCAACATACGAGAGTTGGCTATAAGTTCCTGACAAGTTCGTTTGTTCCTAACAAGTCGACTGCACGGATGGCGCAGTGGTCATCTCGCTCTACACTGCCGCGCCGAGTGTTGTGGGTTACGAGACAACACTTTGTGTAAACCTTAAATTGTTGTTCTGACTTATAATACTACGTCGGGAGACGTCTAAAAAAGAAAAAAAGTGGTGATCGGTGTGGCGGCGGGTGCAGAGTGGCGGGTGCAGAGTGGCGGGTGCAGAGTGGCGGGTGCAGAGTGGCGGGTGCAGAGTGGCGTGGCGCACAAGTTGGGCAAGACTACAATAATAGCATTTAATTAATTCAGTGGGCGTGATTCACGTCCGCGAACATTAGCGCCGGTTTCGGCCCCCTACTCTATTATATTAGCGACCATTCTTTTTATTCAGGCATGTTTCCTTCCGTTTGTAGATTTTATATTAATAAATATATATATATATTTGGAAACTGTCAGTGCATTTTTACGATATCTACAGTGATATCTTCCTTGATTATAAAATACCCCGTAAATAATAACTCACGTACTAAAATTAACTATATATATTTAATAGAGGCTCCTGCCTTGAGAAGTATTTAAGCCGACTAAAATCAGAAGAATGGAACTGAACATAGTGTATATACCTGCTACTGATAATACACTCAGATAGCTTGTTAGTGTAGTGTAGGACAATGTTTGTACTTGTCCTATATCAATAATACTTCGAAGACTTCAATGATTACTGTCGCAATCGATACAGTATTTATTGACGAACGCACAGGCCATTATAAATCACGCTTTTCTTTCAAG
The DNA here is from genome assembly GCA_947561695.1 of Tyria jacobaeae. Lineage (NCBI taxonomy): Eukaryota > Metazoa > Arthropoda > Insecta > Lepidoptera > Erebidae > Tyria > Tyria jacobaeae. The sequence continues at coordinate 19,427,442 of OX387224.1, read as the reverse complement.
GCTTTCTGTTATAGTTTATCCACTAACAAATTATCTTATAGTTGTAAATGAGAGGCCTCCCCGCGCTCATCAGCGAGTCCTAATCATAACGAGTAGACTGTCTTGTTATAACTGTTAAGAGTGTCAGCAGGCTGTGTCTCACGAACCGTGACAGTTAGACAGTTGAAGTTTACACAGATGATGTATTTCTGTTGCCGCTGTAACAACAAATACTAAAATACAGAATAAAATAACTATTTAAAGGGGCTCCCGTACAAGAAACGTGATTGTTTTGCCGTTTTTATAATGGTACGGAACGGAGCCCGCTCCGCAAGGCATAAGACGGCTAAGTCACAAGCGCTTTATTGTGCTGGTTACGTTACGTGTGGTGGGTCTCCGCCGATCCGCTGCGATAGTAACGCGTGTACACACTGATAACATCTACGGTCACGCCAGCTATTTACTATCTATTATGTTGACATACTAATTCTGACCCCAAAAACATATCGTTATTTATTAATTTCAAACGTTTATTCGCCCAAACTACAGTTTTTAAATAATTTATTTAGTAACACATATAGCCACATACAGGTAAAACGTAACCTCATACAAGTAATGAAACAGTTTGCACTAATTACTTTACACTGTTAAAAACCAACTGCTCCACCGGTTTTGATAATATCTCTATTGGACTGATCGGAAAGGCTACTACATCCTTTTTAATATATTGTTTTTATTCCAATAGGTTCATAAATAACGGCGTTATGAAGTAAGAATTTCGGAACTGAGAATCTCCTCCTTTTTGACGTCGCTTAAAAATAGGTTGGAGTTAAAAAGGTTTATCATTGTCATCATCATCATCCATTTTGTTTTTGTTGACATTATCTGGAAATGTTATACTTTATGGTAGTCCCAATATTAAGACGATTCTATGACACTCATGTGCCGTAATCCGTGTAGCCGGCTAGGTCCTAGGGCCTGCAAACTATACTATCATACGTACATATGTACGTATACACTAGAATATATATTATATATATACGAGTATATACGAGCCCCGATGCTAAATAGTTCGTCTAGTGTGAAATTTTCTCTGTGAGATTTTTTCTAACGTCATTATTTTTGTATTACTTTATAAAATATTAAGCTGTTCTACTATAACATGTCGCGTTGCTTATGCCATTTTTTATTATGAACCAATAAACTATTTTAGCTTTTTAAATTTATACAGGATATGTATAAATTTAAAAAGCTAAATTCAAAGAAATGCTGCTGTTTTAAATTCAAAGAAGTTAAAAGCAAAATAGTTCGTCTAATTGTTAATCGATGCAAAAGAGTTCGTCTATCGGTGAGTTAAATAAGATTATTCCTTCTTTGTACAATTATGTTGCATAATTTAAATTTATAACAGTAATTCTGTGTTATTTGTCAAGTGAGACTTCGTGAGACAGTATAAATTCTGAAAAGTTTTTTTCATTAGTTTTCAAATAACAATGGGTCTGGCAAACCCGTGTGTGAAGAGCTTCGAAAGCGAATAGTTTGTGGGGTCGATGCTGGCAAATCAAGTTACCAAATATCTAAAGACTATATACTTCCCAGGTCTACAGTCCAATCTATCATTCAGCACTATAAAAAGAATAGAAAATTGGTCGACCACGCATCACAAGTGCAGTAGAAAACAAAATCCTGAAGAAAATTATCAAAAATAATCGTCGTGCTCGAGCTGGAGAACTCACGGTGCAATGGAAGGACATGATTCACAAAGACGTTTCAGTTGATACTTGCAAAAGAGTCCTAAAAAGTATGGGTTACGGATTTTACACCGCTAAGGAGAAACCACTGTTGACTGCTGTACAAAACAAAAAGAGGTTGAAGTTTGCTCGTGATCATTTAAATTGGTTTCCGATCAGTGGCGTCGTATCACTTGGGGTGACGAGTCCAAATTTGAAGTGACAGTCGGCGATGAAAGGAAAAAAGTGATTCGGAACAAATATGAGGCATTTCATACTGATTGTCTCAAACGCAAAGTGCTGTTTCCGGCGACTGTTATAATATGTTGCTGCATGTCTGCACAAGGTGTTGGTGGTATGCAGCTTGTGGATGGTTCTATCAATGCTGCAAGGTATCAAAACCTTTTGGAAGAGAATTTACTGCCTTCTATTCCGTCACTTAAGCATCAAGATTCCTTCATTTTCAACAGGATGGTGCTTCCTGCCATACTGCAAGGACAACAAAGACGTGGCAACTGGCGAAAAGCATCCCTACAATCGAATGGCCATGTAACAGCCCGAACTTGTCGCCGATCGAAACCCTATGGTGGAAAATGAAGAAAGTTCTCCGTAAAAATCCATCAAGATCGAAGAGCGACTTAAAGGCTAACTCTACGCTGTCTGGGAGTCAATTACGCCTGAGGAGTGTGCAGCGTTGGTTGCAACCATGCCTCTTCGCATTGAAGCTGTCATTGAGAGCAGAGGCGACACAACTAAGTGGTAGACGAACTATTTTGCGTGAGTGACAAGGGAAGACGAATACTTTTGCGTTATGTTTTTTAGATTTTTTTAATTTTTTTTTTATGTTATGTAAAGTCATGAAAGAATTTCAGTTATGTTAAAATAAACTTTAAAATGTTTCACATATTGTGGTTTACTTTTTATTAAACGTTCTTAATTATTTTACCAATATTTACTTTCTATATTTTACGCTTTGCACTACTTTCCATGGCGAACTATTTTGCATCGGGGCTCGTATATATAAACTAGGAAAAAATTACCTACCTTTTAGCGCAGTTGGGTAAAAACAATAGGTGTAAGTAAATGTGCAAGAGTTACCGGGGCTGTCGGGCACGGTGTCGAAGTGACAGTTGAGCAGGATGGCCGTGCGTGCGTGCTCGCGCTCGCGCCCGCCCGCGCCTCGCACGCGCGCCACCACGCTCTGCACGTCGCGGTACACGTTGTTCATGCCTGCACAAGCACCTCGCGTTAGCACCGCCTGCATCGACTTACCCCAGCCTCCCCCCGCCCCGAACCTACGCACCGTCCATGAAGGAGAGCGCGAAACTGCCGCTGGCACGCTGCACGTCCAGCTCCACGTGGTTGTGCGGCGACGCCTCCGCCGCGATGCTCTTGATTGCGGCCACCAGCACCCCTACCGTCACCACCTCGTTCTCGTAGCTGCCCGCCACCTGACACACGCAGTTGTACTGACAAAAAGCTTTTTTACTATAATATAGGGGACCAGGCGAACAGACGGGTCATCTGATGGTAAGTGACAACCGCTCTCCATGGACACCTGCACCTCAAGAGTCGTAAGTGCGCTGCCCGCCTTTGAGGGTGTTGAAGAAGAGGGGGAGTTGGGCCTCCGGAAACCTCACTAATTTGGGGAATTCGGGAAATGTAACGCAAGCGTTGCTTCACAAACGGTTTTCTGTGAGGCCGTGGTATCACAGCGGTCAAACCGGCCTATTTGTGCCTAAGCATGCAGCATCACCACGATTATGGCTAGTTGCTATGCTACTTGTGAATATGGCTAGTGTTGCTAGAAAGTATGAGTACTAAAGCAGATAGCTAGCAACATACAACTTTGTCTTGCAATAAACTAGTAAAATAGAGACACCAAGATAAGTTGCTCCTTTCAGTTTGTACTGAGGGAAGTTGGCGCACACACAATGTAATGTGTAGGTACAAGTAACAGTAACCTTATTCAAAAAGTAGAGTATGAAAATTTTATATCTAGTCTTCTTGAAGTGAATAATATTCGTATTTTTGTAGAATGTGTAGTGTTTTATTTGTAGAATGTGTGCAAAGTACCCGCGGTCCTATAGCAGTGAGGTTGACGAGGTGTTCATGTGCGATCTGGGCGATGAACTGCTCGGGGTGTCCGGTGGCACGCGTCAGCGGCTCCGGCAGCGCGTAGTCGATGGAGAGCGTAGCGAGCACCGCGCACGCGCTCAGCGCAAGCCCCGCGCACAGCCACGGCCACGTCAGCGGCAGCGGCTTCACCCTGTTCTCTTTCACCAACTCCTCACTAGTCTGACATGTGTAACATGAGGGAATTAATAACACATCAAACTTATATCTATAACGATGGATACGGGATGTAAGTAATTAGGTCATTTAAACAAAAAAGTAGCATTTTGTGGCATTATTAAAAAGAACTTTACATCAATAATACTATCCTTGTCCATTTAAATTAAACTGAAACTACAACAAAATGAGTAACTGTAATAGTTAAAATCTACCAATTGTATCAAATAAGGTCTCATATTATATTAGTGGTTGTATATTTAATATATTCCTAGTGAATATTATGTAAAAAATATAAGCTCACTGCACTTCTTCTCCATATAAACTTTAACTGAGCCAAATGTCATACTCCTCAGTTTGCATAATTTTAGAATAAAGGTGTACAACATTTTAGCTTCACATATAAATATAATAATAAGATGACTTGATGGATGAATCAATTGTGAATAAAAAATAATGAAGACTTAATACTGCAAAAAAATACATAAAACTATATATAACTCATAAAAGTTCTTTTTACTTGTTTAAAATATATTTTTAACAGAACATACTTGTATGTGTAACAATATTGTTGTAACTACTTTCCAGTTAAATGTTACTAATTATTAGTTTCTTATAAACATATTTCTCATTAGATCTATACTAGGAACAGGAACCATCTTTTTGTTTCCTTTCTACTACATAAATACATTACTAACCTCCTTTTATAACATATAAGACAACTAATTACACATACAGCAACTAATTATCATCCACAATCAATTTGTATAATTTCATAATAAACCCTGAAACATTCCAGCAATATAATGTAAAGTATTAAGAACAATTCATCATAATCATGAACAATTACATCAACTACCTATTCATTGCAAACATTTAATTCAAATTTTTTGCATATATTAACTTATATTTTATAGCTATACTTGTATCGTGATGTTCATAATCACACAGGTAATGCACCGCACAGTATAAAAGGACTAGAACAATATCTATTCAATATCAGAGTTGAGACAATAAAATACAGGAAGCATCAGATGCCGGAAAAGTTAGAACAAGTACATAAAAAAAATTGTTTAGGAATAATAACTTCCTCATCATGCCTACATTTATTTATTATTGAGCGAAAGAACTCAAAAATATTATTTTCTTACCATGACGTCTTATTTATGAACTTCAGTATCGGTTTTACGGAATAGGTAGTAGATATTTATTCTTCTGTCATCAGATTTGGTATAGTTTTTTTTTTCTAATAAAACGTCAGCTAAGATCAAACTCGCCAGTTATAAAACCATCGGTAATAGCGCACCGCCGGCCGACTGCGACAGAGGCTCTCAACTCAACTCCAATCCAATGACAGATGAGTGATTGTAAAAAAACTGACATATTTATGACGTTAAGCATTGACCAACGCAGCTTAACGTCATAAATATGTCCACAGACTACTAAAAATCGAATCTCGTAATATTTACCTTACGGATGAAGACCTGTGTATTGTAGGGGTGCGGTGGGTAGCCGGAGTTATAGTCTCTTGGGATTTTAATAAGGTGTACTAAATGGCTGATTATTGAATATGGAGCTCATAATCACTTTTTGCCTGTCCATTTAATGCCTAAAAACTGGGTCCATGTAATGACAATCATCTTCTCTAGCATCCATTTTTATAAAGCTTATATTCTTTTTATCACTTTCTTACACTAATGCCCTAACAATATTAATATTGTTGATGCCACCTATTGATAAATAATTTACTTACTTGTTCAATGTATTTTCCCAGTATTGCATACTACGATATTACCTTTTCCTATTTGCTATGAAATTCAGTACCTACCTCGTAGTTGCTTGTACCTGTGAACTTGTAACTAAGAGACCCTGTACCTGTATTCACGAATTAAAATTTAAAAAATCTCTCTATCTGTTTAGTCTGTGGTGTGTACAAAAAAATCTATGGTAGTGTGTGAAAAAAATTTTAAACGTCAAGTGAAGTCAGTCATGTCATGTGTATGTGTATATTTTTGTAAAGTTGTGAATTCTATTGGGTTTCTTGTACAGTTCTTAGTTTTATTGGTTATAAGTACAAGAAATAGACGCGATCGTCATAGCGGTTCGCTTTCCTATAAGTTGTGCACATATGGTACATGAGTTAAACATACGGGATCATGTCCAATTGGGTCGGATATGCCATCACGGTGAACTGTGGTGAGCCTCTTGGTTGCTACCAGGGAACTATTTTAGAGGCAGATGGTAACACAATAACTTTGACGAAAGCTTTCAGGAACGGTTTTCCTTACCCCAAGTCGCAAGTGACTCTTAAGTATGCTATTGGTTACTTTTCATTCTGTTGATTTGTAAACTTACTTATTGCAGAATTAACAATTTTTATACTTTTCAGTGCTGCTGATATAAAGGATCTGAGAATTATCGAGTCACGTTCGGAGCCGTCAGAGCAGACTCACAGCACTGTGGCAGTTACCAAGAATAACAAGAAGGTTCAACGTGCCACTGTGTGTGAGACACTCCAAGCTAACCCTACTAGTTCCAGTGAGTTGATATTTTGTGTCATATACAAAGTACTACACATACATATACTCACGCCTGTATCCCGGAGGGGGCAGACAGAGGTGTAGTTCATGTCCACTTTATACTTTTGCCCCCAAGGGTAGCCTTTTGCCATTATCTGGGGCACTTTTAGGAAATGGATGGGAAAATTTTTAGTATCTTGACAGGATAGGGAATCCTCCCTCCAAATAGTCAGGGATGGAAAGGTACATTGCTTATACAGATGGATTGGGTGGTATAAGCAATAGCTAAGCAAGTTATTGCGTGTATCCCACACCTACAACTCTGGTACCAGGAAGTTGGAGTCCTCTTTTTTATATACTTATCTGTAATCAGTCTAGGCAGCTAAAAGCAGATTCTGTGAAGTCCATATGTCATTAGATATTTAAGGTATTTTTTAATTAAGGTAATTTTCTTCGAGATGTACTTTTAGCCTTGTAAGAAAGATTTGCTCCCACAGTTTTGACAAGAGGGGTGTAATACTAATAGTTTGATATGATGTTACCTCATTCATCGGTTTTATAAGCTTGTGAATCATCACAATTTGGGATATTTACCATAGATTTGAAAAGTGTTAAGTTCTTAGGATGGCGTTTAAGAGGTTTGTGAGGAAGACAATACTCTTTCTAGGCAGCTCTTTTAAAATTTTAGGTGTAATCAGGTCAAACCAGGGTGCTTTATTTGTTGCCAAATTGGCTATTTCCCTTTTTACTTCCCCTGGGGACGTTGGAGGTCCTGGTTTAGAATTTTATCTATTTCAGGATCTTCAAGACTGTTTGTGTCTTTCGGTTTGAATACATTGGTAAGGTAAGCTGCAAAATCTCCAGCCTTTTCGAGATTGGTACGAGGCCAAGAGTTTCCACATCTAATAGGGGGTAAACATTGTTTGCGGTTGGTTCATGGTTTTAGTACCTTTCCAGAGAGAGTGATATCCAATTGCGTTTGGTGACAAAATTTCTAGTTTTTGTCTAAGAGTTTTATTTTCAGTATCATTAAGTGCAGCTTCTAATTCTGCAATCTCACGATTCAGTTGAGTTTTGTCTTCTCTATTTCGTGAAATATGCGAGACTCTTCGCAGTCAACTGGTAAAAGGGTGCGTCTTTCAGTTTGTTTTTTATTTCCGGGGTGTGTTTGGACTTTTAAGTGCTAGATTTAATAGTGTTCGAGAATCAACATAATCGCGAAAACTATCACAATCAGGAGTCCATTATGGAGTTTTTCATTGTGATTATCCCAGGAGATGATTCTTGTACTTATTATTAGCACTACAGGTGTATGATCCGATGAACCGTCAAGACTTGATTCTATATGAGTGTGCAGATGAGATATGTTTTTTCACAATGAAGAAGTCTAAGAGGTCTGGGGTATTACGTTGGCTCACCAGTGACCACACCACAGCGGCGTCAGGTGATTAGAATCAATACTCTTCTTTGAAGGTGGCTTGTTGAGAATGGTTGTAGAAGCCAAAACACCATGCTCCTCTATATGGCAAGTGCAGATCCAGCATGGGCACCACCGTCAGGATGGTAAGTAAAGTACACATTATATCCCGGGATATGTATTCTTCTTGCATTTCTGTGTGATTCTGATATAAGGCACACATTTAGTTTGTTAGATTTAAGAAATGCTTCCAGTTCAAGAGTGTTGGGTGAGAGACCATTGATGTTCCATGTTGCAATACTTAACGAAGTCACTTTGTGGTTTGGAAACTAGAGTGGTGATAAGGCTCAGCATGTAAATTATTTGTTAGATAAGGAGATCTATCTTCTCACTTTGCTTTAAGAGGATATTTTCCAGGGACTAATTACTAATACTATATATATATAGAGGTTGTGGAATTTAAGGGTGCCTGAGTTTTATTGATATTCACAGTTGCTGTGGCCTGAGCATAGGTTCTAAAGTGTGATTATTTACAGTAACATGGGATGAGGCTGTTGTGATGATAGGCAAGCTGGTAGTGGGTTGAGCGGTATGTCTGCTTCTGAGATTTTTGAACCTTTTGGCAATCAGCTCCTTGTAAACTTGGCATCCCTTGTAGCTGGATGGGTGGTCGCATGAGCATAATGCACACTTAGCAGGCATGTTTCGATTTTTGCTGCAATCAGAAGTTTAAATATTTTGCTACACATTTGACACATCTAAACGGTCTCAAACAGTTATTCTTAGAGTGGCCATATTCCTGGCACCGCTGACATTGCACTATCGTTCTTTTCTTTCGTGGATCTCTTTTTATCTGTCTTGTGTGGTGTGTGGTGGTATGTCTGGATCTGGATCTGAAGTTCTCCTTGTCACTTACTGACTCAATCAACTTAGATAACTCCCTGACATCTTACATGGCAGTAAGACAATAGGAAGGGTCTCGCTGGGAGACAATAGGAACCGTCTTCCGAATCCACTGGTAAGTTTTGGAATGGCTTGCTAGTAGAAGTCCCTTCTACTAGTTAGACTGAAGTAGATCTCTGCCTCGTAAGTAGGCCTGGATGAAATACTTGTTGTGTGAGGGTTGGTTGGGTAGGTTTTGTAGGATTTTTATTTTTCATATTACTCATATTTGTTACCACGACTATAGGACGATACTAGTCGCTGCCAAGGTGACGCCTATTCTTGTTAGAAGGCTATATAAAACAACGAGTCGCCCATTTAGCCGAGTTTGGTCGCTAGGGACTGGATCTACCTTCCAGCCAGTGTCCTGTAGGCATGTATCACACCATAGGATTAGGGGTTTTTTTTTCAGAGGTAACCTTCCTCGCAGTCCAAGTGGTGAAGCTCAGACCTCTGTTCCTGCGAGCCATGCACAGAGCTTTACGGTTTGTGGCAACCTTTTCGGGTTGCACGTTGATCGGAGTTGTCTCCCATATATAGATAGTTGGATTTCAGGCGCCGACAGTTCGCCTATGGCCCTTCACACTCAGCTGTTTCAGTAGTAAAAGCGATACTCGTTATATACAACATTGTCCGGGGTGGACGATCCACAAAGTGTGAGTCCACAGCTATCCTGTACGTTGGCAGGACTAGTGAAGGCGAGGACGTGTATGATCGGACTGGATGATGCACGCCAATAGCCCAGTATCGCTCTCCTGATTGATTGACTACAATTTTTTTTTTTTAATATTAGACCTAAAATAGTAAATGTTTCATGTATAAGTAACAATGCACACTGCACAATTGCTGTATATTTATTTATCTCTCTTGCTTTTATTGTTCTGTTTCAATTTTAAGCAACAGCCAAGATGTACTTTACACTATCCTTTAAATGTAACTAGTCCTTTAGACATACTGGTTCACCCTCATGTAGTGTATAAGCCAGCTTTGATGAGCCATAAAGCAATGTTAGGGCCGACTGGTCTTATGGACTATGCCTATGATTTTAGTTCTGTGTGTGTGTTATAACTTATAATTGAAGCCAGCAATGACTTTTATTTACTTGTCTTAATAATGGTTCCGTTTGTTTAACCTCAAAATAACAATTGTTTTGTAGCTGATATTGGCACTCTTGTGACTCATACAATATCTAAAACATATTTCTTATTAACTATAGTGTGCGCGCAGTGTTGTTCGCGCCAGTTTGTTCGGAACACACATGAGATAAATATTCTAAGAGGGTCCGCCAATACTACGACTAGTGAAAAATGTTATTTACAATGTATATAGTTTTTTTCTCAGACGAAAGAGCCCTAAAGAAAGTATGGAACACAAATATGAACATTAATAAATTAGTAGCAGAGGCTACAGGAGTGTCAGCCCGCACCATACTGCGAATTGTAGCTAAAGACAATTCGAGTCTCTAAACATCCAGAATTTTCATCTCCACGGAAACCAAAAGAAATAAAAAAGAGAATCCACATTGATGATTTTGACATGGGAGTAATACGAAGAAAAATTGATCAGTTTTATACTGTTGATAAAAAAAGTAAAAGTATTCGCAAGCTGCTTGCAGTTTTAAAAGAAGATGGCACCGTAAACTCCGGTTGTACCTACTTACGACAGCTTTTACACAAGCTGGGATATTTATTTAAAAATGTAAATCTAAGAGGCACAGTTTAATTGAAAGAGCCAGTATTAGTGAATGGCGAGTAAGGTAGCCATTAAGAGCCATACGATAATATAGAAATGAAAACCGAAACATATATTTTCTGGACTAAACCTACGTTAACAGTAGCCACACCTCTAATGTGTTGGCAATCCGAATCTGAGCCCGGAATTTATGCTGATATTGGCAAAGGGCGTTGTTCAACGGTTGTATGAAGTTATATTTAATTGATCCTTATATAAAATGTTGTCTCGAAGCTAGATAGATGGCGTTGTACCGTGTGCCTGACTCTCTGTTTACGGCTCATACTATAAAAGGCTGGCTAACTGTAATTTAATAAATTGTCACTTTCAGATCAGAATTCGGTTGTGGTTTAATTTCACATTAAACTCTACTTGAAGTTCACATATAGTTCAACCAGCAGTTGACCGTCAGTTTAACGTTCGCGTGCAGTGTCGTGAACAGGCGTCGTTCGGTGATTGTTCATGGTGGTAGCCGAGACGGTGTTAATTGATTAACGGTGCCTTAATAATTTTCAAATCAGATTCGAAATGCGGGGATTATCATGGCGATATATGTATATGCCACAAATTTCCATAACTGGGTTAGTCAAAAATTAAAAATAAACTAGCTCCTAATTCAGTGGTCGTAATGGACAATGCCTCCTACTATTGTGTACAGGTTGGGAAAAAACCTACTATGTCTAGTTTAAAACGGGTCGCGCAAGATTGGTTACGAGAACGTAATGTTGAATTTACACTACTACTAAAGCCGAACTCTTTCATCAGATAAATAGAACTTAGTCCGAAAAAAATTACACCATTGATTGAAAAAAAAAAGATTTGGACAATTTTGTATTATACCATGATAGTGAAATTATTATATATTAAATATATGTCAATCGTACCCTCCCCCGTCTCACCGCTCGCATACCTCAGGCGGTGACTAGCCCTTCCGCGCAGGCTATAGTCACCACTTAAGAAAATGAAAGTGTTTTGTACTAGTTGTGAAGAACACCATCAGCCATCACTATCTATATCCCATACTATTTATTTAAATAAATGATTCATTAATTTATCATTGAGATCAATTGTTACAGCTAGCAACCAGGCATCATTGAGTAACACTAACTGCAATAAGACCAACAACAATAACCGCAGTACCGCTGGACCCACAAGGAGCAAGCCCATAGACATCCAGGGAACACGCAATAATAAGAATAACAATAATGCAGGTAACACTATTTTCATATTCACTTACACACCATATGTATAACAATTTGACTCATAATAGTATTCTATGGAAAGGGTGGTTCAACTTTCCCTGGGTAAGGTATAAGAAAGAAAAATATATTTGTTTTGTATTCACACAAAGGTATATATCAATTATAACAGATTCTTAAAAACAAGTTCCTTTCCTTTTAGTAAGAAACAAAAATGGTAGTTAGAATTGTGCTACTCAGCACTGTGCTGTTTTCTGGTTTTACAATGAGAGTCTTGTGATTGTGTATAACCTATGAAAGAGAGCCACAAATGTATAAATACTGTAACGTGGCGCAACCCTCCTTCTCGTCGCAACAGTGGGCACTTGCGACTCTTGAGTTGCAGGTGTCCATGGGCGGCGGTAGTCACCAGGCTGGGGACCCTTAGACTCGTTTGACGAATTTCAAGACCAACATTTAAAAACTTCTAGTGGAAGAGAAGAGAAAAGAAGATAGAGAAAATAAAAATGTATCATTGGACATTGGACTGAAATGTAATGTAATACTTAACATATGTTATTTAATGTCCTCAGGCTCTGTCGAAGTTTGCTCTGAGGTTATCAGATTGCTTTTTATAGTTTTTCGACTGGCCTGTTGGTCTAGCGATTAGCGATCCTGGCTTCTAAGCCGAGATCGTGGGTTCGATCCCACCAAAGACATATATTTGTGTGATGAGCACGATCATTTGTTCTGTGTCTGGGTGTAATTTAGAAATACAATATAAGTATGTTTATCAGCAGTCTGATTAGTAGTAGTACAAGCTCTGCTTAGTTTGGGATCAGACGGCCGTATGTCAGATGTGTGGAGATTTATTATTTATTTATTTATAGGCAGCTATGGCGCGACGAGTTCCACGCCCAAGGGTCGGGGGGGAGGGGGCGGCGGGCCCGGCGACAAGGCGCGCCGGCGCAACGAGGCCTGCTTCGGCGACGCCGCCGATCCCACCCTGCTCGACGACTTCGACTTCGAGGGCAACCTCGCGCTCTTCAACAAGCGCGCGCTCTGGGAACAGATCCGCAACTCGCACAAGCCGGACGTGGTGCGGCACGCGGACGACGTGGGCAAGTTTCGGCACGACGAGAACGTGCTCGGCGCCGCGCCGGCCCCGCGCCGCGCCATCCGCCTGCCTGACGAGCTGCGCGGGCCCCTCGACTACGTCACGGACGAGGGGCTCGGCGTGCCGTCCGCCGCGCCTCGTCTGCGGGCGCGTCTGTGGGGCGCACTGCGCTCGCGCGGCCTGCTGCCGTGCGCACTCGTGCTGCTGGCGCGCGCCGCCGCTGACGTTGCGCTGCGTCTAGTGGGCGGCGGCCGGCGCCTCGACCCGCGCAACGCACACCAGACGCCCACCGTGGTGGCGTTGGTGGGTCCGCACGCGGCGGGGGCCTCCGGCCTGACGGCGGCTCGCCTACTAGCGTCGCATGGGGCGCGCGCGGTCGCGCTGCTGGCGGCGCCCGCGCCCGCCGCGCCCGACGAGCTGCTGGCGTGCGAGCTGGGAGCGCTGGCGTGCGCGGGCGTGGAGCTGGCGACTGCGGCAGAGGCGCTGCCTCGGCCGGACGTGGTGTTGTTGGCACTGCATGACCCGGAGCTGGGCGACTGCCAGGCGCGGTACGCGGACGCGCTGCGCTGGGCGGGCGGCGCGCGCGCGGCGCTGGTGGCGCTGGAGCCGCCGGCACAAGGCTGGGAGGGGGTGTGCGCGCGCGCGGCGGTGCTGGGCGTGGTGCCGGCGTCGCTGGCGCCGTCGCTGGGGCGTGTGTACCTAGCGGACGTGGCGCCGCCCGAGCGCCTGTTCGCAGAGCACGGCGTGGCGTACCGCCCCCCCTTCGGCGCCTCGCCCGTGCTCGCGCTGCATCCCGCTGACGACTGACTTCCCACTCCGAGAGGGGCGGGGATATACCCTTTGAAACGAGTGCTGGTATATTTCAGAACGCGACTATTCTCGATCCACGGCCGTACAAATAAAATACGATCGGTTTGCACCTCTCCTATTACCTGACAATCATTGAAATCAGTTAATCCTCTAAAAAGATCATATGTAATATGTATCAATTATTCGAATAATTCGTCCATTGTTAAGTAATTTTTTGTTTAACTACGAAAGTCAAATCTGTTATTAGTAAATCTCAAGAAGACTCTAAAGAAGACATTGTAGAGTTTCATATGTATAGTATAAATGTTACGGAATCCAGAGTATCAAGGTCTGTTTTATTAGAATACTCTACAGACTATATCCCTATTAAGTAGGAAACAAGTTCTGTGTGCTTGACAGTGTCAGTGTGTGCTCGACGGTGGTTAGTGACGACGTGAGACACATAGTTCCTAGACGTACAGGCTGTGAGTCCTGTACAATAGTGTTTATCATTTGGCGATGTTCGCAGGGGAACATGTGAGACGTGCACAATACGAGTGCTAAATATGTACGTAGTAATAGCCCAGCACTAGTTAAAACATTTTTGCGAATGTATTTTTTATTTGGAATGACTTGGAAGAATCTTCTGCATGTTGGTAATACTGTATTTGTGAAATATGTATATAGTCTCGGTGCCTGAACCTCACATATGTAACATTTGTATGAACGTTAAAATAACGACACGAGAGGTACATGTCATTAATGTTTTAATTACTTCTCACGTGTTATTAATAATAATAGGTAATACCTTGACTAGAGTACCTGCCGTGAAAGCTGTCTCTCGCTTTGTGTACAGGAGGAAGGCACTGCAGGATCAACTGATTAAAATTTTATATTAAAGTGATTTAATTTTATAAATTGCATTTAAATAAATTTTAATAAAACTGTTAGCAGTGCATTGACTTTTATTCTATACACCTTTACGGCATAGAAGATACGGCGCAGCGCAGGGAATACAAACAACAACGTAAGTCCACAGATTTATTCTGAAAATAAATAGTTCTTAAAAAAGCACATCATATTTATTCGGACAACAGAACATGATTATGTTATGGCTTAAGACAACAAATAATATATTATCGCATCTAACTATTACGTTACATTATATACAAAGTGGCGTTTGTCTGCACTGACGCCACACGTGGCGCTACGTGTGGCGTCACGTGTGGCGTCACGACTTGCCTTCACGCACTTCGCTTACGGTCCGCAGCGACCGAACACGTACCGACCCTGTGCTGGGCCTGGCCATTTCCTAGCTATTGTGAAAAGCTCTGGTGAAGCCTTAAACCCGCCAGACGTAAGGAGAAGTGGTGAATGCAATCATGCACAGATTAAAAAAAAATACATAGACGGTACGGAAGACTCGCGTTACAGCCGAAATGTAGCGTCTGTAACGAACCGAAAATGTCGCCTCTGTCACTACAGTACACAGCACAACATCGAGCAGCGTCGCACTCTGGTAACGGGACGAACCGTAGCCCCGACACAGTGCGCCAGGACTACTTACACCTACGGCTGGGAATGATCAATTAACATACTCGCACAATATGTACACTACATAAATATAAAACATTTACTCGTTTAACATTTATAGCGCTTATAATACTCGTACAAACTAACTCCTCGGGAAGTGTCGGGCGCTCGCGGGACGTGCGGGACTACGTACGGGGGGAGTGTTGGTGCCACCGGACTAACGAACATCTACAAACATTCAAATGTGGCTGTGTATGACGATCCCGTTCTACATTTTACTAAAACATTGTCGCCAACAGCTGCATCGCGCTCGACTGACTCGTTTACACTTTCACAATACAAAATAGTCGAGGTATAGGATGGAGCGTGTAACCAGAGCTAACGACTGTTTATACATGCTCGGTATCGAGCTGTCAGCGATACAACTGTGCCCTTCCCCCAATTAAACTACAGCTAATATACCTAGGTAATAATTAACTTTTGACAAAATACAGTACATCATTAAAAGAGTTATTTTAATAAACACGTTTACAAATATGTTGGGTACAAAATATTGTGTACACTTTGTGTGCGACAGTCTTTGGTTGTAGAGATGGCGGCAGCCCTCGATGACATCTCATTACAATATGATATCTAAGTGTCGGCAAGTCCCGCCCCCCACTGCACTGGGGGCGGGTGCCCCCTACAGGGTACAAATCATACAGACTAGGTAAACGGTGTAAAAAATATTCAAAAAATCCCTTATAAAAATCATTGTCGGAAATGAGTAACTAGAAAATAGCCATAGTCGCGCCCCCTCCCCTATCCCTCCACCCTTGACACAACTGTTAGTGTAATCGTAAACGATGTACTTCTTTACCAATTCTGTTCAAACAGATTAAGTACAAAATGCTTATCCTGTAAGCGTCGCTGGTCGTATCATTGATATGTGTAAGAAAGGCAGTGCATTTAGTAGTGTAACTATACATTATATTGGTGTTGGTGGGTGACGTAATAGTTTCTCTCTGAGAGCCTCTTGTTATCTGCTACTTTGACATCCTACACTTCGTTGATAGTAGAAATTAGATGGTACATTTTAGAAACTTGATTATAGAAATTTCTGATTGGATTTTTTTTCTCAGTTTTAGTAGGATAATAAAAAAATGGGCTAGGTAGAGGGGGAGTACACACGCGCACACGCACACGGCAGACACAGTCACGACACCTACACTGTACACTACATCGTATTAAACCTTACCGATAAACATTCCCACATGATAAGCTTACAATAACTAGAGCGACGCGAGACGCCTACGATTCGTGGTCGCGCTCGCGCCGCTTGCCGTTGGCGTGTGCGGGGGGCGCGGGGGAGGCGGGCGGCAGGTCGCGCGCGGGGAGGGGGGGCGGGGAGGGGGGCGGCGCGACGGATGAGCGCGTGCGTGCGCTCGCGCAGGCGCAGCAGTTCGTCCTGGATGCGCTGTGTGATGGCGGCGCGCGTCTCTTCCTCGCTCGCGTTCGAGCTGCGCAACCTGCAACGATTTTTAACTATTTGCTGCACTTATTTAAAATATACTATTAATACCTAACGATAAGTACTCAAATTTTCTTTTTGAAAATGTATTAAAGATTATAATTTGATGTTATTCTATAAATGTACTAATAATACTTGAATAAAAATTTTTAGGTATTAATCAAAGTATATTAAAAATTATTATATCAGCATATTATAGTACAGCATCTTTGGCATTGTATGAAAATATCACTACTGCTCCTTCAGGAAGTACAGAGGCCTCCTTAGACGTTCACATTCGACTACAATCCGCGTATTTAGTATAAGCTAGTACTCACTTGTCGAGCAGGTGGTGTATCTGTATAGGCTCGCCGACGTTGAGGAAGACGCGCTTGCGGAACTTGAGCAGATAGGGCTCCTGGTTGGGCAGTACCCGGTCCATGCCCTCGTGCCACACCGGCACGATCAGCGGCGGCGCGGCGCAGTCCGCCACCAGCCGCCCCACGCCCCACTTGAAGCGGATGTGCTCCTGTTAAAGTACCTCACAACGTCACAACCATAATTGTTCTTCTGCTTTAAACGAATATATCATGATTTAGTTAATATTACCAATACTCATACACTTGACTCGCACATCACTCAGACGAGTCGCACCAATTATAGTAATTCTGGTTTATTTTCCTAACTCATAACAGTGACTCCGTATAATTTATAATTCATTGCAAATTGTACAAAGATTAAAAGAACCTGTTCCTAAAACTAGAAGCGAATATTGCTGATGCTCCTGAAATAGAAATATCGGATCTCAGACGTAGTCAGGTGCTAATGTTTAAATATTACTTAATGCAAGCCGAAGTCTACCTTCAATTGACAAATACGACGAGCAGCAAATGCTAAGAGGGTAGTGTTTAAGTAACGGAGCAATGTAAGTGCGAGGGTAACCTTTGTATTTCGTATTTATTCTTTATTTTACAAAAATTGCATTTATTTATAAAAATTGTGAAATGGTATGTACATATGCGTGCTTAACGTAAAACTGAGTTGTCTTCCGGTATCCTAGTAAATAGAGGATAATAAAAAAATAAAGGCTAAAGGCAGTCACGTGTACCTCGTAAGTGAAAAGAATAAGAGCTAACCTTGTTGACGTTGACGCGCCCCTCCGGGAATATGTGCACCCAGTCGCCCTGCGACAGGCGCTCGACGCAGAAGTCGATGGCGGGCTGGTAAACGCCGGCGCCGCGGACTACGGGCACGCACTTGCCGAGCGCGAAGAAGCACGAGTGCAGCGCGTTGGTGAAGCAGATGTCGTGCGCCGCCAGCGACCAGCGCATGCGCGAGTTGCGCACCAGCACGCCGCAGTCAAGCACGCCTGCAACGCGCGCCCCACACACATTAGCGCTACACCACTTACATATACATGTTGTGTGCTGAGATACCGCGAATATAAGTCATATTAACAGCGGTAGAGCCATGCTTAGGCACGAATGGGCCGGCTCACCGATGTGATACCACGGCTTCGCTAGCATTTCCGCGAAATTAATGAGGTTTCCAGAGGCTCAACTCTCTCCTCTTCTCTTTCCCATGTCCTCATCTGCCCTCTCTTTTTACAATACATTTGATACTGACACTCAAGGTGTCAAAGTTGTCACAAGTGAATGCCTACAAATAGGAGCGTTATCAAACTGATCCCGATTCCTAAAGCAACCTTAGTGAATTAACTCACTACTACATATCGCGATAGTAGTGGTATAACACGGCAGTATCCCACCATACCCAACCCATCTAAGTGTGTAAAACAATTTACTAAATGTTACACCAACCATTGTTTGCCAACTATTTAGGGTAAAGATATTGTAATGGTATTATGTCTTGGCAGTTGCGAATTTACATTCTACCAGTTATTCGATGAGTACTGATAATAAGACTGGCCTGTTGGTTAGGGCGTCTGCTCGGTGAGCTACAAAAATGTGTGTAATCCACAAATAGATTGGATCGGATCGGGACGACTTTGGGTGTTTTTTGTGTTTGAGAATGTGTGTGTCGCCGACACACAAATTATTCCAAATAATCATCAATCATTCTAAAAAAAAAAAGTGTGCACAGGGTACATGTTCCTGACACGTCAACTGTAAGAGGACCTGAATACATTCATATTGATAGGCAATCCCTCTTTTGAAATCTTGATTCTTCGTCATACGTTACTCGTCATTGGTGCCAACAACTCCGTGCACATATAGGGTTAATTAGAACGTTAGCGCTCAGTTCCGCTACACCGTGTTCTTGTTTTCAAGCTCATTTTCATTTCAATATACAATAAAATCGATTACCTACAATGAGGATTGAATGGTATCGATGTATCGTATTTATTAGTATGTATACATCGTTAGTAGGTACTTTGAACAGTACGTTTACTTTAAGAACATCGCCGCTGTAATATATGATTAAGATTCAACATTATTATGATAAATTATTTTTGTTATCATTTTAAATTCAACGTCTATAGGCAATAATACGAAGTGCTTCACCTCTTGGGAGATGACCCATCGATGTTATAGGGATATCTATTTTTGTATAACATCAATGGGACTTCATCTTAGCAGACAATATGTAAACCATTTTCTGTTAACAATATCTAATAAATACAACCCTTGGTAACTTGAATTGTTTCCTTTATAAATAATATTATTTATTATTTCAAAAAACAACTACCGCACTAGGATTAATTGCTGTTTGGCGGTACATTTAACAAACATTCAAATACCGGACTCAAAAAACACCCAGACCCAGAACAAAATTTTGAAGATTATACAAAGTGTGTGTGTGTGTGTGTGATTAATGTGATTTTTCAAGAAAGAGGATCGAACACTCGACTCGGCGGCGTAGTGGCGAGGCATTGCGGCAGCCGTGCAGACACTAATGTACCATTTACGTTTCTTTCTCATTAGAAGCGCGTATTATGCAGTAGCACGGACCGGATGAGTGGTTGGCGCCAAAGTTTCGTTGTTTACCAACGACTAAGATACTCGAAGCATCATAGATAAAAATCATAAAGAATTATAGATAAAAACACAACATCGCAATGAACAATCATCGTCCCATCCGTCGATAACCTTCAACCTCTCTACTTCAGTAATAGACTACGGATTATGAAATTATAGAAATCGGACCTCATGTACCGGAATAGACACGAAATTTTTGCTACAGACGAGCAACAGAGCTTTAATTACGCAGAACCAACGTTAGGAGAAGCAAGGAAATAAGAACAGAACTAGCTCTTGTATCCACATATCCTTAAAGCTAAGATATTACAAACTAATTAGGGTTCACCGGGTGGATATACTTTCTTTGTGTTGTTGTGTCAATGAGACATTGCTTGTTGTTGTTTGGGACGACTGATTAAAATACTTTTACACATATTATAATGATAGCGATCACTATCGGACGTTGCTATCTGAATATCAATTGCTTTTCATAAAAATATTAGAACTTCAATACATACTTATTGTTATCAATGTTTTGGTTACAACATTTAAAAGTACATACACTTCTAGAGTCGCCTGCGCCACGTTTATTTATTTAGAGTACCTGCTATGCTATTTAATTATCTACTTTTAACATCAGTTATTACATAATTAAGACTAGAATAAATTGAAAATTTAATTACAAAATAGATATTCCAATTTCTACAATTTAATATGTTTACACTTTAAATTGTAGAAATTGGAATATCTAATATGTGGTAGCTAATAGTGTATTATAGCAAACATTAGTTTGAGGCAAGCTGAAGAATGTATGTAATTTATATTTATCAATAATAGTGCACTGCGTTTAAGGTAAGTGATAAGTTTTCGTGAATGTGTGTATGTATGGTGCTTACCCCAGAGGCCGGGGTCGTCGAAGCACGAGTGGTGGTTGGAGACGGTGAGCAGAGGCACGCCCTGCGGCCGCCGCGCCGCGCGGTCCAGCGTCTCACGGTTGTACACCGTCGTCTTGTTCAGGAACTCTGCAACAACACACCGCAAACCTTACATGTACCCATTACCCATATTTGTAAAAAAAGGAAGAATAAGCCAATGATCCGCGAAGGCGACTAACTGTTGAGCGCTCAGTAAAATTGTTAGGTGAGAGTTTGGTTGGTTGGTTTGGGTTCTGATTTCGTTGGTTTTAATTTTCTTACTGGGTACTCCTTATCTGGATTAAATGCTTGGATAACTTATGCCGTATTTCGGACCGATACCGAACTTCAAACCTTCTAGAAAAGAGCGTACTCCTACCTAAAAGGCCGGCAATGCACTTGTGACTTGCAGACATCAGGTGATCCATCTGCTTGTTTGATCTCTATCTTAGTTAAAAAAGTTAATTTTATGGCATAAGTATGGCCTAGAACTCCCATCTGCGACTTGTTTCTCTACTTATTAAGTATGGTAGCGAACAAAGAACTAAAGGAGTCCACATGTAATATGTGGATAGTTTTTGTGATTAGTGGTCTTGCATAAGACAAGAGTTATAGTCATTGTGGCTTTTATATGGAGTACTGGGCACTCCATATAGTGTAGAAAACCAAACCTGAATCATAAGACGGTTCCCATCAAATTGATCTACCTCCAGACTAGTTCAAAGTAAAAGGAAGTCATGAACGTGCTTTCTCACAGCTTTGATGTTGTTGAATTGTTATATCTCTTATAACTTTCGTAGGACAATGTATCTTGAAAGTAATTCATCATCATCATCAACCTATCGCAGTCCACTGCTGGTCGTCGTTTCTGAGGCTAATATGGTCAGCCCACTGCCACTTCAGCCTACTGATCTGGTGGGCTATTTCGATGACTTTGGTTTTCTGCCGGATCACCTTAAAGAAACTCCGAGCCCTTTCCATAGCACGCTGAGCAACTTTAAGCTTGTAGACCAGCCGTACCGTAAGTGTCCACGATTCGGCTCCGTATGTCATGACGGGTAGGACACACTCATTGAAGACTTTCGTCTCAAGGCACTGTAGGATCGACGATGAGAAGACTCGACGTAGCTTCCAGAACGGCCCCGTGTACCGCAATCGGTTTTTTTATTTTTTTTTTATTTATTTATTTGGGAAAATAAACAGTCACACAGAATATTACAATAAAACATTAAAATAAAGAAATACCTTTGTGAGACATTTTCCACGTAATATTTTAACATTTTTCTGCAAGTATCATGCGTTGTTCGTACCCAGACGAATTGAAAAGAATTCAAAACAAACCTACTAACTTAAAAAATCTAAACATTCAAATAATTTAATCTTTGTGTCACAAGCTTTTTAAATGTTCCCGAAGATATTGCAAACATGTCTATATCGTGAAAGTACAGGTTATAATTATTAGTAATTCTACGTAGAGGCGCTCGCAGACCAGCATTAGTGCGAGAAGTCGAAACAGCAAATGTAGTTTGCGCTCGTGCCTCTCGTCGTGCTAATGTTCTAGGTACTATGTAACATAATTTATTTCGAATACCAATACAGTCGTATACATTGCTACACAAATCAAAAAGAAACACTGTCTCCAATAAAGTTCGCCTACTTTTAAGGCTATGCAAATTATACATTTTATATAACAAATCAGAAGTTGTAAATCTGCGGAAACAACGGTAATGCATGGCTCTTAAATATTTACTTTGAACTTTCTCAATGTGTTCTATATATCTGTTATAGAAGGGATTCCACACCGGAACTGTATATTCCAATTGAGATCTAATTAAACATTTAAATAGATGTAAATAAGTAGAAGGACGCGTAAATTCTGTAGCTGTTCTCATTACAAAACCATACATCCGATAGGCGTTGTTTACGATGTTATCAATGTGTTGATCAAAATGGATTTTATCATCTAGAAGAACACCCAGATCACGAACTAGTGATAGTCTGGTCAGGTTCGTGTCATTCAATGAATATGAATGTTTTATAACATTTTTATTTTTTTTTAAAGCTAACATAACAACATTTAGATAAACTAAGCTGCAGTTTATTAGATTGGCAGTAATCATTGAAGCGATCCAAATCTGCTTGAAGCAACATACAATCAAGCACACTATTGGTCTAAATATTTTGAGGTCATCCGCATAGAGCAGTAATTTAGAATTATGAAAACATGTATTAATGTCATTTATAAATATAATGAACAAAAGAGGGCCCAGGATTGACCCCTGGGGCACACCAGAGGTTAAACAAACCGCAGAAGACTGGAATCCATTGATAACTACTCGCTGCGTTCTGTTGGAAACATATGAAGAAAACCACCGCAGCAGATCGCCACGTATGCCATTGTAGGCAATTTTATTCAATAATAACTGGTGGTCTGCCTTGTCGAATGCTTTTCGGAAATCTGTGTATACAGCATCTACTTGTACGCGAGAATCCATATTGTTAAATAAATAATCCACGAAGGACACCAAATTTGTGGTAGTTGATCTTCTCTTCACAAATCCATGCTGTTGTGGAATTATAATATTATAAAGCACGGGATATACTTTATTATGGACTAGTCTTTCAAAAAGTTTCGACAAAACAGACAATATTGATATAGGGCGATAGTTCTCAACGTTTCGCTTCGGACCCGATTTATAGACAGGTGTTATATTAGCGCGCTTCCATTCTTCGGGAAAAACCCCTTGAATTAAAGATTGATTGAACAGTATTCGTATAGGAACACAAAGGTATTCGGCCGTTTTTTAAAGAATATTACCGGAAGACCGTCTGGTCCTGGCCCTTTGGTAGGATCTAACAATTTAAGTGCCCGTAATACATCACTATCACTAAATTGAATTTTGCTAAGTATTGAACAACCTTCAGAACAACTTTTACTCAAAATTGTATCGGAGGTAATAGTCGAGGGCTCATAGACCGATTTAAAAAAATCCGAAAAATAGTTGCAAATCTCAGTAGGATCATTGGTATATTGGTCAGTATATTTCATGTCGGATGGGATACGGTTCCGGTAGTACATGTTTATTGAACATGACCTTGGTTTTATCCAAGTTCATCCGTAGGTCGATGCGTACAAAAGACTCAGCTAGGTCATTTAGCATCTGTTGTAGGTCCTGCAGCATCTCTGCCATGATGACGATGTCGTCTGCAAACCGCAAGTGAGAAATGTATTCGCCATTGATATTCATGCCACGCCCTTTCCAGTGCAGCGTCTTGAACATGTCCTCCATTGCATTTGTGAACGATTTCGGGGAGATAACATCCCCTTGTCTGACTCCTCAATGCAATGGTATAGGCCTTGTTTGCTGATTCTGTACTTGGACGGACATAGTCCACGAATGCTAGACACAGAGCTGATTATATTCTTCGGTCTTCTGTATAATCCGCCGTACCGTTTAGATGTGAAATAACTTTTTGTACGTTTCATCCGTTAAAGGAGTTAGCGGAGTAGGTTCTTGTTCAAACTGGATCAACCTTGAGTATACTCCAATAATTATTGAAAGTTACAAAGGTGTTGCGTAACTGATATTCTTCATATCTTAATATTCCATTTGAATTTGGCTCAAAAATAAGTTAATTTAAAATACTATCCATTAAACATGTACAATTTACTAATGTAGCGTGATGTGACTTTACTACCTATTTATAACAAAGAACTACATAATAATATGCAAACGCAACTAGTCTGTATCGCTAGCCGACCTAGGCCTTAGTCGCACCCTTTTAGAGCTATTAATACAATATCCACAGTACACTAACATCATCGAAGGACGCTGTGAGGCCATGACCCACGAAGGAAGACTAGATGGACTATCACACGCGGCTCGCAGTGGTAAACACTCCCTGATGTGTATTTCAACAACACGCACTACATACCACATGAGAAAGTTATGAGATTATGTCACGAAATGTTGAATATAAGCGAGTACTGAGTGCGCATTACAAAGATGGACACACATGTGATTAACAATAACGAACACTATCGTAATAATTTAAAGACTTGCAACAAAGACAACGAAAAGTAGTTGAGGTTTAGGTCACCCTGACAAGAATATTAGTAAGGACCATGATTTTAAACTTAACCACAGCGAAGTAAAATATAAAAAATCTGTCAAATTGAAATTCTCTTCTTCTGTCAAATTGAAAAGGGAATGAAAGGTGAAAACGGATATATTGTAATATTAGTATTTGTAAGTTTACTGTCGATGTTGACTAAAGCAAAATCGGAGCTTGGTTTTACTAACTCGATTACATAGTGTAAAAATTGTCATAGAGCTGGATTCATTCTTTACTTTTTCATCGAAGAAGTTTAATATTTTCTGTGTCAAATTTAAATGTGACCAACGTGAAGCATACTCATCCAAATAAAACAAGGATTTTCTGAGTCGGGTCATAAATGACGAGTTATCCTTCTTTGAGGTATGTCATTATATCATTAAACTACAACTCATTTATGACTGCGGACATTAAGAACTACTGGCCACTGTTCCACGCATTCTATAGCTTTTTTTATTAAATAGTTTCTCTATAAAATTAATATTTTAAATATCTTATTTAGTATTTCCTTGGTATCCTATCATCAAATTCTGATTTGATTGAAATGGGACCACTGCAGGAGTACATTTTTTAAAAAGAAAATCAGTCGATAAATAATACAGTGAACAAAGAACCTCCTCTTTTTGTAAGCGGTTGAAAATACTGTAAGTGATGGAAGGCAGCTGTTTGTTAATATAAGACATTTCCCTCTTGTACTTTCTAACCTACCTAAGCTACGTTTGTAGTATTTCGTGACAGCGGGATCACTCCCCAATTGAATAAAAAAAATACCTTGGTTGGCATATTATTATGATAATTTGGTTGGTATCATTTTAAAAGCACATATATTAACATTATAAAGAAGTGTGCTTGTTCCCAAAAGAATATCAGTTCGGTTAGGAATAATAAAAAAAAACTACTCGTGGCTATTTACGTACAATGGGTCTACACTCTACACCCATGGGACGTAAATAGAAATAAAATCGTTTCACGACTTCAGTGTTGACTCTGTCCACTGCTTCACAGCATTCGTTTAGCAGCTTTATATAATTCTAGAAACACATACATATCAACTAATATATATAATAGTATAATACGAGTATACTAATGTAATTATAATAGTGTTTAATTAAATCGTTGCGATAACACGTTTTTAGGGTTCCATTACACAAAAGGAAAAAAAATAACCGTAACCGAGTGATCCTATAAGGGTCTGTCTGTCAAGACACTATTTTTCCCTTGGCATCAATATGAAATTGAAACTGTAAAAACATCCAAGCTTCTAAACCAGCCATTAAACCTTTAAATTTAAACTTTTCGCGGGTAAATCAAATCTTATAGGGTAGGTACATGTCAATCGGTCAGATTATTTGTTGTTTTATCGTATAAAAATACTTTTTTTAGTCACACATACTTATATTTTGCGGTCAAAAAAAACGTCAATGTATGGGGGAATGCGGAAGCGGTCATCAATCTATGAAGATCGATTCCCAAAATAGACGCACGTTACCCGCCTGCGAAATTAGAATAATGTTTTCGGGTATATGTTTCCTTGTCCCACACCCTAGGAGACAAAACGGCTGCATGCATTTTGCTATGTGAGGTATCATCTAAATCATCTTCATAGTGTTAGTGATACGGGGTAAAGAAAAAAAAGAAACAATTAAAGTAATACAATCGCGTTTTATATAATTTTTAAATGACTTAAAAAAAAGGAAGGTTCTCTATTAGAATGATTGTTTTGTGGGTATGTTACTCGTTGTCTATATCGTTGATTAGCTGATTTCTGATATATATTTTTAAATGAATTGTTTCTATTCAAATAAACCTACTGCATAAAAGACAATATTCCTCATCTAAGCCGTCAGGTGGTATAGTAAGGAACGAACAGAACATGACTCCGTCATTAGTGAATCGATGTCAATAGTTCTCAAGGTTGGTCCAGTTTAAATTTGAAGACCATACTCTACTTCCAAGTTGGAAAAATAATAAATCAATAACACATACATACACTCACGGCTTTTTTCCCCGAAGGGGTAGGCAGAGGTGTAATTAACGCCCACATTTTGCCTATTATAATTTAGTCCTATTTGCTTGATAGCGAGCTCGCTTTTTACCGACATCCGGGCACTTTTGGGAATGGGGTGGGAAAATTTTGAGTTTATTGACTAGAAAGAGAGAAAAGAAAGGGAAGGAAAGAGATGTTGCTTACACAGATGGATTGGGGAGTATGAGCAGTAGCTCAAGCAAGTCAGGGTCGCTTTCCTGTAACTCGAACTGGCTGGTGTCGGGCAGTCCCAAGTTCTCTAACTATCCTATTAAGAATATATGTTAAGCGATGTCTTTATCGTTTGTAAATTGATTTCAATAATGTTTTATGAATTGAATTGATTGTACTAAAGATTGGTCCGGTTTAAATTAGAACAAGTATTCCACCTCTACAGCGTAAAATTAAGGTTTACAACATGCTGTTATTTAAAATGTATTATAATAAGTGCGGTGAAGTCGGTTTTATAATTTTTAAAGTCAAAAAGTTCGCTTGCTTACGGAACCCTCAGTGCGCGAGTCAGATTCGCACTTTCCTGTTTTTTTTTAAATACAATCAACATTAATTAGATGCAGTAGTAATGGATTTTGTTGGCAACGAGAGGCAGCGATGGTGTTACGAGTTTTGAATACACCACGTTTAAGGCTTTCAGATAAAACGTTACTTTCAGACGACGCGCGAAGACAGAAAAAAATCTAAATTTAGGGTCAATAAGATAGATATGTAGTAGTATATCAGGGAACAACCAGAGGGAAATTATTCGAGGCGCAAGACTAATGTGATCACATAGGATACAATCCTTAGCAGCGGAGCGGAGCAGGTTTAAGTGCGACGAAGGAGGGCTAGTACGAGTATTATATAAAACACATGAACCTCATTTACTTTTGACGTAAGCCAAAGTTCAAATAAAATCATTTGAATATTTCTCGTATTGTCTGTTCATGTCACGTGTTCACAGTCAATGAATATTCGTAGCTATATGGCTGTGGGAATGGTCACTGAGTTAATGTTACGATTTATACAAAATATTGTTCACTATGAACATAGAATTGAATGCTTGCACAGACTACGAATATGTGTATTATTATAAACATATATATTACAGGGTTTTCTGTACACGTAATTATGTATAAAGATAGTAGCTACAAATGTAGCTCATAATGTACAAAATTAATTATCTGTAAAAATGAGCACCTTTAAAAACAGCAATAGTATTTTTTTAATAAAACGATTTAAACTTATTTTATTTTTCTCAATCGGGTAATGAAAAAAAAAGTGCTGAAAACCCCTTGAATATGTCATGCTAATGGTGTCATAAAGAAACCGAACTGGCGACCTTTCCCAGTTACGTGGGTGCGGGCGCGTCGTGTGTGTAATTAGGCTGGTGGTTAATATAATATGAAATGTATGTATGTAGGTCACGCTAACGCTACTGATGTTCTAGTGGTTCAGAGTTATAGATACCTGTGATTATATTTACAAAGTTATATGTACACCTATAGTACTCTTGATGTTCTTATTAATGTAGGTATATTAGCAATTATAAGCTTGTGCCGGCGGCTTTACACCAGGGATTAGAGGGATTAGGGACCTGAGCCTTTTTTCTAAAGACAGCCAGTCTTTCTGTACCACTGAACTGGTAACATGACGTATGTAAAGTACAATTTCATTACGATGAGTTTAGTCATTAAAACGTGCAAGCGTAACAAACAAACAATCTCACTTTCGCGTTATATTAGCCAGGATTTTTTATAAGTTAACACAACTTAAAAAAAAAAAGTTATTTATTACGTTATTGTGTCAGAAATTTGTTAAATATATTCTAGTAGGTACTTATCTGCAATACATTCTAACCAATATTGTAGGATACATTCAGTTAATTTGTAATTGATTTCAATACAGAAACAAGTCCATAATACATACATACACTACCGTCCAAAAGTTTGGAAGCAACAAGATAAAATCAAATAAAATAAAAGTAAGCCATCTTAAATTTTTTTTATTGATACAGAATTAAAAAAATAGACAAAACACACTTCTACAACAATGAAATTAAATAAGTAATATAAAAGTTAAATTAAATTTTAGCTTCATCGAAGTGTCCACCCCTCTCTTTAATTACCTTCTCGCATATTCTAGGCATCCTACTAATTAATTTCATAAAATACTGTTCATCTAACTTCTTCCATTCGCTCTGTAATAGTTGCAACAAATGTTCTGAGCTCGTAGGAGATTGATTTTTCACCCTTCTATCTAGTTCATCCCAAACAAGTTCAATGGGAGAAAGGTCAGGTGATTGAGACGGCCACTGCATGATTTTCACATCTTTTTTCTTCCTTAAAAAGTTCTGGCACAGTTTGGACGAATGTTTCGGGTCGTTATCTTGCTGAAAAACGAACCCAGGACCAATAAGATTCAGTCCACTGGGTATGGCGAAATCCTTAAGAATTTTCAAATAGCGTTCCTTGTTTAGTTTTTCGGTTATCCTCACAAGACTTCCGAGTTTATTGTTGCCGAAACACCCCCAAACCATGACATTACCACCACCATGTTTGATAGTAGGCACTGTACAAGCTTCTGAAGCTCTCTCTCCTTTAGATCGGCGCACAAAAACACGTCTATTGGACCCGAAAATCTGAAACTTCGATTCGTCACTCCAAAGAACTTTTTTCCATTGGTTTATTGTCCAGTTTTTATGTTCCTTTGCCCATTCTAGTCTGTTTTTCTTATGCCGAATTGTTAGTTTTGGTTTTTTAACTGCAACACAACCTCTTAGCCCCGCAGACAGTAGTCGTCTTTTAACTGTTGTTATTGACACGGGTGTTCCTCGCGTTTCATTCAGAGATGCGGTAATTTGTGGTGCAGTTAAGCGACGATTCCGTTTAGAAAGAACTCTGATGAAGTTATCCTCTTGACTTGTAGTGGATTTGGGCCTACCAGACCTTTTTCTATCTTCATTTTTGCCAGTTTCTTTTTTTCTAGCGAGGGTGTAGTGGACACCTTTACAAGAAATTACGAGTTTTTTTGCGATTTGGCGTTCACTGTAGCCTTCCTCATGCAGAGTACAAATAGCGCTTCGCTGTTCAAGTGTGATTTGCTTGCGTTTTGCCATTTTCAATAAAAAAAGACGGTCAAGGAAGTAGTCGAAATCTTTTGAATACAGACGATGTTAATATCACAACCTTCGCGTTCTAATGCTCAAGTGTGACTAAATAAGGTCCAAAAAAGATAAAACTACAAAATATTTTCAATAAAACCGCATCAATGCATGAAAGAAAGTCCCCGGCGGATGAAGTAATAAAACACGTGTTTCGTCAAAATCCAGGAATTTGTTAAAACTCAAGGAATATGCACTAGTAATCCTTTTGTTTTGTGTTAAAAAATCACAAAAGGTCATAAAACTTTATTTTATTGCTATTATTTACCGCAGGGAGTCGGCAATCTTTTGTTTTGTTTGAAATCAGGTGTGCTTCCAAACTTTTGGACGGTAGTGTATATGTATATGTACGTACATACATAGTTTGCGTTGTTTTATCATAATTTGTGTATCTACATATACCTCAACATCTTATTTATAAACTATATCGCAAACCCTTTATCTCCTAAACTGATAAGTTTGTGTACTTTGATACTTTTTCATAATTTTTAGATACCATATTTTGTCACCATTTTGATATTTGTTTAATACGTATTAAGTATTGTATAAGGGCCATTGCACACGCGATACTTCTAGCATCAGCGATTGGGCGAATGGCCATATGGTGCAGCCGATAATTTAGCCGAGCCGAGGAAAGCGAAGAGACATAAATATATTATGCATCGTTAAATCGCCGGTCGTCGGTATTAAAGGGAGAGAGCGATGGCCTATAAAACCTCTCTTAAATAATGGCATTGGTACTGGAAGTAGCAAGTACTTCTAACACGATACAAATCTTGGGTCAGTAGTTGCAGTTTTAACTACCGACTTATTGTTATACATGTACTAGATGTTATCTTCTCCAACAAGTCTTTAATAAAACAATAATATATTGATATATTATTTGTATACTTTTGTGCGACAGGCTTCTACGGCAATTCAATGTCATGGCGGAAAGTATTGTATACCAATAACATATAATGCTAGTTGAACCTGTGCGTGCGCGAGAGAAAGACAAAAATCTGTACGCGAATGGGGATCGAGCTCTTATTCTAGGCATATTTCTTAATAATAGAAGGAGTAATTTATACGCAGCTCCTGAGACAACTTAAAGAACTCAAACAGGTACCGTCAACACAGCAGTGCTTAGTCAGTGAGGTTGCTAATTTCACAAGGCTCTGTACCAGCCAGAGAATTGACTCTCGGTCCGTTCTTGCGTGAAAGCAAAAAAAATGTTATTAAAATATACTATAATAACGTGCTCCATGTCCATCCACATTGAAAAGTTTTTAGAGTTCGAGAGAATGGTACTACTTCACTAACACGCTGCGTGGAGTGATATCATACATTAATAACAGTGTTAGATCATCAAGACACTTTTCTATTTTGTGATATGCATATATGTATATTGATCATTACATGTAAAATACACCTCGTTTTATCAATATCCATGTTATCCTCAATACTCCAGAATCTATTGTTATCATATATAACTGATTCCAGAAAATAACTATTCTTACAGGTTTGGAAATACCGCGATAGTTATTTACTATAGAGAATGCAGAGCAATGTCGTTCACACATTCTTGTTGAGTGATGGGAGTAGGAACATGACGCGTCGGTAGTACACTACATGGGGTTCGAACCCGCAACTACTTGATTGCAAATTCGAAAGTCCGATGATTGAGATCAGTCTATGATAATGAGAATTATAAATAGATAGATAGATAAACTCTTTATTGTCAAAATAAAAGACATTACAATATTGTAATTACATATTCTTAAACCAGAATTTGTACGACAGGCGGCCTTATCGCGTTTTGCGATCTCTTCCAGGCTCTTATGCAAGGCTCTAACGTGATGGTCCAGAAACAAGCTGCCTGATCGAAAAAGTTTCAACGTGGCCGGTCCCTTTTACAGTATAGTCGAAAATATACGTACAGCTAGGAAGAAAAATATACGTACAGCTAGGAAGAAAAATATACGTACAGCTAGGAAGAAAAATATACGTACAGCTAGGAAGAAAAATATACGTACAGCTAGGAAGAAAAATATACGTACAGCTAGGAAGAAAAATATACGTACAGCTAGGAAGAAAAATATACGTACAGCTAGGAAGAAAAATATACGTACAGCTAGGAAGAAAAATATACGTACAGCTAGGAAGAAAAATATACGTACAGCTAGGAAGAAAAATATACGTACAGCTAGGAAGAAAAATATACGTACAGCTAGGAAGAAAAATATACGTACAGCTAGGAAGAAAAATATACGTACAGCTAGGAAGAAAAATATACGTACAGCTAGGAAGAAAAATATACGTACAGCTAGGAAGAAAAATATACGTACAGCTAGGAAGAAAAATATACGTACAGCTAGGAAGAAAAATATACGTACAGCTAGGAAGAAAAATATACGTACAGCTAGGAAGAAAAATATACGTACAGCTAGGAAGAAAAATCGTAGTTTCCGGTCTTTGCACACAACTATTCAATAACCTACAAAGCATTACTTGCACGCCAATGCATATTTGGCGTGCAAACAAATGTAGGATAATTGTTTAGTCGACAGGTCATTTGTGGTGCTCATTAGCCTACAATTGTATCTTTCAAGTAGTCAAAATAATTTGTAAGCAAACAAATCTAAGAAGTTGCGTATTTGCCACGTTTAAGTTTACAAACTTCACAAAACTTTACCATTTGAGTCCCGTTGGTCTAGTGGTAAGTGATTCTGACTACTAAGCCAAAGATTGTAGGTTCGTTCCCAAAGAAAGGAAAGGGAAAGAAGCGACGCAAACATTTTTGTGATCTACTAATAGTTGTCTACTAAAAGTAGTTTGTCGAGTCCCCCGACACGCAGGAATCATTCCTGGAGGAGCGCAATCAAAATCAACTGTACAAAACATAGTGACAGATATAAATGCAGGAAGCAATAACCTCAATATAACAATTACAAATTACTCTGTAGTATTCAAAAATTTTACTTGCTTCACGTTACAACTTTATATGTAAAACAGTATATTTGTGTGTACGTCCGTCAATAAATTCAAGGCTGATTTACACAAGTGTATTTGCACGTGCAAGTGTTTCAATTGTTTGTACTTAACTATATTTCTACTAAAATGTATAGAAAATATTTATCAAGAACTAATTAATGACAATCAAGATACACTTGACAGTAATCCCCCTAAACATGTGGAGTCACTTCATGGTTATTCATTTGGTTCCGTTGAAATATATTGTATATAAAAGCTTGTAAAAAGGAAAAGAAGTGTAACATGACTTATTTCCAATACTTCCTGTAGTATATCCTAGCCTGGAAACCCAATGTTTGCCTAATAAAAATATAACATGCAAATATAATTACTGATCAATATTCACTAATTAATATTGCTTAGAACTTTATTGTATGTTTATGGTCACTGTTTACTTCTTTAAATTCAACTGCTTGTTCCAAAGATTTGAAAAAAACTAATATCTCTTCCACATTCTTAACGTGGATATCAGTCTAATAAAATAATTTTCATAGCAATATTGTTCTTGTTTGATTTTGAAATGTTCCTGATCCTGATAAGTTTTGCATTTTTAATATCTCTACAATTTTCAATCTAACAAAAATATGATTAGAGATCAGTTGCCTCAATATGCATAATAGAACTGTGTATAACATACATCTATCTATTTCATTAAACCAATATGACAGCTTTTGACTTAGTGAATATTATTGTTTATTATATTCAATCACATATGAAAAAGGATCAGCAGTGGTGCAAATAAAGTTGAACACAAAGTAATGGTATTTGTTACCATGTTATAAAACAAGAGCACA
The DNA here is from genome assembly GCA_947561695.1 of Tyria jacobaeae. Taxonomy (NCBI): domain Eukaryota; kingdom Metazoa; phylum Arthropoda; class Insecta; order Lepidoptera; family Erebidae; genus Tyria; species Tyria jacobaeae. The sequence goes on along the minus strand of OX387224.1, from coordinate 19,393,726 downwards.
TGTAGTGAATGTTGTCCTGATACTTGTTTGATTGTCTGTAAACAAAACTAGTTCTGCATCATGACTGCACCTAGCACAACTGTTTATTTTGCACACAAATACATCACAGCTAATGATGCAATGTGCAAAAGCATACATCATAATTAAATCACTGTTTTAATTATGTCTTTAACAATGAAATAAAAGAAGACATCCATTGAAGATCTTTTGAATAAAGTTTAAAAAAAATATTAAAGTTAACAAAAGCATTGAACTTCTGCATGCCGTTTTAATGTTTACATATAGTTCATGTAAGCTATCTTTTAACCCTATAACTTTACACAGTCAATATGGAGAGATAATTTGTTTTAATAGTATTTCATAAAATAAAAACATGCAATATGAAACGGTATAGCAACACGTCTTATGCGTCGTAAGCAACAATAAAAACCTAGTCATATGAGGGATATGCACTCTACACTTCGTAATGCTAATTATGGGTATTGTATTACACTGCACGCATTTTCATTTTATATTGAATTGATCAGTTGATCGCGATCCATATAAGAGTCGACAAGAGAATGGTGGCTCACCTATAATAATTTTGCTAAATAAACCGACGACGGCTGATGTGATCGAGCTCGCACAGGACCACAATCTTCCAGGATTCCGCAGTCTCGGGATGATCCACCCTATGTCATAGCCCATGGTTGCGGCCGGAGCGTACCTCTGCAGTGAGCCACTACGACGACATCGTTGCTGTGATTATCTTACTACAAAAACAAATGTAACACTTGCAATTCAACGTTGTGCAGTCTATTGTGCGAAAGGTATGACAATGACTTATGAGTTGACACAACTAGCGATGACAGTTATGTGGAATGACGTCTCCAAAATAGTATTGCAAGTAATAAAAAAATAATATTCATGTTTACATTTCAGGGGAAAATTATTAAGTAACTTTCATATTATATAATTAGTTTTCATACATAGTGAATTAATTCAAGTTTTCACAACTATACAAAAATATAATACAATCCTTTATTTTATTCGTCTTTTATGCTGCCATCTACAGACTCACGTTGCAGAATTGTAGTTGTTCAACTTTCTTGCGCTGCCGCCACTATGTGGCGCGCACGTGCCGAGCAGAGTAATTTAATAGGTGTCGTGTCGAGTACTCTTTATACTAAAAGAGCAAGCAATATTGAATATATAGGTAGATCACAACAAACAACAGTTGCTATCAGGAAAATAGGACTTGCTTAGCGGTAGGGTTAATATAAAATTGAGTCTACTTTTAAAATCAGTTCTCCTGAAAACCGAGTTTGGCATTAGTATGACGTGACGTGAAAGCTTTCTATGACGTGAGTTTAGCTGTTGCTGGATTTGTTCCTGGATCTTACTACAATAGCTGTTTAGCTAAGTTTAGAAAGAGTTTACAATACGGTAACATTAGTGAAATGTAAACTTAATATAGCTGGTTAAGTTGTGTAGTATAAATTGATTCGTAACACTTTTTAGAACATGCAGAAAGAAATCACAAAAAAAATAAGTTCATAATAAATTAATGTTTACTATGATAAAAAAGTTTCAATACTTTTATTATTTTTATCATATTTATATATTTAAATTTAAGTAAAAAATTAAAGCTTAAAGTACTTCAGAAATATTAACTTTAAGTACCACCGTTATTTTTTTAAAGTGTGCAATAAAATACAATTTTAGTTTTAATAAAATTTATCTATCCATCTCATTATCCATTATTCAATTTTCATTATTTACTTGTAATAATATTTAATTAATTATTCATTATATTAATAAATCATTTTACTTCAAGTCTTTTGAGGCATAAATATCACATAATCCGTGGAAAGCTACCTCCCTGCTCTCTGCCTCAATTAAACTCACTTATTTTTATCACAACGATCTAATAAGTATTTATTATTAATTATAATAGAAGACAGTATTTAATGTATTTATGTAAGAATTATCTCTTGAGGTCATAGCCACATACATATATAGTAGTTACAATACGACACAACACAGTCACATTATGTCTGCACTGGAATTAGTCTAATTAATTTAACACCATACCTATTTACTTAATATTTATGTGCAATTAATAATTGCTCTAAAAGGAACTACAACAAGTATAACATCGACTATGTAATAAATAGAATACAGTTCCTCACGTACACTAAACTCTTTTAAATGTATAATACTATATTAGGCATTTGACTAAATAAAATAAATTCTCTTTGGTCGAATCTTCTCACGTGCTGTTCACAGATAACGATCTGTATTCCATTTTCGAGAAAGTCATTGTCACACGTAATACGTGTACAGTCAATAATAGGCACCCTCATGGCGTATTTTGGATGTGCCGGAGTCACTCGGCTGATCTTCAACCAAGTTGAACTCATAATACTGGAAACGCGAGCACTTGTCATCATTTTTATTACACGGTATCCTCATCACGAATAACCTTCTCTCACTATTGGTCACACTCTTTTTTAAGTTTAGAATTTTTTCCATTAACTGTCTAGGTTGTTGAGAGACATTTTCCGCTTCAGGTAGGTTAATGAGTTGTTGCGAGGTGGTTGGCGCGGCGCGTGCGCACGCCGCCAGCGTCACGAGAAGGCAAGCAAGCCGTATCACTGCGCACATCGTGGAGTGTGTCGGTGAGTGATTGCGAAGATACCGCCCCACATTGTATTTATACTCACGTGTAAGGCTATCTGTATTTTCCAAATACACTGTATCGCAATTGATTCAGGAAATTTAAAGAATAAATGTTGAAAGCTAAAGCGCTATCAAAAAGATAGAAAGCTCTTACCTGCCATTTAAGTAATACTGATTATATGTAGTTAGTTGAACTCTACATATACATCTTGATGTCTTAAGAAATATTTGTACCTCTCACAAAACTACTCATGTTTCGCTTTTTTAATCGATAATACACAGTAGTAGACTGTGTTTGTGACTGTATGTATGTGTTTGTTTATACATACACTCACGCCTGTATCCACCGAAGGGGCAGGCAGAGCCATAAATAACGAAAACATTATGCTGATTATAATTCAGTTACATTTACGTAATAGGGGGCAAGCTATTGCCGACACTTTTGGGAATTAGATGTGAAAATTTGGAGTATAATGAGAGGAAAGGGAGCAGAGAAAGAGAAGGAAAAGAATATTGCTTATACAGATGGGTTGGGGAGAGAGCATAGGCAATGGCTCAAGCAAGTGAGGGTCGCATATCGCAGACCTATAACTCGAACTGGCCAGTGCCCGCAAGTCCGACTGCTCAAACTAATAGTATTTATTGATGTATTTAGATATGTAGGTTTTTATGTATACATATTTTAGATAATTTTATCTATTTTTATTTTGAAGTGACTTGTCGCCAGGGATCCTTGAGAAGAGGATAGGGTTATGTGCTGATTATGTTAACGGTGATATGATTATTATGATATGATATCATATCCCAACAGCGTTGTGAGCGTTCATGTACCACGGTTAAGCAGCCCCTGCTCAATCGCGCTTTGCTGCCTGAACAAACTGGTACCGACTTAGTTTCCTTAAAATTACTCTCTGACTTGGGTGTAAGTCATCGTTGTTTAGCGTTGTCATTATTATGCATTAAATTAACGTATAAACTGTTCATCCATCACAGTAATACAATGCCAGCCCATACCAAATATTATACCGTAAACAGGTCTTTAAAAAAATATTATAGATATAATATTGTCTCATTGCCCAGTACCCGGAACCGGCTCTAGACAATTAGTGTAAACAGATTGACGTTTTTGTGTTTTCCAACTGACATAATTATATTTTGGGCTTTTCCAAACTGAATATATATCTCTCGAAGCAATATTTTTAGATAATTGCCAACATTGCTTTTGATTATAATTTATTATACCAGTTTCAGCTTCACATTGTTTGTTTTGCTTTACTCTGATAAAATGACTGATATTATTCACAGTCTCCCAGACAAATGTAACGATATTGGTTATGTAAACTGTCCAAGTTAGAGGGCACGCTGATGCGACTTGTGTCTTGTGCCAACATTAACGACTCCGAGTTTAATATCGTTGAATGCGGGAAATCCCAGTGTTGGTACGATGCACATCGAAACAAACGCGCCAATACTACTAAAACACACGTGCTTTTCATAAAATCACCTTTCATAAAGTCTCGTTACAGAAAAATTTCAACTCTGTGGTCAGAAACAGGTTGCGACTGCATGTACCTACACACGTAATGAACAGTAAGTACATGTGTCGGGATCGCTTTCGGAATAGCATTATGTTTTAGCGAAATTGGAATGTCTTTTGACGACTAATCTCCAGAGAAGTCAAACTTTTTCGTCTTTCAGCAACCTGCATTTGTGCCTATTCCTAAACGTTATTCTTGGGACCTTGGGAATGTGTATGTTCTCTGAGGTGATAAAACGCATAATAAACATGATATTTTGAGATACTTTAAATCTATCTACATATAGATGCCAATAAGACGCGCAGTCATCAAAATAGAGAAAGCTTTCTATCGGGTATCGCACATACATAGGTTTGAGGCAACATTATTTGTACACCAGGCGTTTGTAAACAGACCATTAAAACATTGCTATCAATTTACTGTATTGTATTTGAGTTTCTGATTGACACTCAATCCAGCAAGGTAAGACCGTTTTAGAACCGATTCATTATAACATCAACTATTATTGATTATTATCATGTCACATACAGTCGTGTGTTATGAACATGAGTTTATGAGAATCTATGGTAGCTGTTTGTATTAAATAACCCACATACGGCGCAGTTTAATAACATGAGTTGATGAATATCAGTCTGCATGTGGGTCGCACGGAGGCCGACGGAAAACCCGCGTTCTGCAGCACCACTCATATCTTTGTAGATTACAATAACCGTATGTTGTCGACGAACTACTCACGTGGTTATTCCCCACAACATTCAACAAATTCGGAGTAATACATTTTCGAAAGAAAACCTATGATGTGTCTAATGTTTTTTTTGCATTTGCCAATAAGCATGAGGTTTGACAGGTCTAAAATGTGCAAAGGTTGCTTAAGCAGCTGTCATAGTTTTCAATTCGATAATAAAAGTGAATTTGATAACCAGTTACATATTTATGATAATTTTGATTATAATATTTATAACGAACTGAACATACCGTATTAGAATAAAAACTTTCATGAATTAGATTCATATTTATTTAAATATACAGTTTTACTCACGTGTGTATAGTCCGGTACCGTCGCGGCTGGACGACTTACTCCTTGAGAAAGGCCCCCTGTCGAGACCGAAACTAGTCGGGCATCCCCGAAATACACACGTGAGTAAAACCGTATATTTAAAGAAGTATATGAGCATACCATAGTAAAAATGACAGTTAAACTATCATTTAGAGGCTCGGAGTTCCCGGCTACCGCCAGTTGTAGTTGTTGCTATGCGACGTTGAGCTACCGGCTATTGCTCATACTCCCTATACGTATAAGCATTATACTTTTCCTAATAATGCCTTCCCGTGTTCTTTCTCTTTTAATACACTGCCGATTTTCTCTTTAGATTTTTTTACTTCCCAAAACAAACATACGCTCACTTCTGTGTCCCTTAAGAAGTAGGCAGAAGTGTATAAAACACCCATATTTTACCAATTATAATTTGGTCCCACTAACGTTACAGGGCACACGCCTATTGCTGTCAACCGAGCGCTGTATGACTGTATATATGTATGTATATATAATTACTTAAGATAATTGTCCAAAAGATAATAGTACGATTCCTTAGTCGCCTTTTAAGACAATACCGTGAACAATACTTCGCAACACGTGGGTGTGTTAATACCTCTGACTGTTCCTAATACAGTGCCACAAATCCTGTGTCAGAAAAGTAGTTTATAAATTAAAAGTCGTATGAACCTACTCGTACATTTTGATAAAAATTAAATCATAATGTTCTTTCTAAAAATGTTTATTGGAAATAAGTTCCTTATGGGGCGTTGCGGAGGGGGACTCTAGCCGGCGACAAACGTACGTAGCGTCCGATTTTTGTATAGTCTATGTTTGATGACTTTACAGTGTCTTATGTATAGTCTACGGGTGACTGTTAATATTATTGCATTTTGCTATTATTATTCATGTAAATAGCTGTTTCTTTGTATATTATTATTATTATATACAATAGTTTTATAAACCATTGTAAATAAAATAAAGGTAATTTTGTAATATTTTTAATTTTCTTCTAGAAACTTCGTTCCTATCATCCTCATACAATCCTCATATAGATATTCGAATTAAAATAAACCAAGGCCCATTAGAATGGGCCTTGGTTTATTTTAATTCGAAGTATTAAAAATATTTATTTATTTACCTAGTGCCCCATGACACCACACATTTTTTATTTTATTAATAATATATTTATAATTAAATTCAGCGTTCCTGTATTTAATTATGTTACAGGTAATTATAAAAGGTAATTATAAATTCTTAATGTTTAGGGTATTAGGGAATTCAAAACACAAAACGTATCGACCAACTCACGCACAAGCACATGAGGTGTACGAAAGGTAAGACAAATGACACTAGAGATTTAAATGGTTAAAGGTCATTGAACATGTGATTACGTTCATACATATATAAGGAGCTAATTGACATAATCACTGTAGAGGAGAGAAAAGAAGTCTTAAATTTGTAATAAATGTGTGCGCGACAAATGGACGAATAACTCAATATCACGTATACCGATTTCGATTATTCGTTTTTTATTAAAAAGGATGTACTTCGAGCGTAGTTAGATGAAAGTTTGGTTAGGTTCTGACAATGGCATCCATGAGAACCATATAAGTCTTAAATTTTATAAAAGACGCATCGAAATCGGTTGTCTACTTTTTTAAAGTGAATTATAAAGTATATGGACAGCACTGTGAATCCTATCTATAAGCGCAATATGCGTATAAAAGCTATGGAAGTTTGCTTTACGAAAATTCCATTCCATGTGAGAACAAGATTTGTCTTTGCTCTGGTAGTCCGTTTTTGTTGTACTCATTCATGATCATAAGCAACAAACGTGGCGATCTCAGTTCATTATTGTTTTAACCATTGGCAAGTTTACTACGTTTTCACGCGAAAATTCATGTTTTAAATACTTAGCCCCTCAAAAACATCATGAACAAGGTAGAACGACAATAAAATATCATATATGCATTTAGTAAGAAATAAGTTTGGATAGTTTCGTCATTTATATTCGAAACTACGAAATAATCCACGTTTGCTTAAAGAGTATTGTGGCTTATTAGCAAGCACCTTCGATTATATTGTTGCAATAGGATAATAGTTGAATAATAGGTTTATACTCACACCTATTATTCAACTATCAATCACCAATTTTTAATAACCTGTTTCTGTTAGGGAGAGGTTTTTATAGATTTTAAGGTAATAAAAAGCACAGGTACTTATAGTAGAACATATTTTATTATTATTCAATTATTGCGACTCATAATTTGGATTGAAATCTTTACGTTTTTTGTTTCATAATAGTTTTTGTTCCCGCACTGCATTAAAGATGGACCTAGATATCCCATCTAGGTCCTTCTTTTTGTAACTAAAACATGGTTATTTGCGTTGAAATCCCTATGCAAGTGCACGTCTTCAAGTTGTCACTTCACGCTGCGTCGCATCTCGTCACGCAAAAAATAACGTTTCGTCGCACACTGAATATGATTAGATATATCGACTATTTGCAATGATTATACATATATAATAATAACGTTGTAATAATGTATAAATTATACCTTTTTTATATAAAATAATTGACTATTTGATATTTTCGTGCGACGCATCTTATTATCGCGTCTGTCGTTCACCTAGGACAACGGGTAAGACAGGTCAGACAGGAACAAGACTACGTTATTTCATTGTTACATCTTTATATAACTTCACCACAATAAGTGACACTGATAACAAAATGTCACATGCTGGTTGACTCTGCTCTCCTAATGAAACTGTTCAATGAAATGGTTTTCATGGACACTTAGATTCAAGTGTAACTTATATCTTTTCGGTAATGGGCGGTTGTAATTTAAAACTAAAACAAAATTTACCATAATCCCTAATTGTAACTTCAAAAGCGAGTATAAGGAGTTTAAGGCTTCGCCGTTATAGCACGGGGGGCAAGTGACCTACGTTATGGCATGCTTGCACAAATCTTTAAAATATCTCCCTTTCCCTAAAATGTATTGTTTAATAAAGCAGCTTAAACTCAGCAGGAACTCAGCAGGCATGCTAATAAATATAAAAGGAAATGAGTTTATTTGACTTTTGGAGCCTCTAGAACAGTAAAAATTATCCAGTTAGTGTGCACTAACTATCCACAAAATATATTTATATTTTTTTAGTTGTTGTTGGTAATTGAGTTCGCTAGAAGTCGACATCGATGTTATGGAAATTGAATTTGGTTTGGCACCGTACAACGCTCAACAAGAAGTGTAAGTGTGAACTTCTCGAATTACTTTTAAGACATTTGATTCGTCACACAGTATGAGACATTATCTGCCTATTCTTGGAATGACTAACGATCCGCAATATCAGTAAGTACACATAATACTACCTATACTGAGTACAGAGGTGACAGTGATAATCTCCGAGAATTGTGCTCGAAGATATTAACATGGACGGCATGTGCGGTAAAATTATTTGGCAGTACTTTGGTCGAAACACTACTGCTACAGCAAGTAGTGTTCCGACAACACTATTGTTTTATAGGTGATTCATATTTCATTTATTCAACCTCTACAGCTGACTCATGACTGGTAATGTTCTGAGTTCGGGTGTACGAAGAACGAGACTGACTTTGGTTTTGAGGCAGTCAGTGAAGGTCAATTTAGGTAAGGTATATGAATAGTTACATAGTTACCTTCAACAACGACCGAAATCGAAATAAAATCTTTTTTGGTAAGAGTTGCCAACGTTTGGAATGAAATCCCTGCGTCTTTTTATTTAGAACCATGATCCTGCAATGTTTAAGATAAGAGTGAAAAGGTTTGTCTTGGCTAGGCGTGTAACATCTTCGACTTCATCATCACTGCCCATCAGGTGAGTTAGCAGACAATTATTCCAATAAACAAAAAAGTGTGGTTATGTTTATATTTAAGTCAATATATCGAGTTAGTAGGCGGTGTAAGTAATATAAACCCATTCCTTCTATGAAAATAAAACATATACCTAATTACAATCTAAAAGTAATATTCGACAATGACCCTGAGCAAAATGGTCGGCCAACTTCACTTGTTTGTTTCTTGTTACATATTGCTCTCTAGGCCATGTTTGTATTTCGTTGCCCGTTGCAGATAGATTACAGCAAAACTGGTACAAAAATAAAAAAGAAATTATATTAATAATTTATTTTTATAGTGATTTTAAAAGCTTATTACTAAGTACGTGGCATAACACAATCGTCAAGAAATTTATGAGTTTTATTATTATATATTATATTTATTTTCTTAAAACGACCGAGTGTATTTCAATTGAGATAATTGTGTGTAGGTCTAATTTGGATTACATTCATTCGTTTCAGAACCGCATTGTTATCCTCAGTGTCCCCATCACGGTAGAAATACCTCCATCAAATACTCATCAGTATGCCGAGGTGCGGTAGCACCATGTCTTCTACAGGTTTTACAGTTGACGGTTGTTTCTGAACTTTTTGAATTTGAGAATTGTAGAACTGTGCGAAAACACACTGTTCCACTTGTGAGCTGCCTAGGATGACGAGGGTCAGCAGTAAAACAGCTTTAAAAATCATACTGTAATATTGTAAGATTACTCTGAGAGCGCTACGAGCGCTGCACCCAGCCTCGAACATGCGACTGATTTTTTAAACTTTTCCTCCTCGAAGGGATTACCCGCTTAAGGAAAACTGGTTTATATTTATTTATACATCATAGCTTCAATGTCCTTAAGTTTATTTTAGGTGGTAAAGATGTAACATGTTGGTATGTCTAGTGAAATTAATTCCTAGCAACGCTTGCTTGCTTATTATTATCATCATAAGCATAACAGTGTATCGCAATGTAATAACGACGTCATAAACAGAACACGTTCATGTAATAAAAACTAAATAACAAACTTATAAACGTTAAAAGGAAAAATAATCAGAGTTGTGGGCCTTACTAGTCATTATCAGAGTTGGTTCACCGGTGTATAGTAAATAAGTCGAAGGTAAATTTAAATATTTCAATCAAGAAACACTTTTGACAACGATCGCTACACTCCAAGACGGTAGGTATTTTTTTGGTAAAATAAGTTTGAGGGATAGGCAATGATTACATCTTTAAATATCATTGGGGATAGGTATACTTTTTGCGAGACATAAATTTTAGAATCACTCGTTCGTTCCGTGCGACTATCAACATAGGTACTGGTTTTGACGTTCCTCTCCAAACCATCGATCCATGTGTTAGTATAAACTGGCAGTTCGCGAAATGTACTTCTTTTATCATTTATTGTTTTAATATAGTTTTATATATACATATGTTTACGCGCTACTCCTTAAATTTTGTTAAGTGGTCTTTCTAACTCAATTGCGTTATTCACGAGTTTGAGTTTGATCTGGAGGTTTCTGGAGTTACATTGACACATATTTCTATCGTTGTTACAAATGTGACGCTGAATTTTTGTGGCATTAGCTGACGGTTAAATTTTGTTGCTTATTGAATATGTGGTATTAGTACCTTTCTTGTTTCTCTTAACCATGTTTAATTCTTTAAGTGCCAACTTGGCAGCAATAGTCTTATTCCCTATTAGATTAGGGGGACCAAATACCATACACTTTTGTGTACCCCGGTAGCGAAACAGGTATGTATTGTAAAAGTTCCTTATCCTGTGCAGTGTAATATGCTCTTAAAACTTTATGTCGATGATAAAATGTATGGTGTGTATAAAATCTATTTCACTATTTTTGCCTATGAGTAGGTATGTAGATGTCGTAAATCAAATGATTTTAACGTGCGGTGACCGCGCGATGTAAATAAAATGAAACACTCAAAGGTAAACATTACAAGTTTTAAATGGGAAATCGTAAGCTTATCTCCAAATTGGTACAACATCTCTGTTCTCCTATGATTGAGCATTGGAATCGATCATCGTTTAGCGAAATTGCCTTTTATTCATTGAATTTTTATGTTACCGAAACGTTCATGCTAAACAAATCTTAAGTCTTAATTCTTTACATCTTTTAAACTCCTAATTTATCATGAGTAATGTTAGTAACTACAGGCTTTAAACGTCATGAAACCTACTGAAGTCTACCGTCTACCTTTTCAGACTTAGAGCATATATTTAAAAATTCTTACATGCCCTTTATTTTACGTATCATAAAGCTACCTAGATTATAACAACTAGATAAAAAACATGTAATATTTTGTAATACAATCAAGAAACCTTTTAATAAGCGTGCGATCGCATTTAAGCGCCACCTGGTGTTACGACACTGTGTTTGACTGTGTGTTTTGAAAAATTAAATTAAGTTAAATTATGTTAGTTAGTTACATTTATTATTACATTATTAAATTATTAAATACTAATGTTGCCTAAATCCAGGCGCTGTGTATTCATATCTTGGACCATTACAAAAAAATATGATATAAAGCAAACGCTGTTTTTATAAGAAAAAGAACAGACGTGCATGGAATATTTAATTTTATAATATGACATGTAACTCGAAGTGAACGTTCAAAATTTTTTACATTAATTTGTCTGTAGATAACCTGTTGCGATCGCTTTGGATGTTTAGTGCGGCCTGTAGTTTGTTGTCTCAAAACATCAAAACACTTTTAATAAACTAGTTTCGACAACTGCTCACTAGATGTCACTTACTGTTTCATAAATATGTTTTTTTTTAATTGCGAAAAAAATGCATCTTTGATTAGATAACACAAATCAATGTTATATAGATAGAGTCGTAATAGTATTAAGTAAAATAAAAAAAACAATGGGGTTTATGTCCCAGGGGGAACTGTTGCGATATATTACTTTCAATGGAATATAACTAAAAATAAGCTCTATAAGAGACTTGCGATTTTTAAATGCTTTTATACCTTGTGTTAGGACGATTTGAAATCATAATAATATGCGCACTCCCTCACTTGTACCAGAATAATCAAATAAAAAATTACCAGTACGCGTTGGTCCTTATCATTCAGTGCTGCAAGCATCATAATAAGTTTCTTTTTAAGTTTTCAATTTTATATTATCAATATAATAGAATAATTTAACGCGTTTTAGAATAATAAGACAAATTTGTCCAGATTAACTATCGACTCCGTGGCGCAACGGTAGCGCGTCTGACTCCAGATCAGAAGGTTGCGTGTTCAAATCACGTCGGGGTCAAGCTTCGTCTTTTTTGACTTTTATTTCTCTACTTCCAAATGACACTAGCAAAACGACTGATCGAACACTTCTGGATACACAGAAGGCAGGGCCATCGAATAAAAATTGCCCGTCATTTTTTTATTGGTTAGTTTTTTCCATATTATACAAAAATAGATTTGTTGCTAAATAGATTGGAAAAAGTAAATTTATCTAAATTCATTAAAATTTTGGAGATGCCGGGGATCGAACCCGGGGCCTTTCACATGCAAAGCGAACGCTCTACCACTGAGCTACATCCCCACACATTTAAGTGAGTAAATGTTATCTATAGTTATCAAGCATAAAATAATATGAAATTATTTAAATTTAAACAAATGAATCGGTTATTGCAAGATACAATCACGGGCTTGTGATACAATCGCTCTCTCCTGACGATCCGTGATTCCTTAGTAATCTGGTGAAGTATGGCGCTGCCATACATCCGAACTCTTTCTCTATCATTATTAGTTAGTAGTATTTTTTTTTTTGTAGCACATGTTCTGTAGCACTATATGGCGGGCATTTACGTAAGGTGGACTCTTTCAAAAATAACATAAGAGTTTTGTGTAGGGTCCCTGGTTGTTTCTCACTCTGTAGTAAAAAAATAAATAAATAAATAAATTAAATAAAACTTGCAACAACTCCATAACCACTTTATTGTAATCTATAACAAGAGCTCTTTTTATAACGATTTTTATATATACGAACTTTATATAGCGAAACAAATTAACACTCATACGTACTCGTACCTACTTCACATCTACATTATCGTATTGCCGTTAGCAGGCGTATGTCGTTGTTATCATTACCTATATCTATAGTGAATACTATAGCGTACAAAATGAAACAGAGAAACATATAGACAACGTGCTGACTTTGCGTTTTAGTTATGTTTGAAATATAGTAATTTAATGTTAGGTACAATGCAGCAAGATTACACAATTCATTGTGAATAATATAGAACACTTCATCATATTGTATCGTTTGTGTGTGTTAATATTATTTGATTATTTAAATTTCTTCGTAAATCGAAATGTGTCGTATATTATATTGCCAAAGTATAATTATTTTAGAGCAAATTATAAACGCCTTTGATATAACCTCTGCAAAATACACCTGTACCACATGGTTGAACTATCTATCGATTATAATTTCGTAGAAATGCAGTTGTCTGGTTACTTATAGTTACTGTTTGTGTTAGTGGATCTTTCACGGCGCTTCCGCCTCCATGATAAACTCAGCTAGCATGAGCTCCATGGTGGGCGCGATGTCCCTCTCAACACAAGAAGCCTTGAAACACTCAGCGACGAGAAGTATTCGCCAGCAGTGGTCTTCCTCGTGGTCGAACTGCTGCTCACAGAGGTGGATTAGGTCAACCATTTGACGCGCCAACACCTCACCTGCGTTATATGAGAAAAAAATATAAATCTTCTCAGTTGTATTATGATTATGGAATCATAACACAACATTCGTAACATTCGCATCGTTTATTGAGAATACGAATGCGAACATTCCTTATAGACAATCAACGAAAAAAAAAAAAGATGATGTAGTATATAATTAGTGTTTGATAGATAACACTACGATTGCGATGGCTGAGATGACGTGGCGTGGCCTTATTCTACTCCGACGAGAACCACACTGCTAACTACAATAAATAACCTTTCTGTTCAATCATTGTACAAGTTACATTATTAATAACGTTTCTGTCCAATAGTTATACAACTTAAATTATTAATAACCTTTCTGTTCAATCATTATACTAGTTACATTATCAATAACATTTCTATTCAATCATTATGCAAGTTACATTATTAATAACCTTTCTGTTCAATCATTATACTAGTTACATTATCAATAACATTTCTATTCAATCATTATGCAAGTTACATTATTAATAACCTTTCTGTTCAATCATTACACTAGTTACATTATTAATAACGTTTTTGTTCAATCATTATGCAAGTTACATTATTAATAAAAATGATTCTAACTGAAATAACACTATGTTTAGTTTAGTAGTATAATTTACCATTTGGAAATGATTTAATAAATTTCTCAGTATTTTCGTGATGCATGCGGCTCGAGTCTGTGAGTAGGTTGAAGCTCCGGCTCATGCACTGGATGGCGCAGCCCAGCTCACGGTGCTCGAACTTGAAGTCATCTTTCCAGAAGTGGAAAAATTCCTCCATCTTGTCCTCGGTCAGTTGACTCTAACAATTATCAGAACAATCAATTCCTTGAGTGTTTATAGTTATCAAGGAACATTGTTGTACTCACAAATTAAAGTACAACTATAGATCTCCAGTTCTTTTTTATGACTGAAATATTATACCTTATCACTCCCACTTCTTAGGTGATGACGCCACCGCGTATCAAGGTCCATCAAAGAAACAGTAAATTCATACATTAATACATCCATACCCACAAATACATCACATATACAGTCGAAAAACATAGTCGTTTGGGAAATTACGATTCTCGTATGACACATATCTCACTTATTTTGTGGATCACGTAAAAACACGTAAAACACAACACTAGGCGCGGTGGCGAGGTGACCATTTAAACTGCTGCTCCATCATTGCAGTCAATTTCTTTATATGCACTGTATTATATTAACTTCCTCTGTTTTTTTTCGCTGTCCCTGTCGTAGAGAATTTACACTATTAAGATGATTCAAACGACACCTTACATGTCGAAGTCCATCAAGCCTTTTACTCTCGAGGGCATGAAGAAGAAACATCATACATACATGCACTCAGAAAACATAACCCTCCTTGTTTAACAGACGGTTAAAAAATTTAAGCTCACCTCCTCGCGGCACCTGTCAAGCGCTTCCCCAAACCCTAGTGTTACATCCTTCATGATTATGACATCAGTGTTTATCACACCCGCCATCGCCAGCACCACCAGCGGTAATAACATTCCCTTCATGTTCACAACGTTCGATACCACTGACCCAATGGTGCATCTGCGTGGTGCTCATATACTGAGGCAAATGACTGGCTGCGGTGATCAAGTTGGACGTAATGTGTGGTGTTTAACGGAGTGGGCGGTGCAGATTGAAGGAATCTGTTATTAGCCTTGTTTGTTTTTTTTTACTGTGTAATGTAATTAAATAGCTTTGTATGACAGGAAATTACCTACAATGTACCTACATACAAACACTCACCTACATATATCTTCCTAACGTCATAAGCTTCTGAAGCGATCACTTTGGCCAATTAGTAGTAGTTTAAGTGGTTACCTCGCCACTAAGCTACCGCGCCGAGTGTTGTGGGTTCGATCCTCACAACAACAACACTTTAAGTAATCTATAAAATTTAAAATTTGATTGAAAATAGTCTGGGTGATCTTTTTCTCCGATATATAAATGTTTGTAGAGTCCCCCGCTATACAGGAACCAATCATGGAAAAAAAAACAAAAAAAATACCTACAATATCAGGAGTAAAAATGATTTTAAGATACCTATTTCATTATCTATGCCCATGTTATTTGTGTAGGCAAAAGTAACTAATTATAAAAATATTAAAAACAGTAAAATAAAAAAATAGTAATAACCCGGCTCCATCATTAACTTATCTTCTGATTTAGCTAATGTTATCTCGAGCTCCTATGCCACTGTCATTGTTAAGACAATTCAAATGATACTTCACTAGTCGGACAGTCCGTCCAGCCTCTATTAACATCAGATTCAATATGTACATAATATGTGTACATATATGACATGATACATGTATGACGTATGTATGTAAATACGTCATACATGTATACGGAAAGTAGTGTTATCTGAGTCGCTCTTCTTGCTTAGTCGGGTAAAAACAGAATTTACAGGCAATAAATAGAATGCGCAATAAAAACGACATAATTTACTATTGTCAGCATAATATATACACGAGTATATGTAATCTATCTTAGAAGTTATGGATAAAATACATACCAACATGAATCCTAAAAAAAAATATTAACTCTCCTTTTTCTGTCAGTCGTGAAATTAGGAAAATCTAATTTAATATGTAAATTAGAAGCGTTACGTATATGTACTTTAATTTGTTTTCGGCGAATCAGTCATTCTTAAACTCCTACATAAATACTGCGGCAACATAACATTCTGCGGACAATTGCTTTTAACAAAAGTTTGAGAGACGGAAGTTTAAGGAATGAAAGTAAAGAAATGGCACAATACTAACACAATATTATTTTCTAGTGACCTTTGTATCAAGTAGGTTCTCAATGTGTGAATAAGAGGTATGTTTGCCACCAACTATGTAGTTATATTGGCGGTAATGGTAATATAATTGACCTCCACTACAGATACACGCACCGAGAACAAACAATGAAACAAATGATTGCACATTTTTCTAATAACATGGTATTCATTTATAACTTCATTAAAGTATTATCGACAGTGTACCTACGTTTTATACACTGTAAGAGTATTTAAATGTAAGCCTCTGTGAATGGACGCATTTGTGCTTCTAAGTTTTGTTAGTTAGTACAGTAAGTAGCATTCTATTTAAATATTAACATAATATATAAAGAGAAAAACAAGGAAACCCGTATTTGAATAGTGTTATATATGTGTATTTAAAATATCTTTGGGTATTTTATTAGAATAAAGCAATAAAAATAGATGAATTTGACTGCAAGAAGGAGTTTGCCCGTATGCGTCTAGAAAAGGAGAAAGCTATGCAATGACGAATGATGACGTACAATATAATTAAAGAAGGAATCATGTATCGTTTCCCTTGCTTGAGGGAGGTGCACATATTGGCAACATATAACTGTATACAAAGGGACTACTAGGTGCTTAAAATTATTTACAAGAATTTAATAAACAATTATAAATATACTTTCTAAATCTCTCGTACGTTTAGAAACGATCTGATAATACTAAAAAAAAGCGGTTTTTTTTTAAAACATAGCTAAGAACGCTAACAAATTGATAGTGTTCCAATAAGACAACTTGCAACCCATTTTTTTTAAACTTATAACACTCCTCTTTTTCGTCGAGGCTTAAAAAATAATTTTAAGTATGTGTTCCAACAGCAATATATAGTTTTTTTTTTTGTATACACATTACGTACCACAAGCAGCCAATAGCAAGTACTCATTAGAATATTAGAATTTAATATTGTTCTGTGTCGCATCGTACCGAGCAATAAACAGATTCACTTCAGGCGAGGCGAGTGTTGCAGCGGACACCTGCTCCATCACAGTCTGATCAAGAGCTAATCTATTTATAGCGTAGGTTAAGTTACGATCCATCAAAATACGTATCTATTGATTATTAGATCGACGGCACTCGTTGCTACAACTCACGTATTCATCGAAAGGCGCAGTGAAGCCTCTAGTTAGCGATCGGAGCTTGGAAGCTACGCTACTATGCTTATTTTCAAATAAATAAGTTGTTTACAAAATACATGTTTTTACATGCTTTATATTAGCTTCACTTGTATGTTTGTTTGTTAGTTTGTATGTAACCGACTCCAGATTTTATTCAAATTTTGTGCAAATTTTTTTAATAAAAATCATTTGAGCTCAACCTTCTAACACTCCTCTTTTTCACCGGGGCTTTAAAAATAATTTTAAGTATGTGTTACAAGAGCAATATATAGTTTTTTTTTGTATACACATTACGTACCACAAGCAGCCAATAGCAAGTACTCATTAAAATATTAGAATTTAATATTGTTCTGTGTCATCTGTCGAAGACCGATGAGAATGCAATCATTCGATTAAAATATCCGATTATATTTATATTATATATAGTAATAATAATTCTAATAAATATTAATAAATAATAGTGTAAATAAGAAAAAAATGTTTTATTTAAAAAAAAGCGGGGGGTGCTTTTTAAGATATTATCGAAATGATAATCCTTCTCATATCTGTCAATGATATATTTATTACTATTGACCCATGCAGCCCACGCTTTTTTTTAAATAAAACTTTTTTTTCAAATTAACACTATTATTTATTTATATTTATTAAAATTTATTATTGTTCTTTAGTTTTTTTTAACTATTATTTTTAGATTAAAGCGCAAAATCATTTAAGTTGCGATTGTCACTTTACAGCGGAAGTTTACAAGTTAGTGTTGATTTTTTTACACATATATATACTCATGCTTCTATCTCCGCAGGGGTGGACAGAGGAGAGATTTTGTAAGAGATAATTTAGTTCTGCCAGTTCGAGTTATAGGTATGCGACCCTTACTTACTTGAGCTACTGCTTATACGAGTACTGCCCAATCCATCTGTGTGAGAAATATCCTTTTCATTCCTTTTCTATCCTCCCTTTCCTGTACATTTATTTTAAATTTTCCCATCTTATTCATAAAAGTGCCCTGCTGTCAGCAATAGGCTGGTGTAAATGGGACTAAATTATAATGGGCAAAATGTGGGCGTTGAATACGCCTCTGTTTACCTCTTCGGGGACAGAGGCGTGAGTGTATGTGTGTGTGTACATATATATGTATTGGAATCGTCTTAATAGCGGGAGTGTGACATGGGGTATCCATTTCCATGTTACTTCAGCAAAGAATAAAGCGTGGTGATGGAGTTGCTCCTCTTGATACGAGGTGGAAGGACGTTGAGACACTAATAACACTTGAATAAGAAACAATAACCGTAAATAATGATACACCTATGTATTACTAATTACAGACGTGCTTAAGTAACATAGCTCACACAATAATTTTATTTGGTTATATTAAAGGTCCATAATACACAATAATACTAACTATAATAAAACAAAAAATACATAAATAATAATGAAGAGAATAATAAAGAAGTCTTTTGTCTAACGTATAACGATTGGGTCATACCAGTCCTAATCTACTCCTTAGGCGTACTTAGATGGACTCAGACGGAATTGGACGCCCTGGATAGAAGAATCGGTACACTGTTAACCGCATATCGAATGCACCATCCACGTTCATCAATGATGAGATTGTATATCCCGCGGAAATGTGGGGGTCGTAGTTTCTTAAATGCTAGGTCCCTCCATAAACGCCAGGTATGCAATCTTAGAGAGAGTACTTTCTCTCTGTTAACGTGAAGGCACAAAGGGATGTGGTAGCAGTTGATAACGGATTTACTCCGATTATTCTAGGTAAAGAGAACTAGCGCAAACCTGCAGTACTTAATGTTACAGAGCGTAGGGATACCTGAAAGAGCAAAGAACTGCATGGACGTTTTCAATGGGCTTTAAACAGGCCCCATTTTGATATATTATCATCTGTGTCTTGGCTACGTTTCGGTGATCTCTTCAGAGAGACTGAAGGTTTTATCTATGCTATTACAGATGAAGTTGTTATGACGAACAACTATTGGAGACATATCCTGAAGCACGGCACAATTGACATTTGTCGGGCATGTCATCGTCCCGGAGAAACTCTCAGGCATATAACTTTCGCTTGTTCTCGTCTTGCCAACGGCGAGTACTTGCATAGACATAACCTGGTGGCCAGGATAGTCCATCAGCAAATTGCTCTTAGATATACCTTTGTGGCTGTCGAGTTACCGTACTAAAGGCATGTGCCCTATCCAGTTCTTGAAAATGGTCGTGCAACAATATACTGGGATCGATCTATCATTACTGACAGGACTATTGTTGCCAATAAACCTGACATAGCGGTGATAGATCGATGAGCGTAATAACAGTACCGTTCCACATGACGACAATCTCTTAAAGGCTGAAAAAGAAAAACAATTAAAATATTTGGATTTGGCCCATGAGGTTGTTATGTGTCATTACAGCACATGATTGCTAAGAGCCACGACCAACACCTTCAGAGGCTCACGTTAGGTACCTGGGTTAAGGGCCTGATGCAAAAGGCAGTCCTTCTTGATACGGCACGTATTGTGAGGAGGTTCCTGTGTCTGGAGCCCTAACCACCGGTAGCTTGGTCCCTGTACCCGATACCGGTGGGACACTATTTTTTATATTTTTAAATATATTTTATTTTTTTTTATTTTTATTGAAAAATAATTTGTGTGCTTATGAAGTAAATAAAGAGAAGAATAATAATTATTTATTTATTTTTCTCACACACTCACACAGACTGATACATAGGTGGTACTTAAACTACCAGATGACGTAATTAGAAAAATTACAGATTATCTATGTGAGAGACTGGTGTCTGTACTAGAAGACCTATATGACAGATTACCAGTCTCTCCAAGACTCTGGACAATTGGTCTCAGGGAAGTAACAGTCTAATATCTGTGTGTGCGGGCAAGTTCTGCATCCTCTATCGCTTGTATCATGGGGAGTGTTCAGAGGAATTGTTCGGACTTATACCGGCTGCTGGTTTCCGCCATCGTCCTACGCGACAAAATATCCATCCCCATCACCTGGACGATTGGCACTCCACCACTGTGCGCTTCTCGAGAAGCTTTTTGCCTCGCATAACCAGCTTATGGAACAAATTGTCGCCTGCCGTATTTCCGAACCGATACGACCTTCAACCTACTACCTTCAAGAAGAGAGCGTACCTCTACCTAAAAGGCCGGCAACGCACTTGTGACTCTTGAGTTGCGGGTGTCCATGGGCGGCGGTAGTCACTTACAATCAGGTGACCCGTCTGCTCGTTTGCCCCTATCGCATAAAAAAAAAAAAAAAAAAGACAAAAAAAGTGTTTGTGTGCGTATTGTGTGTTTATATCTAGGAACCCAAATTCAGTAAACTTTCAATTTTTTACCCATACTGTAGTAGTAGCAGAGAGTAGAGAGAGTAGTAGATTTTGCTTGAATTTAAATTTAGTAAAGGGTAAATTGCAATAAATGTAATAATAAAAACCATATATTCTTTTAAGAATGATTTCGGTCACAGTTAAGTCATCAGACATCAAATGAACTGTTACGTCGCTGTTGTACTCGCTCAACTACATTTAGTTCCTTGTAACACTCAGAATACAGGTTCACAAAATGCACAATTAACCGTTATTGGTTTGACCGCAATGTCCGCAATCGTCATGAAGCAGAATAAAAAGAACAAACATTTCCCACCTAGCTTTAGTGTCAGTATATCAACATTAGAACTGTCACCTGTTTATATTTTGTTACGAGATGAACCTATTATAATGTATGCACCTATGTACTTATGTTCTAACTTATTATGTACTAGCTGTTGCCCGCGACTTCGTCCGCGTGGTATTTAACAAAAAAGTTATTGTTCAGATCACAGTTTTCAATTTGGTTTTAATTGGTTGGTTGGTTTTAATTTTTTTTGTGAGGGCCTTTTTTTTTTTCACAAATAAAAGTAGCCTAAGTTACTTCTTGTTACATCGGCTATCTGCCAGGGAAAGTCCCGTCAAAATCGGTCCAGCAATTTCAGAGATTAGCCGGAACAAACAGACAGACAGCCAGACAGACAGACAGTAAGACAAAAATGAAAAAAAAATCGTCCATATGCACTTAGTAAAAAGCGGTTATATTAATACTACAAACAGACACGCCAATTTTATTTATTTGTATAGATTGAACAATAAAGCTACATCATTAATGCACTTGCATGGAAGAGATGACTCGTTGCGCTCAAGTCGCTCATTGTTCATTAGTTTACACCTGTATTTGTACGATTATGTTTAGAAGCTACAATACACTACGCTTAATAAAACGTGAAATAACTCTGTCATGTCCAAGACCAAACCGACATTATTGTTCATATTTTTGATTTGAGCCAACTAGTGAATTGGACATAACATATTCCATTTACTTCAATACAGATCTACATTATACTCTTATAATATATACATATCCAGAATTCAAGACTGACACCCGAAGACTTGATTGTTTGTTATTTCAATGGTATCTTAACTACTATTGACATTCCTTTAAATATATCACGTATGTATTTACAGGACCTTCTCTCCAACCAGCAACCAATTACTAATCCAAGATCACGCACCTCGAAGCATCGTCTCGTCCTGGGTGCTTGGTATAATACCTAGGTATGCTAGTTGTTTGGTTTTCATTGGAATAATTATATTACCGGCAGTTGAGCGAGAAGGTTCGCGTGAACACGGTCACGTCTCGGCGCGGACGCGGCGCGGCACTCGTCAATCTGCTGTAACTCTGTAACATAGTAATGAGTATAATCACCTGCAGAGTAATTGTAGAGTGTGCGGTACGGTCAGATACGGCACGACACGCCTACTTATTAGTACTGACGAATTTATACTGTGAGGGTAACTTTCTGTTCTACCTGGGACTTAAATCCAGTAGGTGTTCACGTCCGTTAAAGCAGTGGGCAAACGAGCAAACGGGTCATCTGACGGTAAGCTACTAGCGCCGCCCGTGGACACTAGCACTCCAAGAGTTGTAAGTGCGTTACCAGCAGGTCAGGTCATGCTGCTTGTACATATGCACTTACATTAATTCCTTCTGGAGAACCGCATAGTGGAGGTTGCCAGTTATCTTCTTTAAGACAAGTTAAAAATAAAAAAAAATTAAAATAAAATGTTCAATGAGAAATCATGAGTTACGAGTGAATTTGTTAGTGTCTCACTTCGACTCAGTAGCTCAGTAAATCAACCGACGATAATAGTCACAGATTACCTATAGTCCACTAGGTACCTCTTTATAAGCAAACTTGATTCAGGTCATTAGCTTATTCTTAATAAGATGTCAAGGTACTAATTAGCTTTACAGCGCAAAAGTGTTTGAAGTAGAAGAATGCAGGTAAGCGGTGACGAATATAAACTGGATATAATCAAGTTTTGAGGATATATGCGACAAAGCCGACGAAACACATTGTACAGTATGTCATTAACATTCCAAATACCGCCTGTTTACTCAATTTTGGCAATAATTGTCATTCCACCAGTGTATACAGATAATTATCTGTATACACTCGTGGAATGACTTATATATGACATATGACATATATATACTCGTGGAATTATCTGTGTAATTATCTGTATACAATTATCTAATTAGATAATAATCTTCATCCTTAATTAACGGCTCACTGTCAGAATCAAAAGGGGTCATAGTATTCGTAATTCCATATTTTTATTCGGCAAATAAAGATTTGGGCGATCTTAAAGACTTGTTGATGGTTTGCTTCCTGAATTGCTGAATGCACATAGTGCACTTTTTTATTAATCCATGTAACGAAAATTTTAAATAAATTTTATATTGTATTTAGAAAGAAGAAAGGGAGAAAAAAAATACAACAGATTACTTTACCGCCAGCGACTCCGTTTGCGTTTTTGTCGAAAAACAATAATATGTCTCTTATAATAGGCGATGTGCGTAGCATAAGCCGAATAGGAAATCCCTCTAACCTCGAGGTGACCATTTTTTTATATTGTATTAGTAATAATGAAATGATAAACCCGATAAGCAATTCATGTCTTGTAAATATATATTGTTGTATGTGTACGTATATGTATGTACCAAACTATTATACATATACATATATAGTATAATAGTACGCAAACTTCAGTTTATATCGTTTATATGTTATTTGTTAATATTCACGACAAAGAAGCGTACTCTTAATACACATTCCAAACGCTAGTTTACGAGAGTGAGAAGGTCAGGTACGCAAGCTTTTTTTTTTTTTTTTTTTTTTTTTTTTTTTTATGCGATAGGGGGCAAACGAGCAGACGGGTCACCTGATGGTAAGTGACTACCGCCGCCCATGGACACCCGCAACTCAAGAGTCACAAGTGCGTTGCCGGCCTTTTAGGTAGAGGTACGCTCTCTTCTTGAAGGTTTGAAGGTCGTATCGGTTCGGAAATACGGCAGGCGACAATTTGTTCCATAAGCTGGTTGTGCGAGGCAAAAAGCTTCTGGAGAAGCGCACAGTGGTGGAGTGCCAATCGTCCAGGTGATGGGGATGGATATTTTGTCGCGTAGGACGATGGCGGAAACCAGCAGCCGGTATAAGTCCGAACAATTCCTCTGAACACTCCCCATGATACAAGCGATAGAGGATGCAGAGTGAAGCTACATCTCTACGCAACGCCAAGGTGTCAAGTCGATCAGAAATATCTTGGCAGTCGATGATGCGAGTCGCTCTCCGTTGAATGCGGTCAAGAGGCAGAAGTTGGTACTGGGGTGCACCTGCATAGAGATGAGAACAGTATTCCATGTGCGGCCGAACCTGCGCCTTATAAAGTTGCAGGCGGTGGGCCGGAGTAAAATACTGTCTCGATCTGTTTAGCACACCAAGCTTCTTCGAGGCTAATATGGCCTTACTCTCTAGGTGACCGCGAAACTGGACTTCGCTTGATATATCGACGCCAAGGATTCCGATACTGGCTGATGCAGTTAGGGAAGTGCTCTCAAATTGAGGTGATACGACCAATGGCATCTTTTTAGCGGTGAACGCGCAAACCTGTGTCTTTGTGGGGTTAAATTGGACTAGGTTAAGTCGACCCCAATCTGAAACTTTTGATAAAGAAGTTTCGATTTCAGACACAAGTTTGGATCGGCTTTCGATGACGTTTACCCGAGAAATGTTAGCGCGGCCGGTGTAAAGGGCATCACTCGTGCTATCGTCTGCATAGCAATGGATGCTGCTAATCCGCAGCATGTCGTTGATATGCAGAAGAAACAGCGTGGGTGATAGCACACAGCCTTGTGGGACACCAGAATTAACAGACTTCGAGTCGGAGCATGCACCGTCAACAACGACCTTGATGCTTCTGTCTGTAAGAAAACTGGTGAGCCAATTGCACAGTTTCTCGGGAAGCCCATAGGAAGGAAGCTTTGTGCCAGACCCGATCGAAGGCCTTCGCCACGTCCAAACTGACGGCCAACGCTTCCCCCTTGGTCTCGATCGCCTGTGCCCACCGGTGAGTCAAGTATACGAGAAGATCACCAGCTGAACGACCCTGACGGAAGCCGTATTGTCGATCATTGAGGAGCTGGTGGTCTTCTAAGTACCGGAGGAGCTGGCAGTTAACAATGGATTCCATTATCTTGGAGAACAAGGAGGTGATGGCTATGGGTCTGTAGTTGGACGGATCCGAGCGATCTCCTTTTTTAGGGATTGGGTGTACTAGAGCTGTCTTCCATGAGTTCGGGACTACGCCAAGAGAGTAGGAAAGCCGATAAAGGCGCGATAAAACCGGTGCTAACTCTGGAGCACACGTCTTCAGCACGATAGGAGAGATTCTATCGGGCCCACTCGACTTATGAACGTCGAGGGAAAGAAGCGCTTTACGCACTGCCCTTTGTGTAAACCGGACTTCCGGCATGCGGGTCTCGCACTGCGGTATGGTCGGCGGTGCGTTTCCCCCGTCGTCCAGGGTCGAGTTGGACGCAAAGAGTTTGCCCAGAAGATCGGCTTTTTCTTTAGCGTCGTGGGCCAACGAATTATCTCCTATGCGCAGAGGTGGAAGGGATGGCTTACAAAAGTTCCCCTGGACAGCTTTGGCAAGAGACCAGAATGCACGAGTTCCGGAGGGGAGACTAACTAGTCTCTCGCCAATTCTGCCGATGTGAGCCGACTTCGCCCCAGCAATTACTCTTTTGAGGGACCTGGAGGCAAAGTTAAATTGCTTCTTTAATGTGCTGGTCTTTACATCCCGTGCTGTCGCTGCATTAGCCCATGCTTGGTAACATTCCTGCTTTCGGCGGGACGCCGCTTTGCAGGTTCGACCAAACCAAGGCTGGGACTTGCCACCTGTGGGAATCAGGGAGAATGGAATGAAAAGTTCCATACCCTGAAGCACAACATCCGCGACAGAGTCAGCAACGACATTGGGATCATCCGGCGAGAAGCAAACCTGCCTCCATGGGTAGGATGCAAAGAATGTTCTCATTCCATCCCAGTCTGCTGACCTATAGTGCCATACGCGGCGACTGCCTGTAACACGCGGCCGCAGCGAGTGAACGAGTGGCACCATACTCCTAATCAGGCAATGGTCCGAAGAGCCAAGAGGGGCCTCAACGGATACTTTGTAGCCGTCAGGATGTGAGGTCAGCAGAAGATCCAACAGTGAAGGCACGTGGCTTTCTGCATCTGGGATTCGCGTAGGCGTTGCTACCAGCTGCGTCAAGCCATATGCCAAGGCGAAATCGTGAACAGATCTTCCCGCATGATCGGTTTTGCGCGAACCAAGCCATTCGGCGTGATGGGCGTTAAAGTCGCCAAGAATCACGATCTCTGCGGATGGGACCTGCTGGAGCACTGAGTCTGTAGCCATTTGGACGTGGTCGATGAGTCGGTCCGTTTCGGCATCACCGCTATGGGACCTGTAGAGGCATAGGTAGATGCGGGGATGGTCGTCGCAGTCTACACGTAGCCATAAGATGGAGAGGTCCCTACCTTCAAGATTGCCGAGGCGGCGAGAAGTGATATCATCTCTAACGTACACGCATACACCAGCCTTAGGAACAAAGGAGTGTTCCAGTCCGTACCCAGGGTAGCAGAGGTAGGATGTGTCCGCTGGAGATGATATCTGCGTCTCGGTTAAAAAGAGCAAGGCCGGCTTTGCTGTCTCAAGGTGGTGGTGGACAGTGTCGAGGTTCGAATGTAAGCCCCTAATGTTGCAAAAATCCACGGTAAACGTGACAGGGGGTGCCATGGTATGCCTTCTCTTGCCCCGAGCAGATTTTGAGAGCGCAGTTGAGCCCCCCCCAGAGTACGAGGGGCAGCCTGGGCGTCCACGCTCAGGCATAATCCGTACTGAGGGTGGACGTCCAGGGGGGGATTCTCCAACGCTAGCGCTGGTACCCCCCTGGGGTATCCTTTTCGTTAACAGCGCTATCATTAGGGGGGTGGGGGATTTTGGGCCTCCGGAGACCTCACTCATTTCGGGGAAATGCAACGCAAGCGTTACTTCACAACCGGTTTTCTGTGAGGCCGTGGTATCGCACCGGTCGAGCCGGCCCATTCGTGCTTAAGCAAGCATGGCTCTACCACTACACTACGCATTTCAAAATAACAAAATTATCGTTAGTTACTATGACTGCGTCGTTATTTATTACACTTCAAAGCGATAAAGTTATCTTAAAAACTGTTCGTATACTCAGTCAGCATTATATTTTTACATTTAAAAGTACAGTTTTGCATTTCATTTACACTGAAACAAAAAAGTATTGCCTGTCAAACTTTCACGGGCAATGCGACTCTCACGACCTCTCTGTTTCTTAAACGACATTTTGTACGATTTTATACGCTCTGTTTGTAGGCACAAGTGATTAAATATAACGTTACCTAGTATTTTTTGTTTTAATTCGAACACGAACTCTTTACATATAAAAAAATATATATTAACAAAGTCGATAAAATAAAAACAATGAATTGATAATTATTTTCCAATTCATTTTCGCCGGAATACTAGCATTCTAACTTTTCTTTACAACGTCTTATTCAATCCTAAAGCCCCTTTATTATCTAAAAAGAACGGTTCAAGTTCCTTCATGACACACATGACAAATATTTAAGTTCATCGGAAAATTTGAGACTGGAGATGCCATTGCATTCCACAAGGTTTTATGACAAATCTTTCACTGTTGAAGCTGTACGCTTGTGGAATGACACAGGCCAGCGGAATCATTGATCATTTTTAAGAAAATGGTTCATGACATTATTTATCACTTTAATTCTGTTAATTAGTATCTATTATTTCTATATTAATGGTATGTATGTATGTACTGTTGTATTGATTTATATGCGTATGTATCTATTTTTATATGTATGTGTGTTAGTATGTATGTATGTTTATTTGCATTAGTATGTGTGTTATATGTTGTACATAAATTTTATATTTTTAATGTGTAAGTTTTATATTTGAAAATAAGTTATGTAGTATACTTTTCATTATAATGTTGAAATCCTCCTAATGTTGCCTGGAAGATATTGCATATAGCAATAAGGCTCCCATTTGTACATTATATAGTTGACACGTGTATAATATGTATTGTATTTTACTGTAAGAATAGTGAATTCTATTTATCTATTCTTCTGTTTACTAAAAAACTGTAAACTGTTCTAATAATATCTATTGCAATCGACATTATTAGGCAGCCTCTGTTTTGTTATGGTACGTATCTTGTGTTTGTAAACGCCATTTGCATTGACAATATTTAAATATAATACCAATGCATTCAAGACGGTTTTGATAATGTAATGTATAAAACCTGATTACATTATATACTTCTACATTTTTGCTTAACTTATATTGGAAGCTTGTACGTACACTATGTCATTCTCACTATCGAGGCGATTCAAGTGACACGTCGCATCATCAAGTCGTCTGTGCTGCAGGCCGTGAATAAGAAACATTTTGCGCAGTCGGATAAAAGAGAAGTACTTTTGGCAATATAAGGGTGTACATGTGCTTACCCTTTCACAGCCTACAGGCGAAGTGTATTGTTATGGAATGGTTAAAGCAGTGTCTACATAACATGGTTTGCAGTAGTTGCTGTTAGTTATTAAAGAGTAACGTTCTCTATCTCCGGAGATCTTCATCAGATCCTAATATATTAAAAAAAAAAAATCCTGGACAAATATACATACATATATACAAAGATAAAATATATCCAAAAAAAACGTAATGAAAGTTACGTCACAAAAAACATTTGTCAACATTCTCTCGATTTTTCTAGTGTGTTAGTTTTGCACTTTTTACGTGACAATTAATGTTTTACAGAATAAATGATCAGATACATAAGAGAGCCCAGTAAAGATTTTCAGTGCCCATCTTTTAGGACGATTTGTCGCCGATAGCAGCAATAGCTATTAATTGATATGGAATATATTTATGGGTGAAACTTAAACCATAACTAAAAATTAAAAACAAATCTACTATTATGGGTAATGAGTAATGACCTAATGACATATCAGGACAGACGAACAGACGGGTCACCTGAACGAAAGTGACAGCGGCCGTCCATGGACACCTGCAACAAAAGAGTAGTAACTGCTCTGCCCGCCTTTGAGGGTTATAAGGGATGAGGGATGTGGATGGGAAATAAGAAAGGGGGAATGAGGAGATGGGAAAGAGGAGAAGGGGGATGAGGGAAGAGGAAAAGGAGAAGAGGAGTTGGGCCTACGGAAACCTTACAAATTTCGCAGAAATGCAACGCAAGTGTGGCTCCAATGTAGGGCCGTGGTGTCGTACCGGTCAAGCCGGCCCATGCGTGCCTAAGCGTGGCTCTACCACTGTTAAACTAACAATTCTGCACAAAGTTAGCACCTGCTGTTATTTATCATATGACTGCACAGATGACGTAGCGGTTTAAGTGGTCACCTCGCCAATACGCTGCCGCGCCGAGTTTTGTGGGGTCGATCTCCGCACGGGACAACACTGTGTGTGTGATCGTCGAATTGTTGTTCTGAGTCTGGGTGTTCTTTGTGGCCGTTGTTTGAATGTTTGTAAAGTCCCCTGCGACACAGGAATTAATCCTAATGCGGGAGTTGTATTTAAAATATATACATATACATATATATGTTCATACTGTCCTAATGTGCTATGGTATTAATAGCTTTGACACCAAGTTGTCGTTGTATTAACTGTGATGAGATGTATCTACTTAATTGTAAGTTGGTCATCAACAATGACTTCATATAACAATGTCTCTTCTTGTTAAAATGTATTTAAAGGCTCATGTACAATTGCGCCAAGAGATGGACAGGCCCTATTCTACTCCACAGTGAGCAGTGACGTTCACGACGATGTAGAATAACTATTAACATATAATACATACGAACGTTGCAGAACGATGAACTTTCTACATTATTTTTTGTTCAATTAGCTAACAAGGTATGCAAAGCATTATACTAATTAGCATTGCAATAGTAACATGTCTAGTTGTCATCTGATCGCATCCGTCCATAAGTTATCAGTATAAATCTATCCATGCTGTCATTAACTTGTCAATCTGTGACACAACGCAGAGCTGCAGTAGATGCAACAGGTAAGGTCGCGTCAGTCCCGCCGTGCGGGTGGTCCGCGACCGCCGATATTAGTGCACACAGATAATAACATAAATAACATTTTAAACGTTTGATAACAGCCGATCTCAAGGCAATTATATACAAAAATATTGCACTTGGGACTCGGTCCGCTGCTGTTAATAACAAATTGTTATAAACTTCGGCAATCCTTAAATTGTGCATAAAATAAATGCAACAGTGTTTAGTACGACTTTAATGACCGCTTTTATTAAACCAATCCTTGAGTTTTGTTCGCTTTAAGTGGATGCATGCTCGAGTTACTAACGTGTCGAGATAATAAGCACGCCATTTAAGGAATTTATTAAAACATTTTATATAATATGGTTTAAAATCCCGCATCTTGTGTCATGAGGCCATTGTTTTGCCTGTTCAATCAAGTTGTCTTAGGTTTCAATGTTCACCTTACGTTGCAAGAATATGATATTATATACTTTAGACGAGAAGCATAAGTCTTTGTAGCGTCAAGAAAATAGTTTTTTTACATCTTCAATTCATGTTGATGTGGTCCATATATGTACATATGTAGATGTCACACGCCCCTATCAAGTCCCAATTGGAACTGAAAACTGATTTTAAATAATTAAAGAAGTCATACATCAAGATATTTTTTATATGGAAGTATTGAAAAATCTGAAGCCATAAATTTTTAACACGGCTGTCTGATCCCCAAACTAAGCAGAGATTGTACTATGGTAATCAGGCTGGTGACGAACATACTCCTTTC
Source organism: Tyria jacobaeae (assembly GCA_947561695.1). Classification (NCBI taxonomy): domain Eukaryota; kingdom Metazoa; phylum Arthropoda; class Insecta; order Lepidoptera; family Erebidae; genus Tyria; species Tyria jacobaeae. The sequence goes on along the minus strand of OX387224.1, from coordinate 19,362,662 downwards.
TAAATACATGCTATACTTATCTTACTATTTCTACTGACAGTTTCCAATGTACCATCTATAAATTTGAATTATCTCAAACGGTCCCATTAAAAAGAAGCAGTAGCTATATATAAAGTACTAACACGTCCCTTGTAGTGGATTTGAACTATGAAATAAGTATGAAGCATGCAGGGACCGTGAGATCGCTACAATCCGTGCAAAGCGTCTACAATATAATTTAATTAACATTCAGATAAAAGGTTATAAAATCAATTAAAGTTGATTATCGACGGTTGCTTTTTGTTCGCTGTAAGTAGATCAACGGCCACCGTAAATGGTCATTAAAACATTTGGTGTAGGCCCACATACATATGTATCTGTATGTGTTTGTATTTGCGTGTAGTGCACGTGTGGAAGGGTGTGTGAGCGCGGGCGCAGCTCTTTTGTAATTAACCGTATAATTAGCGTTAATCATATCGTTTGATGTCGCCGCTGCGCTGTGTGTGGGTATACCTATAATATGCTATATTATATATGCTATACTTCAGAATCGTATCGTATTCATACATACAATTATCATTAACATACTCTTTTTAACAAATATCCGAAGAAGCGATCGTTGATAAAAGGTTTATTGTTGTTTTAATTGTTATATTTTACATACGTATGGTAAGACTTTAATTTGCACTTTACTTCAATTACTAATCAAACTAACTCATTTGTTTCCGCTTGAAAAAATGCCAAGAAGCTTTGTAACATAGAAGAAACAAGCATTTGCAAATTAATCGCCTTAACATTTTACTTAGAAACAAGAATTTCTAAGTAAAATGTTAAGGCGAAAGATTCTCCAATCCCAAAAATTAAATCTGATACCTTGTTGTTGTTTTGATACACTTACGTCTAATCAATAATTTAATTTTAATATTTTTTAAAACTCTCAAGAACACACATACAGGGGAGGCAAAAGAGAACAGATTGAATACAGAAGTTGTTAGACTAGCTAGTGTGATGCCAACTAGTGTGATTAAACCTAATGGTGAATTGATCATAGCCAATTCTGAAATTGATTTAATATGGTATATTCTATACAGCACCATACGCGCACTAATAAACATGTTCTAAGGAGCTGATGTTTTGCGCCATTCTACGATTAGTTACGGTTTTCATGTAAATTGCTTAGAGTTTAAATGGCTGGTTCCACCGTTTAAATTATAAATATCTTACTAGCACACCATCAAATAATATGAAGTTCATATTAATTGATGCTATAATTGTGAAGAGAATCTTGTGAAACGAGCTAAACTTGTATTCAATGCACATTAACTAAAGAATTATCTTAATCCAGAAGCATAAACACGTGTCCAAGCATCACTTAGTGCCTGCAGATTTTTAGCAGGATATTTGATGACATATATGTGTAGTACCTGGCCTCACCCGGTAAGCAGTTGTTTGTTTAGATTTGTCGTGATTACACTAAAGGCATTCTCTTTACGATTCGAGAACATGCACGTAATTGAATGGCTCTTATTTACTTAATTGTAATATTAATTTGTACTTAATTAAAATATAAATTTGTTATAGTGGTAGAGCCATGCTTAAGCACGAATGGGCCGGCTCGACCGGTGCGATACCACGGCCTCACAGAAAACCGGTTGTGAAGTAACGCTTGCGTTGCATTTCCCCGAAATGAGTGAGGTCTCCGGAGGCCCAAAACCCCCCACCCCCCTAATGATAGCGCTGTTAACGAAAAGGATACCCCAGGGGGGTACCAGCGCTAGCGTTGGAGAATCCCCCCCTGGACGTCCACCCTCAGTACGGATTATGCCTGAGCGTGGACGCCCAAGCTGCCCCTCGTACTCTGGGGGGGGCTCAACTGCGCTCTCAAAATCTGCTCGGGGCAAGAGAAGGCACACCATGGCACCCCCTGTCACGTTTACCGTGGATTTTTGCAACATTAGGGGCTTACATTCGAACCTCGACACTGTCCACCACCACCTTGAGACAGCAAAGCCGGCCATGCTCTTTTTAACCGAGACGCAGATATCATCTCCAGCGGACACATCCTACCTCTGCTACCCTGGGTACGGACTGCCTGCCTGGGTATGCGCGGACAAGGTTTGGTGTCAATAAATGCTGGACGAGAGACGGATATATTCACATTATTGGGCCTGATGGATCGCGTCATAGAATCACCTCACAAAATGATCTCGCCAAAATTAACGTTCCCGAGGCTGCCACTGACGGAGCTGAGTCAGCCACTACGGCTCCTAAGCCACCGGGTGGGAGGTCCAAACGAGTCGCATCCAAAAAGTAGTCATGGATACCTGCTGCATTTCGTCTTTCGTATGTATAATCGTTTAAGTGTCATTAACCGGGTACTACAAATAATTAATTTATGTATCGCACCCTCTCTTGACATTATTTGTTTCTTTTCTTTTTTATCTGCTAATACATATGTATATGTTTCTTTCTTATCATTGACGACTTAGTCTATACTTTTGACTACCGACCCTATAATTTATCCATTTAAATAAACTTCTTCTTCAATTGATGTAAGTCAACAATGTAAACGTCAAATTTATGCGCGTTCCATTCCGCTAAAATGTTGATAACAAAAGCATCTGATAAGTGTTTTGTGAGGTCGGATACAAAAGCTTAGTTCTTATTATATTTTTGCTTCTTATTGATGATGATTAGTTTATACTATTTAATGCTCAACGTCCTTAATTTTTATCTTGTAATTTTTTTTTTCTTTAGTTACATTATTATTATTATTTTTTTTATTTTTTGTTTATGTTCTTGTTCCATAAACAAAAAAAATTTTTTTTCCTTCAATGTAGCACTCAACTGGTGGGTGAACAGGATTTTGCGATATTTTATAATATTAGTAAACTGTTGGTTTAAATTTTTGGTATTTTGTATAGTTTTTTATTATTTCTATTATTTATTTGTCTATATTGTATATTAATGTCACATATCTTAGACAGTGATAACGATACTTTTCTAACTGCGAATAGCCTAAATGACAACTTCTCAAGCATCCCGTCACTTGCTGACATTCTTGAATCACAGTTTTCTGATGTTCCCAGAAATTTCAATGTAGTCCACATTAACGCCCAGAGTATTCCGGCCCATTACCCTGAGATACTGGCCAATTTTGACTGTAAGAATATCCAAGCTATTCTCATTTCAGAATCGTGGCTTAAACCGTGTCTATCTTCTCTTTCGTATTCTCTACCTGATTTTCACCTTATAAGAAATGACCGTGCGGTTGGTGGTGGCGGCGGTGTTGCTATATATCTACGTAAACATATTCCTTTCAATATTATTAATGTATCAGCACAGCCGCCGCCCTCGAATGCGGGGGAACATCTCTTTTTAGAAGTAGAGCTTTGTCACTCCAAAATCCTTCTAGGTGTGTATTATTGCCCTTCGTCACGAATCGATTTCTTCTATTCTTTTGAACACATCCTTGAACAGCTTACCCCGTCTTACAGTCATACCATTATAATGGGAGATTTTAATACATGCCTCTTAAAAAAAGACTTTAGGTCGACCTCTTTATGCAACATTATCGAATCTTGTAACCTTACCATTCTTCCCCTAACTGCTACTCACAATTTTCCCAACTGCACTCCTTCCCTTCTCTGAAAGCTTCGTGAGGACACTACTAAAATTGACTGGGATCCCCTTTACAACTCTGACTCTGTTGATGAGAAGGTGAGCATGCTTACAGCGAAATTAATATCTTTATATGATGTACATGCACCTATACGGGCCGTGAAGATAAAACATCTACCATCCCCCTGGCTTACTAAAGAGATTAAAGATTTATTAAATAAGAAAGCTAGAGCCAAAACAAAGTTTAAGTGCCGACCAAATCAGTATAACCGTGATAATTATGTAGCTATACGAAATCTCTGCAATAAGGCGTGTAGGAAAGCGCAACGCCAACATATCCAAAAATCAGTCGAGAATGAAAATCCTTCCAAAGTTTGGAAATTCATTAAAACTCTGGGAGTTGGTAAGTCAAAGCAATTTTGCTCGATGCTTAAAACTTAAATGCTTAAACAGGCACTTCTCTGCCTCGTCTAGTTTTGATGACACTACCAAAACTAATACTTTGCGTTATCTTTCACAGCTTCCAGCTCCCCACTATCCACCTTTTGTCTTTAATCAATTCACTGATTGTGATGTTAGGGAGAGCATACTGAGCATTTCTTCTAATGCTGTCGGTAACGACTGTGTTAGCCGAAATATGGTCCTTCCGATTTTAGATTTAATTCTTCCAATAATACGCAACATTTTTAACCACTCTATTTCCAGTGGCATATTTCCATCTACGTGGAAAGATGCCCAAGTAATACCCTTTTTTTTTTTTTTTAACGTGTGGAAACCCCCTCGGGCCGTCATCCCACCGGGGTTTTCGGTGGAACGGTGTGTCGGAATCGGACCGACTAAAACCACACGGTGCGCCATACTGCGCCTGTAATAGGAGAAATCCGGGAACAGCTTTGGTAAGACATCCGGACCCCTCCTAGCGCCTGTTGCCCGCAAAAGCGCGGGCACCACCCTTGGGTAACTCTCAATTAGGTAACGTCCAGGCACACCAGGACGTCGCCTCCTCGCGGCTGGCTATATGGCGGATGGAGGGGAAAACCCGTCCCGACCACCCGCGGCCACACTCAGGGCGGCATGAGGCGCTGGTAAGCGCGCCTACGCCGCCCGGTTCGCCGGCGGCGAATTGGGTCCGAGTTTAGATCGTCCTCCCGGGCCCGCTCCGCCGCCTCCTTCTGCGAGATGACCTCCTCACAGAAGGTTGCGACTGCGGTAAAATTCCTGTCGCTACCGGCCATGGAGCGTATGACGGCCGGTAGCGAGAGATCCTCTCCGATGACTGCAGTGAGGACCCGACGCTGCGCCGACCAAGCGGGGCAGTCTGCGAGCGTATGTTGAGCCGAGTCCTCACTGCAGTCGCAATGGTGGCAGGCGGGACTCAATTCTCTCCTAGCGACCGAGTGCAGGTACTTTCCGAAGCAGCCGTGCCCGGAAAGAACCTGCGTCAGTCGGAAAGAAAGAGTCCCGTGCTGCCGCTCTGCCCATTCAACGATGACCGGCTGGAGCGCCTCCACGGCTGCAAAGCCAGCACGTGGAGCCTCCAGCCGGAACGACCAACGAGCCATCGTGGCTCGACGAGCTGCCTCACGCCACTCGCGTACCTCTTCGGGCGGGGGCCCTCTGCCGCTACCCGCCCGAAACGCAGCCGTCCGCCGATAAACTTCGGCGAGCACTTCCGCCTCCAAGTCCCACGGGGGAGTTCCGGCAAACGCGCAAGCCGCCTCCGTCGACACGGTGCGGTAGCCACGTATGGCTCTAACCGCCATAACCCTCTGAGGGCGCCAAAGGCGTGCCCTATTCTGGGCGGTTAGAGCATCCGCCCACACCGGTGCACCGTATAGTGCCATTGACCGGACAACCCCCGTGTACAGCCGTCTTGTAGCGATGCTGGGTCCACCCAAGTTGGGCAAAAGGCGCCCAAGGGCAGACGCAGCGCCGACCAACCTTGGAGCCAGCTGCAGAAAGTGCTCGTCAAAGCGCCACCTTCCGTCGAGGATCAGGCCCAGATATCGTATGTGGGCCTGAACCGGTACGAGGATCGAGTTGACCATTATGGAGGCGCCAGGGGGTGGACCTCGACGGGGCCCATGGAATAAAAGGGCCTCCGTCTTATCCAAAGCCACTCGCAACCCTAGCGCCTCGATGCGCCCGACCACCAGTGAGGCTCCTCTGGTGGCCAAGCGTGCCGCCTCTTGAAAGGTCGACCCCCGGGCTGTGACCAGAGTGTCATCGGCGTAACAGATTACGCCGAGCCCAGGGGGAAAATCGGCTCGAAGGGCCCAGTCGTACCCCATGTTCCACAGGAGTGGTCCAAGGACAGACCCCTGCGGAACACCGCACGACATGGGCCGACGACTCAAATTTCCCTCTCGATCCTCGTACACGACGGTACGCTCCTCCAAATAGTCTGCCACCAGCCGCCTCAGGTACTGTGGCACGCCGTGATAATGGAGCGCTTCCCTGATGCAGCTGAATGGCAGACTATTAAAAGCGTTGGCGATGTCCAAAGACACCGCCAACAGCACGCCGCCACAGCTCACTACCTCTTCGGTCACGGCCCTCAGGCGCATTACAGCACCGATCGTCGAACGCCCCGCTCGGAAACCAAATTGGGCGTCCGACAAATCGGGGCCAACCTCGCTCAAGTGCCGGACGATGCGGGCAGAGAGGATCCTCTCAAATAATTTACCCGCCTCGTCCAGCAGTACAATGGGCCTGTAGGCCGCGACCGAATCCGTAGGCCGTCCCGGCTTCCTTAAAAGAACCAGCTTCCCGCTCTTCCAGCAGTCAGGGAAGCGTCCTGACGACAAGCATGCGTCGAACACCCCCCTGAGACGGTCCGCCATGTGGTTGAGAGCTAGGGCCAATATTCGGGGAGGGATCCCGTCTGGCCCGGGGGCGGTGTTCTTGGAGCGGATTCGTAGAACAGCCGCCCCTATCTCTTCCTCCGTGACGGGTGGAACATCTTCAGCCTCGAACTCTCCGTCGTCTCCGGCCAAGGGGGCCATCGACGGGGGTGAGTACTCCACCCGTTGCGGGAATAGGCCCTCAACCACCTCCTGCAAGAAGCTGGGCTGGAGAGTCTCGGTAAGGGGGGGGCCCGACGTGCGGAGCTTTTGTTGCACCGCACGATAAGGGCGACCCCAAGGGTCACGATCGAGACTCTCCAGCATCTCCTTTTTCTTCACTTCCTTGGCGCGGCTAATGGCCAGCTTCAGGGTTTTCCGTGCCTCTCGGTAGACCTCATAAAGCCGATCTTCCTCCCCCTCTTCGCGGTGACGCCGACGGCTGCGGGTGTAGGACCTCCGGGCATGAATGCAGGCCACACGGAGGTCCGCCAACTCCTGGGACCACCAGTAGACCTCCTTCCTTGGAGGCCGACGACCTTTAACACGGGGCATAGCCGCATCGCAAATCTGCGTAATCGCATCGCGAAAGCGGCCAGCCCCTATGTCTACCTCCTCGGTCGGAGGCTGCGGAGACAGCCAAGAGTAAATGATGGCTGCCTCCTCCAGTAGATCCCTATCTAACTTCGAAACAGCCCACCGCGGGAAGCGGGAAGAACGCCGCGCCATGTGACCCCTTCTGGAGTCCTGGGTCCGGGAGAGCTCAAATCGGATATACAGATGATCCGAGAGCGTCTCAACCTCTTCCAGAACATGCCAGTGCCTTACTCGTGCGGCGAGAGCAGGGGTAGCGAACGAGAGGTCCACTATCGATCCCCCCTGCTGTCGCACGCACGTGTTGGTGGAGCCTCTGTTTAGGAGACAGAGGCCCACCGATGTTGCCCACTCCTCAACTGCGTCACCCCGGGCGTCCGTCCTGGGGGAACCCCACACCACAGACTTGGCGTTAAAGTCCCCCAATACTAGGACATGCCCAGACGCTAGTCGCCGTATCGAGGTCTCCAAGTTGTTGAGGAAAACCTCGAAGTCACTCAGACTCCGGTTGGGGGAGAAGTAAACACCGTATATGGTGATCCCCCCCCATTCGGCAGCTACGTATCCAGTACCCTTGTCTTTAAGCGACAAGGGCGGGGAATGAGCCGCCGTGGAGCCAACGACTGCCACGGAGCCGTCCCAGTCACCCAACCAGTTTGGACGGGGAGGAACATAATAGGGCTCCGCGGCTACGGCCACACCGATCGACCACTGCGCCATGGTTTGCAGGAATAAGTCCTGCGCACTAGCGCAGTGGTTCAGGTTCGTCTGGACAAGGAGGCTGGAGACTTGGTTCATTATTGAACCGTCTCTACAGCCTCATCCATGGGCGACGGTGACGACGCACGAATGACGTTGGAGGCAGCCTGGATCGACTGGCTAGCCCCCGACGTCGTCTGAGAAATGCGGGGAGGGTTACATCCTCCCTGCCCCATCTGATGATTGGCGGGTAGGTTACCCGCCGCACACGCTGGACAGTGAGGGGCAGCAGAACATGCCGCAGCCTTGTGCCCCGGTCGACCGCAGCGGAAACAGAGTCCACTGCAGTCGAAACAGCTTTCACACTTGATGCGGGTGTGCCCCGTCGCCAGACATTTGTAGCACCTCGTCGGCCTCGCAGCCAGAATAGTAACTTTGGCATTCACAAAACCGACGAGGATCCTGCCGACATCGCCTATAATTTTAGCGGTTGCTAGGGGGCAACTGACCCACACCGCACCAAGGCCACCTTGACCGGGGCGGATGGTGCCGATCCTAATATTGTCCGAGGTGCAACCCGTCTTTTGCTGAATTGCCACTCGGACATCGTCGACAGTAACGGAGTCATCCAGACCCGATATTCGCAGCTCCGCGCACTTGGTGGGCCTGGCGATCCGTACTCCATCCGTTCCTGCAAACACTCCCCGCAGCTTCTCAGCAAATATGTCTGCCGTCTTTGCACCCTCTGCCCCAGGGAACTCAAGAATACGAGCCCCCGTTTGGGCGAGGCGTAATCGAGTACCTGCGCTTTCAAATTCGGAAGCGAGGCAGTCTCGAGCCTTCTTAAAGACGGCAGCATAAGAAAGGCCGCTTTTTACCGCCTCTGGCAGCACCGTCACCACTACGGCAGCTGTTTTCGGTGGTTGGAGCTTCCGTATCTTCTTAGAGTCCGCTGATCCCGATGGTGCTTGGGGCGTTGCAGGAGCGCTTTTGGAAACTTTTTTCTTCCGCAGCCGGGACTTATTCTTACCTCCCTTGACTTCATGCCATCCGTCAGAAGTAGAGGGGGCAGATTTGGAGGGGCCTGGCTCAGGTACAGCCTGGGAATCAGCCTGAGGTGCAACCACTTTGGGTGCAGGCGATCGAAGCTGAGGCAATTCCTTCGCCACTTTGGTTGGGGCCTTAGAAGATCGCCCAGTCTTGGGCCTTGGAGCCGACGTCGCTGCCGCATAGGTGGCGCGGCCACCAGAGACGGGAAGCGGTGTTGGGGCTGAAGCGGCCTTTACCTTATCCGCGGCCAATGGCGGCCGAACTATGGGTGCCGGAGGCAGCCTTGCCTCAAGTCCTGCCAGGCGCCCGTCCATCATTTGCCACACTGCACTTATGATTTGACGCAAGTGGGCATCAGGAACGGCAGAGGGGGAGTTGGTAGGAGCAGGTTGCTGTGAAACTACTGACAACTGCGCAGGGCTGTCAGTGCGCGCTCCCGCCCGAAATTGGGCGAATTGAGCACTCAGCTCTGCAACTTGCTCCGTCAGGCGTTGATTTGCCGCCATAAGTCGGTCGTTGGCCTCTTGAAGGCGTGAAACGTCCTCAATGAGGCTTTCCATGGCCCCCGACACAGCGGAAGAGGAGTCCTTCAGGGCTCTAACAAAAGTGCCCTTCAGATTAGTGGACTTGGTTGCTACTTTTTGAATTATCGCCACAGCCACGCTCGTCCTCTCTTTCAGTGCTACCGGTGTAGGAGGGACAGAATCCTCTTCCGCCGGCACACGGATTTTACGAAGAAGATCCGCGATCTCCTCTTCCGCAACGAGTTCACCCTCTTCACGAGTCCGGGCGTAATTTTTCGCTCTGGAAAACACAGAACCTGTCGGGGCCGAGATTGGCGTGCGCGACCTTCCACGCCTACTGTTCGTCACCTTTGGTGGCAGCATATCTTGCGACGAATCGCCATCTTCATCTCTACACCGCTTGCGACTGTCTGTGTCGCGGGGCTCCAAATCCATTTCTTCGGCAGAGTCAGCCGCTAAACTGGAAGCCCTGGAACGTATTCGTTCCGACATTCTTCTGCTCCTAGAAGTCAATTCGACTCCTGGGAGCTCTTGCGATATAGGCGTTCCGAGTAAAACCTCCACCTCAATACCGCCCGCCTTCTTAAATTTCTCCTTCCCTCCTTCGTCCTTTCTTCCTTCCTTCTCTTCTACGACTTCAGTTTTATTTTTAATTTTATTTATGTATTCCATTTTGTAACCCACGAGTGGGGGAGAAATAAAGGTTCACCCGGGCAGAGATCCCCCAATACCCGGGCAAGCGTAGATTTTTGCCCAACCGAGGGGTCCGCAGTTGCCCCGGCTGGGAGTGCGCTTGCGACTGAACCACCCATCAGCCATGCATCCCATGGTCACGCACCAGAACACGAGATTCGGGGTAATTTTTTATAGAGGTATTCTTGCTCGCAGTCCGGGCGGTTAAGCCAAGACCCTCATCCCCGATCAGAGCCGCGAGACTTAACCACGACACTCCTTTCAGGATTACGATATGCCGACGGTGGCATCGATCTTCAGATGCCTGCTCGGTGGCAGTGCGAGTGCACGCCGAGCCCGTCCTCTTTCTCCGCTGTAGACAGTGGAGAAACACCGACCCGTGAAAAGGGGTCCCACTTTAGTGATTTTTTAATGAGGTTTCCTTCCTCACAGCTCCGAGGAGCGAAGAGCCAACAGAGGGATCGGCATACAAGCCCACTCTGTTGGGCCGAGCCTCGACCTAGTGGCTAAAGAAAATAGCCACCTCTTCTTGCCAGAATATTAGCCGTTGGCGATGACGCCCTCCTCAAAAGTAGAGGAGGAGAAGGCTGCGTCATCGCCGACGTTGCCCAGGATGCACCACGTGGAGGTTTTCTAGCCCGCACCCCGCCCAAGTAATACCCTTACCTAAGAAGCCAAGACCGTTAACTTTTACAGAATATCGCCCCATATCTATATTACCTTTTCTATCTAAGGTCTTGGAACGCCTCGTGTACTCCCAACTGAACTCCTTTCTATCAAAGTACAACCTTTTAAACTCTTATCAATCTGGTTTCCGTCCTGGGCACAGCACGGTTACAGCTCTTATTAATATTATGGACGATATAAGGATGGCCATGGAGAATGGAAATATTACACTACTTGCACTTCTTGACTTTAGTAACGCCTTCAATAGTGTAGATTTCGGTATCCTGCTTGGTATATATACTACGCTCAATTAACATATCTCCAATAGTGATTGATTGGTTTCATAATTATCTGTCTGGTCGCCGCCAACGTATCCGCATTGAGGATTCGTATTCCTCTTGGTGTGATATCTCACTCGGTGTACCGCAGGGTGGCGTTTTATCCCCTTTACTTTTCGCAATATTTATTAATACCATTTCCAAAGAATTGGTTTCATCCTACCACCTTTATGCAGACGATCTCCAAATCTACACACAAGCTCCATTAAATAGAATTCACGAAGCATTTCTCGTTATCAATGGTGATTTGGAACGTATCTGTGAGTGGAGTACCAACTATGGACTTCAGGTGAACCCCTCAAAAACCCAAGTTATTATGGTGGGAAGTCCCGGGATGATGTCCCGTATTAAACTGACACAACTGCCACAAATTAATTTTAATGGCATGCCGGTACCGATTAGCGATAGCGTCAAAAATTTGGGGATATTAATAGATAAAACTTTGTCATGGGGCCCACAAGTCAAAGAGGTAAGTCGCAAATTGTTTGCATCTGCAGGCTCCTTACGAAGATTGCGTAACTTTCTTCCGACTGCTACAAAGATTTCGCTTGCACAGACGCTCCTGCTCCCAATCCTGGACTACGCCGATGCCAGCTATCTTGATCTCACAGAGGAGCAACTCGATAAGCTTGAGCGCCTTCAAAATTTTTGTATAAGGTTTATATTTGGCCTACGCAAATATGACCACGTATCAGAATACCGCAATTTGCTCAAGTGGCTCCCGATTCGCCTTCGTCGGAATACTCATATTCTTTCTCTACTTTATAAGATATTGTTCAGTCCCCTTACTCCACCTTATCTCAAGCAACGTTTTAATTTCCTATGTGACACACATTCGAGGTTGTTGCGATCATCGCAAAGCTTAAAACTGCAAATACCAGTGCATTCGACAAAGTTTGCTGACAAATCATACACAGTTGAAGCAGCACGGCTCTGGAATGCCCTACCTTTACCTATCAGACGAGCTCAATCATTAAGATCCTTCAAAAAAATGTTAAAAGACTACTATTTGCAAGGTAATGTCTAAGATAACTATAGGTATATATTTACTTGTATGTGTGGTTATATGTATGTATGTTTCTATATACATACATATATGTATTTATATCTAAGTACTTATATTGGTATTTATATATATTTGGCATTAAACTAGCATACATTACATGACTGTACACCACAGCCACCCATAAGAGATCATTAAAGTCCTGTCCATCCAAAGGTTGCCTGTAAGATATTGCTTATTGTGATAAGGCCGCCCATTGTACATTTTATGTGAAAATATCAGATGTATTTTATATGTATATTTGGTGTACCATAAAGAGTACTTACTTACTTACTTACTTACTTACGGACTGGAACATTCCTTTGTTCCTAAGGCTGGTGTATGCGTGTACGTTAGAGATGATATCACTTCTCGCCGCCTCGGCAATCTTGAAGGTAGGGACCTCTCCATCTTATGGCTACGTGTAGACTGCGACGACCATCCCCGCATCTACCTATGCCTCTACAGGTCCCATAGCGGTGATGCCGAAACGGACCGACTCATCGACCACGTCCAAATGGCTACAGACTCAGTGCTCCAGCAGGTCCCATCCGCAGAGATCGTGATTCTTGGCGACTTTAACGCCCATCACGCCGAATGGCTTGGTTCGCGCAAAACCGATCATGCGGGAAGATCTGTTCACGATTTCGCCTTGGCATATGGCTTGACGCAGCTGGTAGCAATGCCTACGCGAAACCCAGATGCAGAAAGCCACGTGCCTTCACTGTTGGATCTTCTGCTGACCTCACGTCCTGACGGCTACAAAGTATCCGTTGAGGACCCTCTTGGCTCTTCGGACCATTGCCTGATTAGGAGTATGGTGCCACTCGTTCACTCGCTGCGGCCGCGAGTTCCAGGCAGTCGCCGCGTATGGCACTATAGGTCAGCAGACTGGGATGGAATGAGAACATTCTTTGCATCCTACCTACCTACTACCCATGGAGGCAGGTTTGCTTCTCGCCGGATGATCCCCATGTCGTTGCTGACTCTGTCGCGGATGTTGTGCTTCAGGGTATGGAACTTTTCATTCCATTCTCCCTGATTCCCACAGGTGGCAAGTCCCAGCCTTGGTTTGGTCGAACCTGCAAAGCGGCGTCCCGCCGAAAGCAGGAATGTTACCAAGCATGGGCTAATGCAGCGACAGCACGGGATGTAAAGACCAGCACATTAAAGAAGCAATTTAACTTTGCCTCCAGGTCCCTCAAAAGAGTAATTGCTGGGGCGAAGTCGGCTCACATCGGCAGAATTGGCGAGAGACTAGTTAGTCTCCCCTCCGGAACTCGTGCATTCTGGTCTCTTGCCAAAGCTGTCCAGGGGAACTTTTGTAAGCCATCCCTTCCACCTCTGCGCATAGGAGATAATTCGTTGGCCCACGACGCTAAAGAAAAAGCCGATCTTCTGGGCAAACTCTTTGCGTCTAACTCGACCCTGGACGACGGGGGAAACGCACCGCCGACCATACCGCAGTGCGAAATCCGCATGCCGGAAGTCCGGTTTACACAAAGGGCAGTGCGTAAAGCGCTTCTTTCCCTCGACGTTCATAAGTCGAGTAGGCCCGATATAATCTCTCCTATCGTGCTGAAGACGTGTGCTCCAGAGTTAGCACCGGTTTTAACGCGCCTTTATCGGCTTTCCTACTCTCTTGGCGTAGTCCCGAACTCATGGATGACAGCTCTAGTGCACCCAACCCCTAAAAAAGGAGATCGCTCGGATCCGTCCAACTACAGACCCATAGCCATCACCTCCTTGTTCTCCAAGATAATGGAATCCATTGTTAACTACCAGCTCCTCCGGTACTTAGAAGACCACCAGCTCCTCAATGATCGACAATACGGCTTCCGTCAGGGTCGTTCAGCTGGTGATCTTCTCGTACACTTGACTCACCGGTGGGCACAGGCGATCGAGACCAAGGGGGAAGCGTTGGCCGTTAGTTTGGACGTGGCGAAGGCCTTCGATCGGGTCTGGCACAAAGCGCTCCTTGCGAAGCTTCCTTCCTATGGGCTTCCCGAGAAACTGTGCAATTGGCTCACCAGTTTTCTTACAGACAGAAGCATCAAGGTCGTTGTTGACGGTGCATGCTCCGACTCCAAGTCTGTTAATTCTGGTGTCCCACAAGGCTGTGTGCTATCACCCACGCTGTTTCTTCTGCATATCAACGACATGCTGCAGATTAGCAGCATCCATTGCTATGCAGACGATAGCACGAGTGATGCCCTTTACACCGGCCGCGCTAACATTTCTCGGGTAAACGTCATCGAAAGCCGATCCAAACTTGTGTCTGAAATCGAAACTTCTTTATCAAAAGTTTCAGATTGGGGTCGACTTAACCTAGTCCAATTTAACCCCACGAAGACACAGGTTTGCGCGTTCACCGCTAAAAAGATGCCATTGGTCGTATCACCTCAATTTGAGAGCACTTCCCTAACTGCATTAGCCAGTATCGGAATCCTTGGCGTCGATATATCAAGCGAAGTCCAGTTTCGCGGTCACTTAGAGAGTAAGGCCATATTAGCCTCGAAGAAGCTTGGTGTGCTAAACAGATCGAGACAGTATTTTACTCCGGCCCACCGCCTGCAACTTTATAAGGCGCAGGTTCGGCCGCACATGGAATACTGTTCTCATCTCTATGCAGGTGCACCCCAGTACCAACTTCTGCCTCTTGACAGCATTCAACGGAGAGCGACTCGCATCATCGACTGCCAAGATATTTCTGATCGACTTGACACCTTGGCGTTGCGTAGAGATGTAGCTTCACTCTGCATCCTCTATCGCTTGTATCACGGGGAGTGTTCAGAGGAATTGTTCGGACTTATACCGGCTGCTGGTTTCCGCCATCGTCCTACGTGACAAAATATCCATCCCCATCACCTGGACGATTGGCACTCCACCACTGTGCGCTTCTCCAGAAGCTTTTTGCCTCGCACAACCAGCTTATGGAACAAATTGTCGCCTGCCGTATTTCCGAACCGATACGACCTTCAAACCTTCAAGAAGAGAGCGTACCTCTACCTAAAAGGCTCTTGAGTTGCGGGTGTCCATGGGCGGCGGTAGTCACTTACCATCAGGTGACCCGTCTGCTCGTTTGCCCCCTTTCGCAAAAAAAACAATAATAATATTTTTTTTATGTTTTTACATAGGTGCAAAATCTAAACTATACTATACATACACTCAAGCTTGTATCTCCGAATGGTAGGTAGAGACGCAATTATCGCCAAGATTTTGTCTATTATGATTTAGTCCCATCACGTAATAGTGGGCTAGCCTATTGCCGTCGTTAATTGGATGAAAAAATTTGGAATTTCTGCAGAAAGGTAAGAAAGGGATATTGCTAGTAAAGATAGATTGGGGAGTATAAGCAATAGCAGGAGCAAGTCAGGGACGCATACCTAAACCTCGAACTGGTTGGTGCGGAGAGGTCCGAGTTCTCTAACTAATTATATTATAATTGATAATATTGCAGTGATTAATATTTAAAAAAGTCATGAATTACACGAATCAATAATGCTTTATACGTTATTAAAGTCTATGTTTTGTAATTTAATCAAAACATAATGAAAACTCGAGGTAAAATTGTTTGTTCTGTCAACCATACTATAATCTCCAATTACGTAATAGGGGGCAAGCAGTAATGGTACTTGATGTCTGTCAGATAAATAACAGTCCGATCCCACAGGGAGAGATGGGGTGGCCCTGTTCTACTCCGCCAACAGCCAAGCAAGCTTGTTTTTCAAAACTATTAAAACAGTTTTATAAAAGCGACTGAACTTGTTTTATATCGGTGGAAACACTGAGTTGTTACGTTCCTCTCAGGTCTATGTTTAGAGCACCTATATTATAGCCTGAAATCAAGCCTCAATGAATGAGTGAAATGGTTCCAACAATACGCAGACATTAAAAAAGTTATTTATAAACTGTTCTTACTCAGACTGCTGTAGAGACCTTAGCAATTTGTTCTTGAATCTTAAATACATAGATAAGAGCATGTTTACATACCTACCTACATGTGTAATTGTGAGTAGATATAGAACACTTCGCTTGTTCTCCGGTAATGAGAGGCGCAATAAAGACGATGCAGGAAGTGACGTCATAAATACAGACCCGCTCAAATGAGCTTTTTATTATATATGATTGAGAGCTGGTTGTTTTACACTTAACTGTTAATAATTAACAAACACACAAACTTTTATGTACATTGTATTGCAAAACCACAAAGGTACGTTGACGGCGAATGATGAGAACACTTAAGAATGGTCACACAAAGGATCGTGGAAAAAAGAGAAAATGAAGCGGTGCTACAATTTGAAAATATCTTACTTTTACTCTCACACTCACACACATGTGCAGGAACTCACTCAATATACACACATCTCTGGCCTTATTAGTCCAGTGATTTAAGCTTAAATTAGGTAAGAATCTCGGAATTCGAGATACCCAGCTGTAAGTATGTAAATACTTGTATATTGACACCCTAAAAGTTGTCTCAAAACCTACATATGGTAGGGTGTAAGCAACTGTTAAATTTCAAGGTCAAAGGTCACAAAAATCGTTTTTTTGTGCTTTGAACCGTTTTCGAGAAGAGGGCGGAGAGCGCGCGGTCACAGCATCACTTCAGGTCAACCGGTGCCTCCGGTCGAAAACGCGCCATATATAGTTGATGAACTATCGATAAATCAATGATTATAAATATTTGTCAATTTTTATTATATTATATTTTATCATTTTTTTCCTAACCTATCCACTTTTTATTCAGTATTAATTTATTTAACAACACTTAACTGCCCATTTACCATTAACCGATTTTTGTGACCTTTGACCTTTAATTTTTTATATTTTTATATATTAAATTTTTAGTTGCTTACACCCTACCATATGTAGGTTTTGAGACAACTTTTAGGGTGTCAATATACAAGTATTTACAGACTTACAGCTGGGTATCTCGAATTCCGAGGTGAACTTACTATAATGACGGGACTATATATCTGTTGTATTTGTAACAATAAACTCGTGATGGCTGAGGCGTCGGACTTTCGATCAAGTGGTTGCGGGTTCAAACCCCGCACAAATACTATCGTCGTAAACCCATCCCTAACAGAAGCGTTTAGATTAGCTGGAGGGGTTAACATGAATACTAGTAATGTGTGACCCCCGTTGCTAGTCTTCTTAAAAAAAAAAACATTTTTCTTTTTTTTCTTTCGTTCCTTTCTTAAACTTCAGATATGTAAGTTAAATTTTCTTATGAGATATAAAATCCTATATCATAATGAATTGTTAATTGAATAATGAGTAGCAGCTCTCTTCTATATCACAACCACAACTTTTAAGTTTTCTGAATGCAATAGTATTTTCAATTCTGTAAAAGTGTTTTAATAAACTGACTTGCCTTAGCCTTCGGACCGAAACTGGTAATGAGTTGTAGAGTAGGTTAATTAATGAACATGGCGCCAAGTTCGCTGCATATTTTATTTGATTTTGGAGAACCTGAGTGTGGATCAATTTAAATGTCAATATGTTATCGGAATCTGTTTAATGAATGTAAGTTATAAACATTTATTTAGAAATGCAACTCCTCATCACGATTGCATGTAGCAGCCAGAGTCTCCATGTACATGTGAAATAAATCCTCCATGACAATATTATTATTTTTTAATATTTCAATTTCAATTAGAGGTTTTAACTCCGATTGTGGATCACCGTAAATTCCAAATCTATTTCCAAAGTACATATATTAACTTAAATACATTCTGATAATAGCAAATTAGCCATGTAGATATCGGCCATGAATAGCGAATAGGGCAAGCGGGCCACCGCGTATCTTAACGTGGGTAAAAGGCGACTAACGAATGCCGAAGTGCCGGTTGACGGCAATCGAGCGTATTGTTTTCCTATTTACATAATAATTACGTAAGGGCGACTAAATTGTGGTTGGCAGAATGTGGGCGTGTAATACGCCTTCGGGGGTATATGTATATATATGTGACTGTTGTATATATGTATACATGCATATGTATATGTATCAGATAATGATACCAATCCTTAAAAGGATTGTGAGCTGTGATCTTAAAACTAAAATTAAGGTTATCTATCTATGAATAGAGTTTATTCATCTCTATTCGGAAACCATTGCAGCAGTTTGAAAGGGTATAAATAGTGCAAAATTAATGTAGTATGTGGTGTCGTTGTTCTGTAATTGTCTTGTGAGGAAGTCGCCAGACTGCAGATCGCCTTGCACGGTCGGGGAACATTTGAAACATGTCATGCACGTAAACATTTGAGGGTACTATGTATATAATAAAGAACAGGTACAAAGAAAGCGGTAGGGTGTCGTGTGAACGATAAATTGTCGCTCGTTATGTTATTACGGCCTATTACAGTAAGTTTAGCTTGAAAGCTCCGCACATCTGAGATAACTCGCTCAGTAATTATGGTTTTTATTTACAATGGTTGTTTCATAAATGACGAATTTATCAACAAAGTAGTATACACTTAAGATAACTGGCTTATAATTAAGCAATTTAATGCTTACTAAATGATATCAAGATTCCCTGAGATTGATTTAGTTACATTTTCTAAACATATTGGCCTAATACTAGTTTGTCACGCAAATTGTGTAGAATCTCCATTACCTCGCTTCTATTCTAACTATCAAAATGCTCCCAAATTTCCAAAATTCCAAAATTGAAGGGTTGAAGGGTAGGCTTACGCCGTTTCGTAAGTGGGACTAAACGTAGGCGGTAAAATGTGGGCTCTTAATGAGCCTCTAACTACCCCCCCGACCCCGCGGTATATCACAATCACATCTGGACTTCCCTAATATCAATCTCGTAACTTCAAAGCTAAGAGATAAAAGTTCCTCTTAAGGGTGTTTTAAACAAAGAAGTATTATTTGTTTGAAATTGAATAACTTCTTTTTTAAAAAGACAATTTCTACACTAGTATTAATTCCTGTAACATGGGGCACTTTACAAACATTTAAATAACCGACACAAAATATACCCAGACTCAGAACAACAACATGAGGAATACACAAAGTGTTGTCCCGTGCGGGGATCGAACCCACAACACCCGGCGGGGCGCGTAGCGGCGAGGTGACCACTTATAACTGCGACAACCGTGCAGTTCTTTGTCGTCTGACGACTTGAGCCAAACAAACCTGACATTAAACCTCTACGTAGCTGTGTACACAACACTGTGTTTTTTTTTTTGTTTGATTAGGTACTAATCTTTCTTTTGACGGTAGCGTGATGATATGTCGCTTGCACCTTCCTCAATAAATAAGCTATCGTTAGATAATCTCGATCAACACAAAATGTTTAACTTTATAATATTGCTATAAATTTATTTATGAAGATGTAATTATGGTGGTTGCTATGGCATGGCGTCGGGTGGTGTGTACCTTCATCCGTCGTTGACAAATGGAGGCTATGTAGCGCTATTTACAGGTTGCGTGCGCGCATACCATGCATTATACCGGAGTTACATTATCATAAAATCATGTAATTTAATTCAATGAGAGCGAGCCATCAATCGCACTTATAATTGTGTTTTGGATTCATCTCGTCTGTCTCACTGTCATTAAAACGGACTGCCTCTGTACAATCATTACAATAAGAGAGTTTGACCATCATCGCAGTAAAGGTGTAATTTATGAATGCCTTTTTAGCTCCACATTCTTAAGGTTTTTTAGTATTATTTATTTATTAACTTTTTGCACATTTGGTAAATATACAGAATAAATTTATCAAGTCGGGTATTATACGCTAGATCTCACCGTCGCAATAAGACATTATCCTATAAGACCTAACATTTTTGGCGGAGTTACGAGCTTTTGTTATTGTTCTATAGAAAAAAGCAAATATATTGAACCAGCACTTTGTGTTCCTGTGTCCAGAGCTATAAATGTGTGTAGATATTTGATCGGCGTCGGGTTAACGGCTACAACTCCTTATTTTGTAAGTAGGTATATATTGTATCTACTAAATAAACACCAGTTATCACTGCCATTGCCACTTGCCTTCAAGCAAGTCGTTACGTCTCTTTGAAACTTTACAATCAAATTTACTTTAAAACTAAGTCGGACACAGCACAGTGATGAGACAGTAAATTGTAATTATATGATGAATAAATGTCTTGCAATTAATGTTATGCATACGTTCCCTACACGCAAGCTATTTTCACCCCACAAATATACTACTTTAATACTGTGTAACGTCTAAAGTGGTATGTATTTATCAGACATTAGTGGACAATGGGCAATTGTAATTAGAGCAACAAAGGCGTGGGTTCGGCAACGGTCAGCAACACTCGGCTAAGCTCGGCGGTGATTGGTGCGCCACGTAAAATGGCGCCGCCCAGTACACAATACCATGTCTAAAAGTACATGACATTTTTTTGTATTTTTATCCGTGACTTAGTCACGACCTCACGACATACCGAATGTTAATTTAGTTCAAATCACGGCTCTACGTGTGCGATTGTGATAATTGTACGGTAGCGAAGTTTCTAAATTCGGAATCGATTTGGTGATCTCATTCATGCGTTCATATTTCCTAAGTACCTACCAACATAGATGACTCAGTAATTATTTCGTTTGTCCGAAGATGGGCTTATTATATTGTTGCTATTCGTTGTATATGCGTCTTTTAGTACTTAATTCATTCCGGATGATGTTGGAGTTGTTTATGACATCATCATAAAGAGATAACGTCTTTTATATTGGACAATTATGTTAGTATAGGTATATTTTTGCATATTTGAGCAAGATCTGTAAATATTCACCTTAGTGTTTAGAGTGAATGCGACACCGGCAGTTATAGAACAAATACTGGACGTTACATATTACAATGCATCAGAGGTGCTAAACGATCCACTAATACATTTACCCAAAATTTCTATATTTATCGTATATTCTAACTTCTAATAATATTTGTGTATGTATATGTGTAAACGACCTAGAGGCCCATTTCATCGCAATGTATGCATATATTTATAGCAATATGTATTGTGATACAACTTTGAATGGCTCTGACGCCTCGCGACGCTCGCGCTTAGCACTAAAATATTTGCTTTTTAATTGTAACTTCTTGTTCTAGTTACATACATTATTATTATATTATTATTTTTTGATATACATATGTGTCACCAAATCAAGACAGAAGGAAGTAAAATGTATGTCTTCAGAGTTTGGAAGACCTTCGTGTTCTGTTTTAAGAAAGATTACAGTTACAATTTTATACATATCTATTCTTCTTGAACCTCGTTTGCTCGAAGCTGACTAGTTTGTTGAAAGAGACGGATTTTAGGCTTGATGGATTGCGATATGGGATGTGTGTATCATATGTATCGCCTTAAAAATGGGATGACATTTTTTTTTATATTAGCCTACCATAGTGACTCCACTTTGCCTGATGGAAAGCAATAGGTGGAGTCGAAGAGTGGTGGTCATCATCCTCATTGCATGTCTAGTCAATGCAGCATGGTGACCCACACTATGGCGGCCTGGTGAGATGCTTTTTCCCGCCCCGCTTAAAAACCCGGGATCAAAGTGGGAAGGAAACACGTGCGCTGGTAGAGAATTCCAGGCTTTTACCGATCGGCACAGGAAAGAAGAGCCAAACCGTTTAGTTCGGGTACGTATATTTTCGACGCTTAAACGGTGACTCCTCAGGCCAGCACGTGTAGTCCTGTAGAGGAAGGGAGAAGGTGGGACCAATTGGAAAAGCTCATCAGAACACTCCCGTGATGAAGGCTATAGACTGCCATAGAGGCGACATCTCTTCGCAACTGCAGGGGCTCAAGAGACTGGGTGATCTCAGGACAGTCGATAATGCGGACTGCGCGCCGTTGCAACCGATCGAATTGATTGCATATAGAATTTCAACATAACGTCAGCAAAAAAGTGAAAGTTAATGAAACAGTTAGGGTTAATATAGTTTTAATTATTTTTCTTGTTTTATGTGATAACTCAGCGGACAGAGCAGTGACCAGAAATACTCATATAAATTCGGGGTATAGCTAGTACACACATAAATGTACATCATTCATATGATTTCTGATAGCGATAATATCTTATTTCCTGCCTCACACCGGCTACTGAACTGGCTTCGGTTCCTCCAGGATACTCCCTAGGGCACCATTAATGATGGTGGTACATGCATTGGATCTAAATACTGCACTCACCTTATTTATAGACTCAACTAATCACAGACACTGAAACAAATCTTTGCGTGCATTTTCCGCGTATAAGATCGGATTTCTCTTACTATTCGGTAATACATCTTCAAACTAACGTCAATTATTTTTATTTGCTATTGTTCGTATGTTGGTCTTATAAACTTTTAAAGACATATCCCACATCAAGAATAGTTCTTGTATCGCGGGCGACTGGACACAAGGTCACCGAGATTCGGGGCAATTATTTGTGGATTATGCAATTTCTCGCCTCCTATGGGAATCTAACCCGTTAGTGGTAGCCAAGGTGGCTCAGCGGTCAGATTAGTAACCACTAGACCAACAAACTAGTCAATATTGAGTCCTATTTCAAGGCTACTTAAATGTAACCCTTACAAGAGTATATACTAGTTCCAACTCAATATTGCGGCCGCAATAATATTGACCAACATCGATATCTTAGAGCTGATAACTATCCGGCGCATTGGTAGCAGCGAAATTATTTAACTACTAGGACGATTAACAAAGCGAGCATACAAATATGAATCTTATTACTGCCTCGATAAGAACTACATACACGTCGTAGGTGTGAATGAATGTGTAAGATAATAATCCGCTAAAGCAATGCGATACATTGTTCGCTTATTGCGAAATATTACTCGCGACAGCCTCTAATTATTCACTTTGTACCAACACTTAAATTATTACCAACCTTTCAGTATTATAATGAGCTATAATTTACGAAATTGTATTCACTAACGACGATATCGTAAAATAATATGTAGACCCCTGGCACCAGGATTCATTATAACCTTCGTAGTACGAATATTAAATACGACCTCATTTTACATTATAGCAATAAGTGCGCGTTTTTGAGAAGCTTATGCCTACCCCTTCTGGAATTGAGGTGTCAGTTATATTACACGTATTCACCTCGTATACTTACTAAAAAAAAATAGGAACTTCAATCGTACGATATAACTAGAGCGTATTATGCATACGTATATAAAACTTTGAAGCACTGTTGGCTCCCCTACCATTTTGGTGACCTATTCTACACTTTTTGGTTTGATCCGTGTGGCGCTCTCTTGGCGTTTCTTTGCTATGTCCTCTGCAAAAATAAAGTAAATCTAAGCTGCCCAAAATGTAAGCTTTTTCTCACTGTAGAAAATTCACTTTATTTTAGACTACCCAAGTCAGTTTTTGTGTAGTGTAGTTTTATTCTGAAGTAAAGTCTCCCGCAAACCGGCCGAACCTTAATCATACCTTTTTAATATTAATGCATGCCATTACGCATGTCGTTAACTCCTTGCTTCACGGCTTATAATACAACATAAACTATTTAACATATGTATATGTATCTCTGTGGATGCCGCAGATACGAGATACAATTGGCCGTCATAACATACTGTGAATGTTGCCATTCTTCAAATGAACTTACAGATGTTATTTGTTCATATGAAATATTTTTATGAAATTTCCAGTAGTATTATATTTATTTTGGTGATTCAATTACACAGTAATCTTACTTCTAATACAATTAAAACAATAAAGAAGTATTTACATTTTATTAAAACTAAAAAGAAAAACAAAATAAAATTACAGTCTATTCACAAACATACGTAAAATTCCTCAGCATCGTTGTCTACTGGTAGCGTTCCCAGCAGGCTGGCGTTGAATGGCAATGCTTATCCGCTGTGCAGGAAAAGGCCAGCCTTCAGGTCACGAGAAGTATCGATCAGTTGTTTAGGTAGTTCCTTATAATTGAAAAGGGCACTCAGACCCCCTCACCCCAGCGTCTCCACCCCAATCGGCTCAAAAACATAATTACCCTTTAAATTACTGTACTTACGCCGTTTCGTCCCATTGCCTCTGAGAGGACGCATTAACAGGTAATAGAGGATGGACTAGCCATCTTCCAAGCATTAATGGCATCGGTCTTGCTTCAGAAGAAATGTCCTACTCCAGAATTAACCAATGTATTGGTTAGAATTTTCCTGGTTATATCTATTCCGTGACGTGGACGGGTGACAGAAAAGCGAGAAGGCTGACATCTGTAATTTTATCAACGCTAAGACCACCCAAGCGAACCGATAACGATGCTTGTAGCCAGGCTCGGTCGTTGTAAAAAAAAACAGAGTTGAAATGATCGAAGTGCATGTGTAAATTATTAAAAAACTAATTATACTAAAAGCCGAATGTACATTAATTTACTGTAAACGATCTGAAAAATAGCCAAAGTTTTTGATTTTACCCTTTACTAATGATTGAAAACCTTCTTCCAAAAGGTGGACCTAAGAAGTTGGGGAGACATTTTTTCTAAATCTTTTATGTTAGATGCCAAAGAATTGAATTTTTGTAGTCGAAATTCTATATAGAATATTGTTTTGTTGAAAGACAACTCCCGCACTAGATTCAATTCAAGAACATCCAGACAATTTCAAGAACACCCAGACTCTACAGATCTGCAGATTTTATGAATACACATAATATTGGATGTAGTATTAACATACGAGAATACACAACTAATAGAAAATCTATATGCCGCCTAAAGTCGTGATAGTCAAATCTCATGATTTTGTGATAAATACTGAAACTTGGGGTTGCTGATTTCTTTTATGAAAAGAATAGCTGAAGTTATCAATATAATCTTAGGCTGGGACTGAGAAGTTCTTGGCAAAATCAATGATCTAAATCAAAACCATTTAGCTCCATTAAACCAGTCGAGTTTGAAATGTCAAATTTGTCAGACTAGGTCAGTCGTTAAGCTAGATGCCTGTTCCAATACGTAGATTCTATGAAGAAGAAAAGGCAAGAAACTGTAAGGACACTCTTTTTCAATTTTCTCGTTACTGTACAGTGTATAAGATTAAATAAATGCTACTAACTATATTTAAGTACATATTAGCAGTCCGGAGATGAACAGTCCCGATCAACGGCACGCGCCAACCATGGTCCCCCTCAACCACATTATAGGGAGCCGAATGATCCACACATACACTATCGCTGGCCGGACTTCTAGGCGAACATGACATACGCAGAACTGCCGGGCGACATAGACAAGAAATCTAAACAGTAACGATTACAGAGTTCTCACAAGTATGTATGTCTCATAACTCATTGCTTCAATTTCTATTTAAAACATTTCATACAATGTCATAATCCTACAATGTAAACACATTTTTATAAAATTATGTCAATTATGTATTAAATAAAAAGAATTTCAGTAATAATAATAATAATAATTGCAAACTTCAATAACTAAGTACATATCAAACACTAAAAAAAAGGAGTACATAGTCATTAACAATGTGTCTGTGGAGCAGGAACAGCAAGTTGCCAAGCATTTTTGTGAGCTAAATAAAACATCTATTCTGTAATATGTTTCTTTATAAAGTGTGTGTTTTATATAATTTTTGACCTTTCATTTGTATGAAGAATATCACAAGGTATGTATAATATATAGTTTAACACAGTACCCCATAAAAGATGTTTGTAGTTTATTAATCTGAATTTTGGTTGAACTAATTTATTTCTATCAGCCCACGACGGCCAGACCTTAGTTGTTTTATAAAAGCTGAAAATTTTTCAATGCATGTCCCCCAATACAGGTAAGAACGACCAGCGAGTATAGAGTTTGGGTTGTGGTTACTTGGGCAGGTTACAGGTAGTAAAATTTTGCTTATAAACTATAACGAAAGTATAATTATAATTTATTAAAGTTTATAGTGTCTGGCAGGGACCAACAACTGTCATAAGTATAAGGCAATGGATGACGACATTTCGGGAAAAAATTAACCACACGGGAAGCACCAGCTTTAACATTAAAAAAACAATCAAAATCGGATCCAGTCGAAAGTTCTGAGGTAACAAACATAAAAAAATACAGTCGAATTGGGAACCTCTTCCTTTTTTGAAGTCGGTTGAAAATTGGGCCCGAATACGATAGGTACAAAATTAAATTGTACATTGTTCTTGTAACATTGATCACATAGATAGATAGATAGATAGATAAACTCTTTATTGTTCAAATAAAAGGTATTACAATATTGTCATAACATATTCCTAAATCTGAATTTGTACAATTGGCACATATTACCGGTTAATTCATTAATATTTTTTTACACTAATGTTTCAAAATATATATTTAAAAATTTAAACTCCATCGTAAACTAATATCGCTATACTAAATTTGTGGACGATACACGCTCTCAGTACTTACTTCGCCTGTGTATGTACGAGTATTACTACATTCCACTCAATAATTATAGTTATTTTGTATACAGATTACTTAGTTCATTGCTCATCATAATATAAATTATATTACGTGTAGTCAATATAGCAATCCGTAATCAGCATTAGAAGACAAACTAACACTCGAAAGTGAACTGATGAGGATAATTTAAAACATAGACTTGTTACAGGAAGCACTCCCGTTGGTTATAATGGCTTTTGTTGGTGTATATTTACATTCTGTATTATTGAGTGGTCTCATTGAGTTATTGTCAGTTGATTATGACTGTCTACAGATAATGTTTTCATTATTATTGGACCTTCTTCTGGTGAAAGATCAGAATTTGTCTATAACCCGCCTGTAATGAAATTGACAAGTCATTTATAGAGAAAAAGTTTGAATTAAGTAATATATTTGTATCGTAAAGTATTAGTCAGAGTGTACAGAGAGAGCGTTCTCTATATTTTATATAACTATTGTTACATTTATTTAAAATGACCTTAACAGTTTACATCTCATTATGTTTGAATTAACATTATCTCTTTTGACGATAAAATACAATAATAATAAAACAACAATAGATATGTTTAATCGAGCATTATACGGTTATTTATTAGAAGTGTTTTCGTTTTCTACAAGCGATGTTCATCTATAAAACAGACCCGCGAGAGTTATGCCCAAATATTGTGTATCACCGGAAATCTCAACGATTTGTCAGCACTATCGTCGTATCTCTTCACATTTGTCTCTTGATACAAGATACACTGTGTTTTTGGTTGAACAACACGCGACACGGGAAGGAATTTGTCAGTCATTCCTGCGTACAGTGTTACTGCTCCGGACAGAATACCTACCTGTGATATTGATGGAGAAATTAATTTTTATTTATTGTTATCATTGTGAACGTGATAGTTAGCTTCGGACCATTTTGGTTTGTTTAAAATATTGCCTATTTCAAGTTAGTTTGGTCATTTTTGATTGCGAAAGACATTGATTTTTTTATTCTATAGGGGAACAGTCGAACAGAGGAGGACACCTGCAACTCAAGAGTCGCAAATGCGCTTGCGATGCCATTGGCAATGTCTTTGAGGGTGATGAGAGATAGGGGGATGCTTGGCGGGGAAAGAAGAGAGGGGGGCTGAGAAGATGGGAAAGTGGAGAGGTCGGATGAGGGGAGAGGAAAAAGAGGGAGAGTTGGAATTTCGGAAATCTCACACATTTCGGGGAAATGCAACGCAAGCATTACTTCACAACCGATTTTGTGTGAGGCCGTGGTATCGCACCGGTCGAGCCGGCCCATTCGTGCCTAACCATGGCTCGCTATCTTCGTCGTCGTTCGGTGTCGCGATATTGCAACGGTTACTTTACATATGTACATATATGTAGTGAGAATTTTCTTAATTCTAGTAATTATCATAGAATATTATGTTTAATTAGAATTTAAGTAGCAAAACAGCAAATGTTTTGTTCTACAAATATAATAATATGACATATGTTTCTAAAATACTATAAGTACCTGTCCGCAATCTAATCTGATTACTATTGTGTGATTCTCTGCTACAAAGTATTAGAATAAGTTCCTACTCCATAACATTTGAAAAAGAGTATCCTTATAGTTTCTTGCATATTCTGTTCATAGGTTCTACGTATTGGAACAGGCAATTAGCTTCATGACTCACATTGACTGACTTCTTCTCTTGACAATTCTACAATCCCTGTGATTGGTTTAATCAGAACAAATGAGTTTGATTTGATTGTTTTGATTCCCTGCTGTACAAGATTGGTCGGTTACTATAAATAAGGACAAAAGATATATCTCGAGGCCGTCAAATTGAAGACCACCATTATGGTCTTATCAGTATCTACAATGGTGGGAACCAATCTTTGGACCTCAGTTACATCAGACAAGTTGAGGTCATACTGACGATCTTTTGTATATGTTGGAGATATATTAGGAACCTCAAAGCCCTACCTGGCACATGTACGCACAACGTCGTGCTATTCATAATGTCATAACAATTGGTCTGAGCTGATGATTCGAACATCATATGTTTAACTAATACTGGTGTATGTTAAATAAAAGGTATTGAAGTACTAATCTTCCTTCGATGCCTTTTTTTTTTAATAGAAATATAATCAACAGGACATATGAAAAGTCGTTATTAGGTATCTACTCTGCTCGCTTTGTCTGTTCCGAAATTTCATGCACATTTCTTATTAAGAAACGTTAATTAAACATTATTCTTAAAACACATTCATAAGAGCGTGTTAAGCGTTGTATTAGTTTTCATTTCATTCGAGTACGCTTACTACTCTGCTATTATATCATTATATACTCTACGAATGCAAAAATAATCACTAAAATCTCTGAAGTAAGACGACTCGACTGAAGTAAGTAAGCGAGTACAAAATATATTTCGCTTTATTAATATTTTTTAAACTGTCTACATATGATTTTGCAAATAAAACAGTGTCTAGTGAACATCTTTATGTTTCGAGATGAGGGGGCAGGGCAAGCCCATAAAAGCCGATGGGGTAATCATATTCACTGCTACTGTCATTTGGTTTGTAACTTGATGGCTTTCCAGAGAAACTTTGTTGTTGCTAGCGATGTAAGCAGTGAAGGTAAACACTGTACGTTTTTATCGTCTTATAATTGTTAAAGAGACCTATAAAATAATAGCAACGCGATCTTATCAGAGAGCGCTGGGTTTAATCTTTGACAGCAAATCTAGATATGGGCATTCTACAGTTTTTAATGTGGTAGTGTGGACTCCAACTAAGGAAGGTAATGAAGAACTTTCCCTCTATTTTGAAACTTAAATGAAGAGGATGCACAACCTGTTAAAGTATTTCTTTAGAGCGTGATAAAGAAACATCGTACATACATACATCACATAACCCCTCTACTCGTTTGCCCTCTATAACATAAAGAAAAAAAGAAAACAAACGTTTAGCAGCAGTAACAACAAACGTTCAGCAGCAGTAACAACAAACGTTTAGCAGCAGTAACAACAAACGTTTAGCAGCAGTAACAACAAACGTTCAGCAGTAGTAACAACAAACGTTTAGCAGTAGTAACTACAAACGTTTAGCAGTAGTAACAACAAACGTTCAGCAGTAGTAACAACAAACGTTTAGCAGTAGTAACAACAAACGTTTAGCAGTAGTAACTACAAACATTTAGCAGTAGTAACAACAAACGTTTAGCAGTAGTAACAACAATCGTTTAGCAGCAGCAACAACAAACGTTTAGCAGTAGTAACAACAAACGTTTAGCAGCAGTAACAACAAACGTTTAGCAGCAGTAACAACAAACGTTCAGCTGTATTAACAACAAACGTTTAGCAGTAGTAAAAACAAACGTTTAGCAGTAGTAACTACAAACATTTAGCAGTAGTAACAACAAACGTTTAGCAGTAGTAACAACAATCGTTTAGCAGCAGCAACAACAAACGTTTAGCAGTAGTAACAACAAACGTTTAGCAGCAGTAACAACAAACGTTTAGCAGTAGTAACAACAAACGTTCAGCAGTAGTAACAACAAACGTTTAGCAGTAGTAACAACAAACGTTCAGCAGTAGTAACAACAAACGTTTAGCAGTAGTAACAACAAACGTTTAGCAGCAGTAACAACAAACGTTTAGCAGTAGTAACAACAAATGTTTAGCAGTAGTAACAACAAACGTTCAGCAGTAGTAACAACAAACGTTTAGCAGTAGTAACAACAAACGTTCAGCAGTAGTAACAACAAACGTTTAGCAGAAGTAACAACAAACGTTTAGCAGCAGTAACAACAAACGTTTAGCAGCAGTAACAACAAACGTTCAGCAGTAGTAACAACAAACGTTTAGCAGTAGTAACTACAAACGTTTAGCAGCAGTAACAACAAACGTTCAGCTGTATTAACAACAAACGTTTAGCAGTAGAAAAACAAACGTTTAGCAGTAGTAACAACAAACGTTTAGCAGTAGAAAAACAAACGTTTAGCAGTAGTAACAACAAACGTTTAGCAGTAGTAACATCAAACGTTTAGCAGCAGTAACAACAAACGTTTAGCAGTAGTAACAACAAACGTTCAGCAGTAGTAACAACAATCGTTTAGCAGTAGTAACAACAAACGTTTAGCAGTAGTAACTACAAACATTTAGCAGTAGTAACAACAAACGTTTAGCAGTAGTAACAACAATCGTTTAGCAGTAGTAACAACAAACGTTTAGCAGTAGTAACTACAAACATTTAGCAGTAGTAACAACAAACGTTTAGCAGTAGTAACAACAATCGTTTAGCAGCAGCAACAACAAACGTTTAGCAGTAGTAACAACAAACGTTTAGCAGCAGTAACAACAAACGTTCAGCAGTAGTAACAACAAACGTTTAGCAGTAGTAACAACAAACGTTCAGCAGTAGTAACAACAAACGTTTAGCAGTAGTAACAACAAACGTTTAGCAGCAGTAACAACAAACGTTCAGCAGTAGAAACAACAAACGTTTAGCAGTAGTAACTACAAACGTTTAGCAGCAGTAACAACAAACGTTCAGCTGTATTAACAACAAACGTTTAGCAGTAGAAAAACAAACGTTTAGCAGTAGTAACAACAAACGTTTAGCAGTAGATAAACAAACGTTTAGCAGTAGTAACAACAAACGTTTAGCAGTAGTAACATCAAACGTTTAGCAGTAGAAAAACAAACGTTTAGCAGTAGTAACAACAAACGTTTAGCAGTAGTAACAACAAACGTTTAGCAGTAGTAACAACAAACGTTTAGCAGTAGAAAAGCAAACGTTTAGCAGTAGTAACAACAAACGTTCAGCAGTAGTAACAACAAACGTTTAGCAGTAGTAACAACAAACGTTCAGCAGTAGTAACTACAAACGTTTAGCAGCAGTAACAACAAACGTTCAGCTGTATTAACAACAAACGTTTAGCAGTAGAAAAACAAACGTTTAGCAGTAGTAACAACAAACGTTTAGCAGTAGAAAAACAAACGTTTAGCAGTAGTAACAACAAACGTTTAGCAATAGTAACATCAAACGTTTAGCAGTAGAAAAGCAAACGTTTAGCAGTAGTAACAACAAACGTTTAGCAGTAGAAAAACAAACGTTCAGCAGTAGTAACAACAAACGTTTAGCAGTAGTAACAATAAACGTTTAGCAGTAGAAAAACAAACGTTCAGCAGTAGTAACAACAAACGTTTAGCAGTAGTAACAACAAACGTTTAGCAGTAGTAACAACAAACGTTTAGCAGTAGTAACAACAAACGTTTAGCAGCAGTAACAACAAACGTTTAGCAGTAGTAACAACAAACGTTTAGCAGTAGTAACAACAAACGTTTAGCAGTAGTAACAACAAACGTTCAGCAGTAGTAACAACAAACGTTTAGCAGCAGTAACAACAAACGTTTAGCAGCAGTAACAACAAACGTTCAGCAGTAGTAACAACAAACGTTTAGCAGTAGTAACTACAAACGTTTAGCAGCAGTAACAACAAACGTTCAGCTGTAGTAACAACAAACGTTTAACAGCAGTAACAACAAACGTTTAGCAGTAGTAACAACAAACGTTTAGCAGTAGTAACAACAAACGTTTAGCAGTAGAAAAACAAACGTTCAGCAGTAGTAACAACAAACGTTTAGCAGTAGTAACAACAAACGTTTAGCAGCAGTAACAACAAACGTTTAGCAGTAGTAACAACAAACGTTTAGCAGTAGTAACAACAAACGTTTAGCAGTAGTAACAACAAACGTTTAGCAGCAGTAACAACAAACGTTTAGCAGTAGTAACAACAAACGTTTAGCAGTAGTAACAACAAACGTTTAGCAGTAGTAACAACAAACGTTCAGCAGTAGTAACAACAAACGTTTAGCAGCAGTAACAACAAACGTTTAGCAGCAGTAACAACAAACGTTCAGCAGTAGTAACAACAAACGTTTAGCAGTAGTAACTACAAACGTTTAGCAGCAGTAACAACAAACGTTCAGCTGTAGTAACAACAAACGTTTAGCAGTAGAAAAACAAACGTTTAGCAGTAGTAACAACAAACGTTTAGCAGTAGTAACAACAAACGTTTAGCAGTAGAAAAGCAAACGTTTAGCAGTAGTAACAACGAACGTTCAGCAGTAATAACAACAAACGTTTAGCAGTAGTAACAACAAACGTTTAGCAGTAGAAAAACAAACGTTTAGCAGTAGTAACAACAAACGTTTAGCAGTAGTAACATCAAACGTTTAGCAGTAGAAAAACAAACGTTTAGCAGTAGTAACAACAAACGTTTAGCAGTAGTAACAACAAACGTTTAGCAGTAGTAACAACAAACGTTTAGCAGTAGTAACAACAAAAGAAACTCGCAAATCGTTTTTCAAACAAAGTTTATAATATTTTAATTATAAAACTGACTACAGAATAAGCTGGTTTAGTAAGATGACGGCTACTAAATATAGCTTTTAATAAAGTCATGTGATCGTATAATTCGTAACGCAATGTTCGCAGCGTGTGCCGCCCCCCGCGTGGTAGGTACACCCTCGTCCATTCAGAACTAACTACTGCATTGAACTAACACGCTATCCGACAATGAAATTCGTATCACATCTTTATTTAATCACTAAAGAGTGATTGCAGCTTCCTTAATTAGTCATCATCTGGTTATAAATATTTCATATACATAAGTGTAGAGAGCTGAAGATGTAGATTTAGAAAGAGATTTACGGTATTTTATTTAGTAGCCGGTTCCAGCAGTTGCACTTGCGTTTAAGAGGCGCATCGTGATGCGATATATATATATATATATATACATTAATATTTATACTGTTGATTGTGGGCACTTGGTAGAACTTGCTACACATCTTGAATAAAATCTGAGGTTTATAATTGTTTGGAAACCTTTGAAAATGTCAGGTTTATTAAATAAATATTGTGGAACGGTACAGGTTATTTTATTGAAGACAATGTATGTCTTCAATAATGTATTAATTATATTAATTATTCTTTCTCTTATTCTATATAAGTCCTCTATGAATACTTTATCCAAGCCAAAAAAAGATTTCAAATCTGGAAGATAGTGTCTGAGATTAGAGCTTTCAAATTAACTAAAAATCTCTTCAGGATTATTATATTAGTATACAGGTAGATTATGCTATTATATAGTTAGTTATATTGTAATAATAATCAAATTGCCATATGAGCTTACAATGATGTTTAAATAGTATTATAGTTGCAAGAACCAGAAAATGTCAGCGTACATACATAAATACATACACTTACGCCTGTATGTCCGAACGAGTAGACAGAGGTGTAATTAACGCCCATCATTTACGTAATACTTTTGGGAATTGGTTGGGAAAATTTGCAGTATATTGACAGGAAAGGGAGGATAGCAACTGGCTGGTGCCGGGAAGCCCCCTTACTAAGGTAATGATAGCTAAATATAAAATATTGCTAATTATATTTATACGAAGTCCAGTATTATAAATGTTCTAACCAGTGCGCATCCTTGGGATATATACTTCAAATAAATATACGAATACTATTGAAAGTGTCCAGTTGGCACAAGACCTCATCTGTTAACGGTTATTACATGCAATGCTCATATCGCATCACGGCAATGATCATAAATAGTAATCATTTTATACTTCAACATAGTCCTTGTTGCAACATTCCCTATGTCTTGAGATAACATTCCACAGCTAGATAGCCGCATTATAAGAGACATTAGTCACGGACATACTCTTATGTACCTGTCGCAACACTCCCTCATCCTTGCGACGTACTTGGTGGACATGTACTCGTACCTGCAGTCCTGAGCCGTTAGCTGAGGGTCGTGAATTGTCATATGTGGAGTTTTTTCTGTCGGCGTCGTGAGCAAGCGCAGGGCTGACTACAAACACCAACCCAACTCCTCTTGTGGTGTTCTTCTTACCATTTCATTCGGCTCATCGATCTTTCTACTGTTACCTAATAATTAAATACATATAAAAAATGCTGCTCACTTTTCTAATAGTTGTCTCAAACTGTTTTTTTTTCATATTTCAATTTTTATTTTCCCAAAAGGGTAAGCAGTAATGTGTATATATCTAACCCCGAACTTCAGTAAATCCTAATATTTTCAAGTAAACCTTATATTTACGAACTCTTGATGGTAAAAGTCCGAACTGTTCTTTGCTCATGCATGTGCACAATGTAAGTCATGTAATGGCAGCGGTCGGGAAGTACCACAACCGAAACACTTTTATGAAACTTAAAATCAGTAATGTACAATGTCGTTTAGATTAGGATGGAACTAACGTTCCCGAAAAATCATCTCTCTCTTATAAATTTCTGACATTGACCTTGGCACGTTGGGATATACTAAGATTTACTTGTAAAACCTATAATTATACACTAATTTCTACGAACACATTATTGGTCTCACGTATAATTCATACTTTTAAAGAACTACTATGAGTCTAATTGAATTTTTTGAGTTACCGTGGCGGTACTGAAAATTTAGGAGTGAACGAGTAAACTGCGATAGGTACATGCCAAACGGACAATGAATTTTGAAATCCAATAAAACCCTGAATTTCACCATTTTGTGCCACAGAACAACCACTAATAAGGCTATCACTTGATACATAGACTCCGAAACAATGTTTTTTTTCAAAGCTATAGTTGTAAGTGACATCCCTAGCGCTAAAAGACAGGTCGCGTCGGCGGCGAGCGGTCGAGGCGGTGTCAGTATGCGTTAGCGCAACAACATAATACAACGTTGCCCCGCAGGTTGGGTTACCCGGCTCCACACTGACAACACGTACACCTACCTCATTTATATAGATAACATGTTACATTTACTTGATTTCTTTTTGTAAAAATTGTTACTTGAGTGACACTGACAATTCGGAGAATAAACAAAGCAATACATTGAACGAGTACTTGAATTATAATATTTTTTGTGGTGAAGAATATTCTCCAAGGGACAGAGCTCAATATTGATGCAAAGGATACAAAAGCGAGGGGCTAAGAACAAAATAATGATGAGTCAACGTATAAACGAATACATTCTGATATTGACATCAAGTTGTAAGATTGAGTTATGCGATGAGATAGAAATCTACAACCATTTTGCGCTCTTGATCTTATCGTATATCTTGTGTGTCGCTTTTTTGGCTATAGTACTTAAGTTTATCGTACAAAAACATTTCATAACATTAACAATATTTCGACGTCTGTCCAAGCTTCATGACATACACTTATACCTGTGAACATAAATTATGGAATGTATATATTAATTTCCACTTAATATCTGAAAAACATTGGATCTAAACAAACAGACACACAGACAGGAAAGTGATTTTATAAGAACCCTGTTTCCTTTGAGATTTGGAGTCATTAAAACAGCTAATTAACTGCTGCTTAACCTTTCATTCAAAGTAACAAAAAATAGATAAGAAATTAATAGAATAATTTGTGGGGATTTTGACTTCCAATTAGTAGCTAAGTAAATTTAGTTAACTCTATGTGAAGGTAGTGTTTAATAGGAATTCTTAAATAAGATAAACTGTTGACATTGCATTCCAGATAACATACTGAATTGACGAGCACCGACATGCCATCGTGGCGACACCCTGACCACTTGAACCCGGGTCACAATGACACTGTGGTATCAAGCCAGCCACTGCCACACAAAGCGCTCACCTGATTACCAGAGCGACACAGCCACGCCACTTGCGCGTGCCTAACCCGATAATAACTCATCTCTTTGTACTTTGAGGTGACATCACTTAATTCATCTTGACTGGTCAGTGGGCTGCTATGACTTATATGCTTTGAGATGTCAAGCCGTGTCGTTTCAATCAAGGTTGTTGCTGGTGCGGTAGTGTATGTAATGGCAGTTGACAGAGGCGTCTCTAATTTATGTGAGTGTTTGAGAGTGGAAAGCTCGGCGGAGTATTTATCCTATATAAATTGATTCCAATAGTTTTTTTTTGACTATGTGCTTCTGCTTTGGCAAATCGTGCTGTCGTATGCTACGAAGTTTACCTCATGAGTTTATTAACCTCCCCAAGTCCAAGAGTTGACCAATACTTTTTTTTTTTTTTCCTCGTGTGGAAACCCCCTCGGGCCGTCATTCCACCGGGGTTTTCGGTGGAACGGTGTGTCGGAATCGAACCGACTAAAACCACACGGTGTGCCATGCTGCGCTTAAAATAGGAGGAATACGGGAACAGCTTTATTAAGACATCCGGACCCCTCCTAGCGCCTGCCCGCACTATGCGGGCACCACCTACGGGTAACTAAACACTCGCGGCTGGCCAAACGGCGGATGGAGGGGAAAACCCGTCCCGACCACCCACGGCCACACTCAGGGCGGCATGAGGCGCTGGTAGGCACGCCTCCGCCGCCCGGTTCGCCGGCGGCGAATTAGGTCCGAGTGGAGGTCATCCTCCCGGGCCCGCTCCGCCGCCTCCTTCTGCGAGATGACCTCCTCGCAGAAGGTTGCGACCGCGGTAAAACTTCTGTCGCTACCGACCATGGAGCGTATGATGGCCGGTAGCGAGAGATCCTCTCCGATGACTGCAGTGAGGGCCCGACGCTGCGGCGCCCAGGCGGGACAATCTGCAAGTGTGTGCTGTGCAGAGTCCTCACTGCAGTCGCAGTGATGGCAGGCGGGACTCAATTCCCTCCTAGCAATCGAATGCAGGTATTTCCCGAAGCAGCCGTGCCCGGAAAGCACCTGCGTCAGTCGGAAGGAAAGGGTCCCGTGCTGCCTCCCTGCCCACTCGATAATGACCAATACTTATTTAAGCTTATAGTTTCCTAGAAGATATTCTATCTTATTTATATTACGAGTTGTCTGAATGATGCTGGCATCTCACTAAATACATATGCACTATATGGCATCAGGCCAATGTTACCTATAGATAGGAAGATTTCTGGCTTTACTTCAAACGATTTCTGCTATTGTCAACCATCGACTCTTCGGCTTCCTTAGGTATACATTGGCTGATATAATTCTGAGCCTTTTTAGGTGTTTAGCCGCAAGGTTATTTTACTTGGTAGAGCCATGTTTAGTCACGAATGGCTCTCCACTGACTTCCTGCTCCTTTTCCAATCTCCTCATTCCCCTCCCTTTCCCCTTATAGCAAACCCTCATCCCTTATCACCCGCAAAGGCGGGTAGCGCACTTACGACTCTCGAGTTGCAGGTGTCCATAGACGAAGGTTGTCACTTACCATCACATGACCCGTCTGTTCGTCTGTCCCCCCATAATATGAAAAAAAAAGTAGGTTAATGAAGTAAATTACTATCAATCATCCATCACTGTAAGAGTGATGGATGATTGATATCGTGAATTACATAATTCATTTGAAAGAGTTACATCGTGCGTCAACGCAGCATCCAAGGTAGCTTATCTGTCGGATTCATCTCGAATATTCCGACGTCATTGATAAGTAAGAGAAATAGAGGCGCCGGCGTGATGCTGAGATACATTCCATTAAATTTAATTTTATTATCTCTTTATCATGAACAATTCATCACAACACTAAATACACTTATTTTCTTGTCTCTTCGAAATGTGGTAAGTATTTTTTAAAACGTCTCGTTTATTAATTCAGTTACTTAAATGTAATGGAAGGTAGGGTTGAGCAAGGTAGGCAAAGTAGCTACGTTGATGTGATGTGTATTTGTATATACATGTAAGTATATGTTTAGTAATCTACTATTTTACGAACGTACTTACATAAGAAAATAGTTAATTCAGGTGAATACCACAAAGTGGTTTTAATTAATCCCTCCGTCGCCCTACACCTCACAGCAGTCACGGCCATGTGATGAATGGTCTCTGTCATAAAAGAGGAAGGCGTAAATCATACCGGAGGCATTTTACTAAATTAAAATCAATTCTGTGATCTGAATTACATTTCAAAGTAGTAAATCATAAGTGTCGCCATTTTGTAATGAATGGCTGCAATGGTCTAATGAAGTAACATACTTACTACTAACAGTAGAAGTTATATTTAGGTACGTGACTTCTCAATCGTTTACTTTAAAATAATGTACATTCGGCTTTTAGTATATCTTTTTGTCTTTTTGTACTCAAATTTATACGCGCACTCCTATCATCTGTTTCTTCTAAACATTTGACACTCTCTTGACTCTCTGAAACAATCTTTTAAACATTTGACACTTAAAAATAATTTACAAAATTATTCAAAACATTTTAAATGTATATTTTATATTACCGGATCGCTTGGGTGGTCTTAGCACTCGCAAAATTTCAGATGACTGGCTTCCCGCATTTCTGTCATCCGTCCACGGTACAGAAGAGGACCAGGACAATTTTTACCAATACATTAGTTAATTCTGAACTGACCTGCAAGACTGATGCCATTAATGCTTCGAGGAAAGTTTATCCCAATTCTCTATTATTTGTTAATCCATCCTCCTACAAGCAATGAGACGAGCCACTAGTCACTTTGAAGATTGATGCTTTAATTGAGACCTAATCTAATGTTGTAGAGGGCGTTCGTTTGCTAGCTGTTGGAGAATGGGAATCAGGCCTATGGATTCCGGCACTCTCATCGGCCAACATAGCGACACTACTTTGAACGATACCACTTTCCGCCTTTTTACTTGTTTTCGACCAGGAGCTTCTTGTCTCTTTCCGCATCGTTACCACTATGGGGAAGCTGTTGACAGTCCCGGATCATGGCTTTTATTGTAGCAGAAGCGCTTGACGTATATATAGATATGCCAACATAAACAACACAATCCACCGTGCTCTTGTTATGAGAAGATGGGAAGAGACCAAATCGTATGTCTTTACTTTTCTGCATTTAGGTTTTCATTTTAGTTTTTTTATTTTAGAATATACTTGAATGTATTTACGATTATTATTATAGATTAGGTAAAAGTGGCGTGAGGGGTCTATGAACCCCCAGTTGGACGAAGTCCTGGTCGGAGCAAGGAGTGTCGGGAAAAAGTCTTATTACACTTTTTGGTCTTGCTCCCATCCCCTCAAAGTAATTATAATGTACTAATTTCTAGTACTAGTGATATTACTAGTATATATTTTTTCTGCAACCATCTAGTCGTTTTCCGCTGTGACAAAATGCTTAATTAATGCCTCAGGCATTCTCTCCCAGTCAACCTTGGGGTGTGGCAAAAATAAATGGTAGTAGGTGCAAATAGGTGAGAGAGGTACCAGTTTAATTATTATAAAATATGATCTAATTATATACATATATTACTTTTATACTTCATATACTAATATATACCTACATACATGTATAAATAAATACAAACTTATATACATACATATACATACAAACAACACTATAAAAGTCTGGTAAATATGTACTAACGGTGTGACATTTCTGCCAACACATTATACAGGAGGTCACGTACCCTCCTGTCAATATTTCAACTGTTTATTTTGATATCGTTTCCTGCTTCCTCTGTAAAAACACTTCTTTCAGACGTTCTTAAACTTACTTGACTGTTGAATTGTTAAGCTGTAATCTTTTCGGTCTCTGGGTATCAACAGATAAATGCAATGCTTTGCCTATTAATTGCATCTCAGTATGCGGCCGGTTGTTTGCGTCGTGGGAGCGCAATCATTTTACTTTTATCTGTAGAGCTTTTAACGCAAAAAGCGCGGAGCAGGTTGTGCACGGGGCGGGACGGGGCGCGGGGCGAGATCGGCCAGTGCGCGCGCGCCTCTCGTTTACGTGTGACGTGTGTCCATACCAAGTAACCAGCCGCAGTTTGAACCGCAGCAAAATTTCGCGCTCGCGAGTGTACCATCCACCTGTGTACTTGTGGGCAACATAACGAGGTGTATATGTGAGTGTTAAGTGCAAGTGTTGTAAAGTAAATCGCTTCACATGTTGCGCACGCGAGGGCTGTTGTACCCCACACTGCAGCCTGCTGCAGGATGAAGAGATAACTGGCAGAGCGTTGACCGGGGGCAGTTCGATGCCCCAGTATTTATGTCGTATAATAAACGGTAACTATTCTATTAGATCACCTTAACAAGCGCTAAGGGTAACTATGTCTAGGTACGTACCAGTTGTTGAACAGGAATCCGGTTCATTCTGCTAAGATTCCAATTGAATCGGATTTACTCTGGTTTATCTTGTGAAATGGCTGTTAGTACGAGAGCTATAAATCAACATAGCATACTATAATATATATAGTTAGTGATGTACAAAGATTGAGAGTGCACAGCAGACGTTTTTAGCAAAAAAATAGCACGCGATAAAGTATGTATGCCCGTAATTATGCCACAAAAGGATACACGCGTATTTTGTTTATGTTTTCTCGAAACATTTTCAACGTTTGGTTAGAGTCGAATAAACATGAGCCTTTTGCTAAAAATGCAAGTTATTGTCGGGCCTATTTATTTCGAACTTGTTACCAATACGTGGCTATTGCGTCTCTTGATTTCATTCAATGTAATGTATTTCAACGCTTAAACAGTAGTACACCCTGGTATCTTCATTTTGATTTGCTTTAAATAGTGAGCTATAGCTACATACCTACTTACTATTAAGTAAATAACTCCAACTCTATCATTTATCTAAAATGATGTAAATCTTAATCTTAATATGGCACCTACTCGAATATTTCGGGAATACCTTAAAAATTAGAAGAAAGGTAGGCAGGCATATGATAGCAAATTTTAAACTTTTTTAGAAAGAGTTCTAAAACCATACAGGCTGTCTAGTTTGAGTCGAGATTATAATGTACAGACTACGTTCCAGAATAAAATAACTAATGAAATTATAACCCCGAAACTCGAGCACACGCGGAATAGGTTGATTGATGTGTTTAGTGTATTTTGTGTATCTACTCGTATATATTATGGACATATTTAGTGTTTACCTACTCGATAAAATGATTTTTAATATAAAATATTACAAGTCTTATCAGTATGCCGCAGATTTCAGTGGTAGAGCCATGCTTAGGCACGAATGGGCCGGCTCGACCGGTGCGATACCAGGGCCTCACAGAAAACCGGTTGTGAAGTAAAGCTTGCGTTGCATTTCCCCGAATTGAGTGAGGTTTCCGGAGGCCCAATTCCCCCTCTACCCTTTTCTCTCCCCTCATCTCCTTTCTCCTTTTTCCCATCTCCTCATCACCCTCAAAGGCGGGCAGCGCACTTGCGACTCTTGAGTTGCAAGTGTCCATGGACGGCGGTGTCACTTACCATCAGATGACCCGTCTGTTCGTCTGTCCCCCTATAGTAAAAAAAAAAGGTAATTAGATGATTAGAAAATCCTCAATAGTTAAACATTTAGCTTAAGGTATGTTTTATCTTTTAATAAGCATGCAGGATTAACATCCCGTAGTAGTCAATCAGACAATTATTGTATTAATGTTTGTTGTGCGTTTGTGATTGTACATTAGTTTTGTGAAGTATAAATAAAAAAACGAACACCGTTATTGTGAACAATATGACATAACTTCAAATGGCACTAAATGAGTGACAGAGTGGTACTTTGTAGTCCCGCTGCTCATCGGCCGCCATTACCGATGGTGCTAAGTCATTTGCCGATGACCGGCTCTCGTGCACTCCATTTGACTAGATTATAGAGGAGACACCGATGGCCTTAAAGTACTTGAAAATCTCAGAGATATTTTATATCGG
The DNA here is from genome assembly GCA_947561695.1 of Tyria jacobaeae. Classification (NCBI taxonomy): domain Eukaryota; kingdom Metazoa; phylum Arthropoda; class Insecta; order Lepidoptera; family Erebidae; genus Tyria; species Tyria jacobaeae. Next base: position 19,320,584 of record OX387224.1, on the reverse strand, counting down.
TCATTTTATGCACTTCGTGAGACTCCAACATTACTTATATTTATATATAGTGTAATTATACTGATTTCTTATATGAATTTATCCCCGCAGGTATAATAAACACCAATATTTTGAGACATTCAAAGGTGTATTAAATACATACGAGTATATTAAGCAGGCTTACCAGAGATTTTTGGACTCTGTTATACCGTGGGACGCCACGCTTAGGTACGAATGGGTCGGCAATGAAAAATGTTTATTTAGGATTTAAAACATTTTACAATAATTTAATACTTCTCTCAAAAGTACAGAACAGTTTTTTGGCAAGCGTTGCTCCCAAAGTATTAAATTACTTAAATTAAATGCTTTATAAAATAAATAGAATATTGCCGAGTGAGTGAGGGTACCCCAGGCCCAACTTATTTTCTCCGCTTTCCCCGCCCCTTCATTACCCTTGAAAAAGGGCAGTCCACTTACGACTCTTGATTTGCACGTATCAATCGCAATAATATATATATGTATATGTATATTGGTGTAGATTTGTAGCTTATGAGAAGGAACAAACTACGCAAGAAAACGTGAAAGATTTTAAGTGTGACTTAGTAGATATCCCGCAGTTATTTATAACTTTATTGAAATGCGCAACTATGAAGCGTGCCAATAAATAATACGACACGATTAAATACAAAGATAATAGTACTAATTATGTTGCAAAGGCTCGGAAATAAAAGCAAAGTAAAGTTAAGCTAAATATGTATCAATTATGTACCCTGTCTGCACAGCATACAAGAGAGAAAGGTTGGAGGTATTTTTGTTGTACTGATATATATTTTATTTATATTTAATCTATTATATACAGATATATTCATAATTTTGATGATATTTGCAGGGTAATATACTTACGTATATATAATTTGTTTTATTTATACATTTGTGGTATTACATTTAACCATTTAAAAAATAAACAAATACATGCAGTTTATATGTAATGAATTATTATATTAAATATTAAGTTATTATTTTATTTATTTATTGCACTGGGTTTATATTGAATTTGACTATACTTTTATATATCTATTATTATTATTTTATTTTATTATTGCAATTTATATGATTTGGGCTTAATTATATTGTCATATATTTTATTATAATGTGAAGATTGAATACTTTTCAAGTAGGTAAGATATAATATTACAAATAAATTTGATATAAACTATTATTTTTCATCCCTATCTTCTACTACACTTTTTAACTTAACATTAATAAAAATAATCCTTTTTGTTTAGTTAATTCTTTCTGCTAATTTATTATATACTTTTATAGACATAACAAGTAGGCTTGTAGAATGCATAGTTAGTTGGGAAGGTGGGAGGTTTAGCCTATCACTAGATCTGAGTGTAAATTTCGTTTGATTGTCTTATCTTTTATTATAGTGATCAGGATCTTTTCAAACAAATTTTCAAATTTCTACAATATAAATCATGGTAGTGTTAAAATTTTGAGATTATGGTACATGGGGTTTTGCAGAGGTCTGTTTCTTCGATATTATTTAATATTCTGATTAATTTCTTTTGTAGGGTGAAAATAGTGTGAGCCTCTACTATTTCCGCAAAGGGTTATGCCATTATTTAAGCAAGTATGCATAGGATGTGACAAGAGCAGTTGCGAGGTCTGTGGTCTTCTTAATTTTGCATAGAGCAAATAAAAATGTTGATATCTTTTTTACCTGTGATTTCCAAGAGATATGAGTGTCTCTAATTATTCCTAATAACTGAAATTCCTTAACAACTGCCAGTTGAAGCCCTTTAAAGCTGAAGTTTAGTCTTAAAAATTATATAATAATAACACACACCAAACACACACACACACCCACACACACACACAAATATGCACCTACACATGTATATAGAGTGTCTTACATTACGTTTTCAGTCCGAGATCTCCATTCTAGAACATGCATACATATACTGATGCCCCAAAGAAGAAAGAACCCACATTTAGCTGATAATAATTTAGTCCCATTTACATAATAGAGGATAAGTTTATTGTCATTTAAAGGATATTGCCAGGAACGGGAGGATAGAAGGGGGAAGAAAGGGATATTGCAGCTCAAGCAAGTCAGGGTCATATAACTATAACTCGAACTGGCTGGTGCCGGGCATTCCGAGTCCGACTACTATTCTAGAACTTATCTATAAATAGCCTTTTATTCAAACCTTATTGGATTTATCGGCTTAGGATAATATACATGACATGCTATGTGTTCACGGTGCAGTAGAATAGGGCCACCCCATCTCTTCTGGGGCTGTAATTGTCAATTTGTGGATGTTTAATACACTGCCTACCCCTTAAAGGATGTGCCCGCTACAGTTCAACATAAGCATAAGTCGCAGCTTGAGGTGTGAAATATGTGTGGTTTTAGTACCTAACACTTACATGTTTGTTATATTGTTCGACCGATATTGCTGGTAATTGCCATAGAAATAGGCTCTTATAACTTTGCTACACCACATTGTATCTGTACAAATCTCAGCTTTACCGAAACTAGCGGTGGAACAACACTACTTGGACTGAGTGTGATGATGGTTGAAATAAAATACAACTCTTCCTCTGAACTAGTGCAATAATATTGCTAAAAAAATACAAAGTTTATTGACCTTTATAGATGGGCCGTGTAAACGCAACGATAGTGACAGTTAATTTAACGCTAACGCCATCTATCGAGCTTCGGTTCACCAAATACATAATTGTGTATTGAACAGTATCTATACAAAGAGTATCATGATAAATTCTCTGAAAACTGTGCTTATTTTTCTTGCAAAACTACACGTTTACTATCAGGAAGATTAAAATTTAAAAAATAAGAGAACTTTATTTTAAGAACGCTTAGAAGGAAACAATTTTTAAAAACTAATTAAGACGTAATCACATATTTCTTAAACACTTTTTTTTATAATGAATGTAAGGAATTGTTATTAAAAAACATAATTTTTTAATAATTGCTATAAAAATATATTACGAGCTCTTTTTACCATCAGCATCAAACTATCGTATTTTATATTTGTAGTAACGTTAACAGCTTTCAATAAGCTGTAATGATTTACTCCTAGCTATAAGCAACAACATCATCCCGGTACAAGCTCTTCGTAGAAACGGAACACGACTTCATACTGTTTTGTCAACAAAAATATTATCAAATATATTGGATCCTAACTAATATTATAAATTCAAATGTTAGTAAGCTTGTTTGTTTGTTTTTTACACTTTCAGCTAACTCTCACTTTGTCGCTGTAACGTTGTCCTCTCATTCCCGAGTATTACTGTATGTAAGGTAACGCGAGCTAAGCCGCAGGCTACACCTAACTAGCGGTATAAATATGATAAATATTACACGCTTAAGATCGTAGGCGACGAGTAACATACAAACATTCAAACACTCATGCCTAGGACTCTTACAAAGCCATTAATGAGTAATGGTATTTTTATGTCACCCGTACGCCCCGATGTAATACAGTGTATAACATATAAATATTATACGTAAGAAGATTGTTGTATGATATGATGATATCTAAACAATATAATAAGGACAGGTCTGTAAATCGGGTTCGTTAATACTATTGATGGGCCATTTTTTTTTAGACCTTAATTTTAAGTCGCGATATTAAGTGCGTGTTAAAGTCTTTGTGGCTCTGAGGCCTTTGGATTAACTCTCGATTTGGAGAGCTATATCTTATTCTCTTCTTCTTGTTATGAACCAATAGCAAGGAGTGATGTATTAAGAAGAACAGAAGCTTATAAAGTAATAATTGACTTTGGATGAGGATTAGGATGAAAGTGATGTTTAAAATTATTAAACTTAAATATTTTTTTCTTTGGAACCATAAATTTTTCTTTTTGTAGTTAAGTAACCTAGTTTTACGATATGGTCTGTGAAAATAGATATTGTAATCTATAATTGGAGTAATCGTCTCTCTATTGTAAAGAGGATTTCGTAAGAGTGCTTCAAGAGGCTTCCACGAAGGTCGAAACAATTACCCGATTACCAACGCTATTGTGAAGCTTGAACATCAAATATAATTGGATATCATAAAATGGGCTGTCGCGAATCGGCCATTTTACTATTCAAGATTTTTTGCCACTTCATGTTAGCTTGTAATGGATTCGACTACTTGTATGAAATGTGAAAAAAAACACACACCTGGTTAAAAAACAATGTGGATGACTTGAAAAGGCGGTTGGTTTGATTAAATTCGTGATTTTTTGTTGTTCTTTCTAATTCGCTATTATACTTCGTACATACACAACTCATAACTTTATACATTTAATATTATATTGGACAACATACTATTTAGATAGTGCTGAATGTTTGTAAATTAATTAAATAGTAAAAAACACATATTTGAGGATTAAAAGCGCGGTAGCGTCTCTTACAGGAATCCTGTATAAACGAAAATCAATGATTTTATCAATATATGAGTTCCATATTTCAAAACAGTCAGTCCCAATCAATTTAAAGTGTAAATGAAAAACTCTTTTTTGACGACCTTAACAGAACTATTATATGTGTGTAGATATGTTGACCACGCGACAGCGCAAGGTGCAAGGTCGTCGCTCGCTCAGACAGGTGCTCGCTGCCCGCTTCCCCCTACTGCGCGCCTACGCGACATAAACAGTTCTGATAATTTCGATATCATACACAGTGACATACACTACACTGATGGACGAATATCAATACAGAGTAAATTACGATATTCACAGGGTCTTCTAAACCTTCGTATAAAATAAATGAAAGCTGAAAGTCTCAACATATATTTTGCCTAACTAATAGTTAACTAAATAATTTGTCTGCAACTATATCCGAAAAAGATAAATAGATATCCGTAATATATTATTTTAATTCAAAGATATATAGTTAAAAACACGTTTTTGTAACCATAACTCTAGCAGTCATCATTCAGCTATTGAATTTGTCACAGACTTTTCCAATGTTGGTAAATGTATATATAAATAATAAATAAAAAAAAATCCTTTATTAGTTCTTAGTAAATTACATAAAATTAACTACTTTCTAAGTTTACTTAAATCTAAGTCAAGAACCCCGGGTGGGTAAAGGCCTGCTCCAAGGATGCCATGCCAAGGATCCTCCATAATTTCATTTTGCCATCGTGTAAGCGGGTCCCACAATGTAATTTTGAGGGTCCATCTCTGGTCCGTGAGCCTCGCTGTATGTCCTGCCCATTTCCACTTGAGGTTCTGGGCATAGCTCAAGGCATTTGTGGCTTTTCCTATTGTTCTGATCCTGGTGGCCTTTGTACTGAATTTCCAAGTCTGGCATCCGTATGTCAAACACGGTAAGAAGCACGAGTTCATTACCTTGGTACCTGTATATGTATAACGTTGAACAAATATTACACGTTCATACATTTTGTTAAAAATATAAAAAGAATCCTAAACTATTTTATCAATAGATATTATGAATAAAGCAAGCATTTCTTTAGCGGGCTCTTACTTCTTGGCACCACGCTGTTCGAGTTCTAGGTATGCGACCCTACGTTGCTTGAACTATTGTGTATAATCCGATAATACATCTGCATAAACAATATCTTTCCCCACCTTCTCTCTCTATGCTCCCTCCTCCCTCCTGTCTCCAAATTTTCCCATCTTCTTCATGAAAGTGCCCAAATGACGGCAATAGGCTTGGGCCCTGTTACGTAAATGGGACAGAATTATGATAGACAAATTGTGAGCGTTAATTGCGTCTGCCTACCCCTTGTTTGGACGGGTCCACTCAAATGAGCGTGGCGCTTTCTTCAAAAGCTCATCTCAGACGTTAGCGTGCATGGTTCTCATATGTTTTTGACCAGTACATCTGTATGGACTTTAAAACAGACTTTGACCTCTGAGTTTGTTTCGGTGTTTCTTCTCAGGGTAGTCAGCTAGGAAACACCGGCCTCATCTAGCATAAACTAACAGAAAAAAATAATATATTGACGTGTAAAAGTGTTGTTATAACCTATTTACAAAATAAAGATCATTTATCATTTATCATTTACTTCGAGGATGCAAGCGTAAGTAGCTATGTAGTATGCATTATTAAGCAAATTAAAAGGAGTAATTGATCATAAATTCAATTGAAGTATTTTTACTAGACTACGGTGAAAACGTTTAGCGGTATTCAGACCATGTGTTGTAAACGAGGGTGTCCCTCAGTAGACAGCAGTGTTGACTGTTTACAGTGGAGGCGCGAGACCGCGACACGACCCGCTAATGGAAGGACAAACGGCCCGACGCCGACGGCAGGCCTCCACATTCTCCTTACTGTTTGTACGGTAAACATATTAACTCACATTGTTTTTAAGTCAACCGAACCGGCCGACAGAGCTTTTATTTTTACATTTCTTACATTAAGGATTGAATTTGGTAAGGATTCCTAATCTTTTTCAGATCTTAGACGGTTATTTTAATATTTTTAAGTTTAAAACATTAAAATATATTAGTAATTAAGAGATATCTAGGTAGATAAGATGTGAACATTGACACGTTAAGAATTTTGAAATAAACTTAAACGCGTGACTATTTCTTGTAATTAATGACAATGGGATACTTTATTTAGCTTTTAACGATAACTTACCTTTAGATCTTCTGCAGCATATGGCTAAGTCGTAAAACCTACACTTTGCTGTTTTAAAGAAATCACAATAAGTCATTATATTGTTATGTTGTCAAGTATACGCGATGCTCTACACAAGTCAGTGTCAAAAACAAATTGAAGTCAATGGACCCTTTCAATGGTTTGACATAATTTTCTGTAAACATTAATTTTAATGTATTTTATTTATTGCTAATAGCTATAGTTGTTGATTCACACAGTCAGACATTTCTTTATAAATAATGACTGTAAATCCGTTGCGTACAAGGGCGCCGTTACCTCAGCGCACAGGAACACATGTCATATCATAATTGGGTGTGGTGGCGCTAGTGTCTCCGCAGGAGACCTCCGCTTCTATGTTATTGTGCCATCTCATTACAATTTATTGTGAGCACATGCCTTTAACGATATAGGTTTACTACTGCTTATTTCTACTACACCTCATTAATCGTCCTAAATAATATTTTGTGTCGGTAAAAGTTTTCATTGAAAACTTGTTAAAAATAATGTTATGTTAAAGTTGTTTGTTTAAAGCAAAACCAGTAAATTATAAATATATATTAAATAAATAGTAAAATAAATATATGTGTATTATGTATCTACTATTCCGATAGTACACCAGGTTACCTAACGAGTTATATTATTTCAACAATGTTCTAGATAGAAAAAACTACCGGAACGACAATGTCCTATTGTTAAAATATGGTCATTAAAATCCGACTGATGCTTCCAGCGACACCGGGTTTAAACAAACTAACAGCCAAAGAGATTATTCCGCTTTATTAATACAGAAGATATCCTTGTATCGTTCGTTCGTATCGTTCACGAGACATAACTAACATTGTGACAGTTTATTTAAAAAGTAAAACACAAAATACATAATTGTCCATGAATCAAACACAAAAAAGTATTATTGATTTATGCTACAAAATACGTGAAGACTCTGATTTAACTTTTTCTCTTCTTCCGGGAGTAGACGGGAGTCCAACTTTGGCGTGCGGCCGATTTGCTCGGCCTCTTCCACGGTGTCCGGCAGCTCAGTGTTTGACGTCTCGGGCATGAACAAGGTCAGACACCCTGATAGGATCGACATGACGCCGAACAGAAATGATGGCAAACCATACCAATATGACATCTGGGGGAAAGGAAAGTAAATAAAAACTTTTGAAGAACATTCTTGCGTAATAGATCTCCGTCCATTTCTTAGATATACACAAACCTGAGATTTAAATCTAAAGTTACTATACTTCTCGTAAGATGAAAGGACATAAGTAATACTAATCCTTACCAGTAAAGGTGTTTGCGGCGCAAGAAGCGATCCCACCCGTCCCACTGATGAGCATATAGCGTGCATGGAGTTGCGGGTGTATGTGGGGAACAGCTCCGAGGTATACATGTATACGATGTTGTAGGAGAACGTTGCCAGCATCTCGAATACCATGAACAGCGCCACGCCCAGCCATGCGTAACCTGAGATGATGTTGAATATCCTATTAGATCAGGATATATTACTTTCTTCTTCAAAAAGGATCCCAAAGAGAATGCCAAAAATGTAAGTACAACAACTGGACAATTTTCTTCGAACACACCAAAATATATAGGGTAGCTCTTATTCCTAGAGAGCTGTGTAGCATAACCTTGTCAAGTGGAAGCATAGATATCATCAAATTGATTAAAGTTACCTTTGGGAACAAACGGCTGTGAAATACAGAATACTCCTCCGACCAAAAAGGACGCCAAAAGCGGCATTTTTCTTTTGTATTTGGATAGCACCAACCAGTAGAAGACATTGGCGGGGATGTCCATCAGCATGAGCAGAGCGAAGTTCACATACTTGTTTCCAGCAATGAGCACCGAGCTGATCATCATGCCGTAGTTTATTAAAGTGATCGTTAACCACCATACCATGCAGATGGCAAACCTGAAAGTGAGCAAATTGATAAGAAGGAGATTTTGGAATTTGTGGCTAATTGGTTCTGTATAATAGTCAGCTACCTCTTGATCATAACCCTCGATTTAAACGTCTTCAATAATACCGCCCAATCACTGATTTCACATCTATCCATCTCCTCATTGATATATTCGAGTCTATTTAGCTGTCTTTTGTCCAATTCAACCTTATTTCTTTTGGCAATTTTCTGTATTAGCTTTAAAGCTCTGTCCTTCTTCCCCTTGCTGTACAACCATCGGATGCTCTCATCAAGGAAGAAGGCATAAGCTGATATTAGAAGCGTTGGTGCGTAGATGACTCTGAGAAAGTTCCTCCAATAGGGCTCTGTGTACGCTATGAAGGGCATCACGATGAGGCCACACGTATAACAGTTCAGAAGTATCATCTGGAAGAGCACCGCCCGCTTCTTCTCTACTATTTCTATACCTGGAATCAGAATAATTAAATTAAAATAACTACATACACACAACAAAAAAACTACTGGGGCGCCGTCTATGCTAGATTTACTTTGACCCCTAGTTAGTTGAGTATCAAAAACGAGATACTTTATTAAAGTCATGTAAAGATATATAAAACTAGACACATGTTACGATTACAACATTACATTGTAACAAAAAAGCGGCGCTTGACAGTGTAGAACAGTCAGTGTGCAGAAGTTACAAAAATATTCATCGGTCGTGCGTTGATGTAAGCTCACGATAAGTCATTGAGTTGTCTATGTTGCTTTACAAAATAGGAGTTCCAGTCATGTAGTTACATTGTACACATGTTTAGATGTAGACTTTTATGTGAACTACATGCGCTGGCTTTTAATGAGGTTACAACCATTTTTACTGGCCACTGATCTCTGACATGAGTTGGTTGAAATTTGACCCATTGTTTAAATTAATACCGATTTCTATACAACGACTATCGGACTTTTCAAAATGTCGGTTTATTTACAGATATTAAAAAAGACCACATAGTCAGGGTTTAAAAAGGCGGAAGAATAATATACGTGTATACGCAACGAAAGTTTAACATAATTTATTTGAATGTTGGAAAAGGTTACTTACTCAACATGAATATAGGCGAGAGAGCGTCTCCGATGGCAGCCTCGAGCGCTTCCAGGGTCACGTAGCACCAGAAGTTGGTGGCGAAGCTCTTGGTGAGGCCCAGCACCGCGCCCATCGTGCCCGCGAATACCGCCGCCGTCTTGCGTCCAAACCTACATTAAACATTCGTCATCATATCTGACATCTTTTTACGGAACTATTTACTGGACTAAATCAATAACAAAATCTCTTCTAATAGTGGTTTAATAAAAATATTAAAAGGGATATTAATTCGCAACGCCTTTCTATTTTCATATGATATGAACATATTCTGATGATCAAATCGATGATGTTCTGAAAAAAGGGCAGGTCAAAAGTGCGCCAGGAGGAAAAGGTGTAAGTGTATGTAAGTATGAATGCATGCTATCTACTAAACTACATACTATCATAAATGCGAAAGTTGGGTTGGATGTTAGTAACTCAATGACGCCAGAACGGCTGAACAGATCTGGATCAAATTTGGCACAGAGTTAGATTATAGTATGGAATTCCTTTTAGCCTAGCTTCTTTGTTAAGTCCTTTGGTATACAACATAGTTAAGATCGGCAATGAGGCGGAGGTACTTGTGTTAATCATTTTGATATAGTATTGACCGTCTGTGGGTTTAGTGGTTTCGTTTGCTACCATAATGGTCTAAAATTATATCGATCGTCATCATCATAATGCTTGACATGATTTTAAAACCATTGCAACCTATCAGGCAGATAAGTTGAATCTTACTTTAATAGTAAATGAATAAAAACTAGTACTAGGAATTTTAAATGCTACTATTAATTAACGGATAAAAAATTTAAAAATCTTATAATAAGCACCATAAACGAACATACATCAACATAAATAGCACTTATAGTGAAGAAGGGCGTACATCAAATTAATTCAAAAGTTAAGGCGCTCGTACCGTCTGAACAAGTTGTTGGGGGTGGAGTTTTGCTCGTGAAGGTGGTCATCGCTCAACCGCAAATTAGGGCTTGTTCATACTGGGCAAACTTTATAGCTCAAATGTTGGTCTGTATATGTCATCTTGACTAGCGACCATCACTTAAAACTTTAAAGTAATATTTTTAACCTACATTATGTCAGTTTTGAAATGAAATATATTTTGCATTTGCGAGCATCATAATTTGTTTTGTGTCTGGGTGCAATTTATCTATGATGTGTATATATTTAGAAATACATAAATATATGTTATGCTTAGTTGCGAATGACGGCGTGTGTGGGATGTGTAAAGTTATTACAGTGTAGTCCTTCTTCCAAAGCAATTTGTTTTTGACAAGAAGTACAAAATACAGCTGCACGAAGAACCTGAAAAGGGTCTTAATGCAAAAGATCTGAGGATATTTACTGACAGCTCAAAAACAAGGTCTGGTACGGGTAGAATGCGGTGTGTTCTCAGAAGGCATAAGAAAGAAGGTTGGGTGCTCATAACACTGTATTCTAAGAAGAGTGTATTAGCAATCATCCCAGCGGCCACAGTGACGCTGGTAATAAAGGTAAAAAGCTATTCCATTCGAATTCCCTCAGAAAGAAAATCAACATTATAGGCCCTACAAAGCAATATTATCACCTCAAACATTATATACGACTGTCAATAGTGACTGACGGAGGTATGTAGTAACAATAACCACATAACTCTGCAATTAATCAAAGGTCACTGTAACTCACAAGGCAACGATGCTGCAGACGAACTAGCTAGAAAAGGATTATAGTTGGCTGCGATAGGTCATACGGTGTCATACTAAGGTGCAATACAAATACTGAACAGAGGTGAGCGGATGCAGACAGGCAAAGGAGGCTCTCTCTCGCATAGACCGGTGATTTTACCGCAAGCTGCTAGAACTCCCACGTCTAAAATTACCCAAACTGCCACATACAGGGCCAAGGACTCTCCCCGAGGTCGTCGGTGACAACAGTGGTTTTATAAATTATCTTAAGCAATTGGAATGGCAATAGCAGTCATTAATCCTGTTTCGCAAAACAGGCGCACAGAAGACGTCGAGTTGCGGATCTTAGCCCGTGTAAACCTATACCAATATAGTGGAGTTGCGATTGCGTTCGGTAGAATAAAATTATATACATTAATATTGTAAGCAGAGGGGTCTCCACTTGTCAAAAAGGGAAAACAAACATATATTTTTTTAAAGTGCTTACTGCCTGATGTATAAAATACGCTCAGTAAACAATCTGCCACAAACTCTGCCAAGTGTGTGCATATAAGCGAGTCTTTATTCGATACTTGGTAAATCGTCCGCAAGGGGTTATTAAGACACAATGATCAGTTGGCAGTTGAACGTTACTCATGGGACAGAGTTACGAGACGGCTAATAGCCCGGACACGCCACTTTTATACATGTACGAGCGCTTAATTTGAAGCGGACTTCATTATAAAGACAGATGTCCCGGCGTACATGTCTAATTGAATATGAATAACATTAACAGAGCTATTAAGCTCTAGAATTGCGAGTTTTCTCACAATAAATACACGTGAAAACTAATAATTGAGCCTGTAAACCCATTTGTGGAGCTGGGCCTTCTTGATGCCATATTTTTTACACTACACTTAGTTCTATATCTTAAATATACATAGTGAATGTGTTTTGTCACATTCAGTATTTAATTTATTCTCATTTTTATGGTTTATTTATTAAGAAGCTTTCGAAACAAGCAATTTAATAACACTTCCACAATATCTTCTCAGCATTAGCAACTAGCATTAAAATACTTATTTCTTCTAATTAGCCAGTATATAATTCCAGTAAGCCTTCGCAACCAGTAGCAGTACCTTCGATCAATGATAGACCTGTTGATCGAAGGCAGTGACAGTAAAAATCATATGACAATTAGAAGATATAATTCAAATAGAATACATGAATCTATTACGTACCGAACCGGTAAATATGATGTCTGAATGTATACCTGTCAGAGATCTGCCCCTGCACGAGTAGACCCAGCATGCTGCCAAGGCTGTGCGCAGTGCCCACCAGTGTAGACTTCCAATCCTCGCAGGCCAGACCGAACTACAGCAAAGATGCATATGTGGAAACATCACAGGTGTATGGCAGCACAAAATATTCAAATTTCGTTATAGTCTAGGATAGGTGTATTCTTGAATGAGGAGTCTAGTAGTGTATTCCTCTATTCAGCCACCCGCTCTCTACTAAGGGACCGGACTGAATTAAATGAGACAGTATGTTTACAGTCATGTAGTGGCCGGTTGGCGGCAATACCCTTGCAACCTATTACGTTGTGAGACCATATTCTAATTGGCAAAATGTGGGTGTTAGCCTCTGCTTTAATTTTATATGATTAGAGTTGGAATATTTTCTTAAATAGAACAAACGTTCAGTACAACTCTCTCAATAAAAAAATAAAATATTAAAATCGGGCCACCAGTAGCAACGATTTCACGTAGCATTTACAAAAAAATAATGATCTATTGAGGACCTACTTTTTGTAGTCGGTTAAAAAATATATCTCTATCATACCTTTATAACACATGGTATGTCTATGTGGGCTGTTTTCGTTCAATGATTTTGGCATTGTTTCATCTTTACTTCTAAGTTTAATCGTCCACAATAACATTAACTCTTGTGCAGCAGCGTACACAACACAATACAATGCTAAGCATAGCTAACATATGTATGTATTACGTCAGAGCTTAGCCGTGTATATTGCAGAACATAAGTTCACAAGTGCAGAGCATGCGAGCACACCGGTCGGTTGTTAGCCCTAGCGCAAAAACTATGCAAATAGACTTCCAGTACCGTTGTACGTTTGTACCCACAGAATAGAAAGATATCCAGTCTTCGGCCAGATCATTGCTAGTTATTTATGTATTTAAACCTCAGTTTTGCGATTAATTGCATGTTAAGAAAGCAAGACTCGGATACTTTTGAATATTCAAAAAAAATCCTTGGAAATGTCACGTAATATTTGTCTGTTATCAGACTGGCAATTGATACCACTTCATCTTCATTTTATCTCCTATTTATATATAGTGGTTACTTCCTATTTGAACGTTTCTAAATACGAAGGTAAGAAGTTATTTTAATTACAATGACGTGACTATACCCCATACAGCTAATATGAACTGTGACGGAGTAGCATTGGTCATAGTCGCGCTCTTTTATACCACTTTCCTTTCCCATGCCTAAATAGGAAATATTAATAAAATACATGTGTTGTTGAGCAACCGGTCAGACATCGTAAATTAATAATTATAATTCAGTTCATCAGTTTTTCTGTGACACACGGACACTTACGAACTTATGTAATAGATGGCAAGCCTGTTGCCATCACCCGGGCACTGTAAGGCTGTATATACACTGTCTGATAGATAACAGTCCGATCCCTTAGTTACCTTTTGCGTCATCCGTTCTACTGCATCGAGAACCACATGGCTTTCTGTGAGACTATCTGTGAACTGTAAAGTACTCAAATCCTAGTTCATTACATTCTACCTAGGGCGTGGTGTGATTTTCGCCTAACGGCGGCGCGGCACGTTGCACGTGTCGGAGGTCTCTTGATCGATTATTATCTCACAGTGATTTTATTTGTATGCATGTAAACGTCTATTTGTATAGCTTTAGGTAGTGAAAAGAAAAATCGGTGTATTAGTGTTTTTTTAATACACACAATCTGATAAGTTTATGTATATGTAGTTTATTAACAATTTAATATATATGTATATATATTATATTTGATGTATTAGTTATTAACATAGTAGTATAGTTTATTAACATAATAATAAGCATGTAGAATTATATTTTCCATTTAAATTTTTATGTTGTATCTTGTTTTGAATGTTTTAAATTTTCTGCTTATTAAACGAACGTCTTCGGTCTTATAATAATAACAAATTATGTTTAACTTCGACCAATGAATACCGTACTGTATATCCCCGAAGTAGGCACAGGCGTCTCATATACTCACTTTTAGATATTATCATAATTTAGTTATACATAATTTAATATTTCACTACGACGACGACTAACAGAGTAACAACACACGTACGACTATTTAATCTTAATTATGTCATGTTGTTTATGATATCTGTATTCAACATGGCCCTCCAGAAATTCCTTAACTGTCACATTTTTCGAGCATAATACAAACTATCAAATGTGTACGTTTACCCTAATATTAGTGATTTGAAGTTACAAAAATTATACCTGACTAAAGTTCTTAAATAAACAATTTAACAGACTTTAAAAAAGTGGAGGTTATATGTTGGACTATGTATTTTTTAATAAGTTCAACGACTTGTCCGCCAATAGTAGAGCAATTTTTAATATTATTCTTTTCTTAGAAATAGTACACTCCTGAGGTGATCCAATTGCTACCAAGTATCCCAAGGGATCCCACGGAAAAAGAGGGAAGCCCTCAAGTTTTATAGCCACTAACAACTTTGTTTTCATATATGTACTTTTTAAAGTTGAAGGATGCTGAGCTGATGGTGGAAGGTACAACTCCTTAACTGTTAGGAGTTAGCGATAATTATTTAATTTATATATATATTAATTATATATAAACTGTAAATTTTACGTATTTACAATTTTTCATGATGATCTACTTCTTTTGAAGTTATTTAAATTATAAATAATTTAACATAACCTAATAAAGAAAATCGATTCTGTCCCTCAACTTATCTGTATCTATCTAAAAATGGGTGAAAGTATTTTTTATTAATATTGCATTATATTATTTTTATTTGCTTACTTATGAATCATTTCAAAGATAATTATTTTACTAAAAAAGCTTTTTGGGTAATAATAATAATGATTTATGGTTTCTCTCACACAGTACAGCAATACATTAGTAATAAGGCCAACGTGATAATGAACTGAAGTCTTTAGGTATTTTTTCTAGTAAGGTAAGTAAGTATATTTGTCTCGATATTATGGCAGGGCTGCCTTCGAACTTCAACTCAACTTCAACCTCAATAAGAAGTTGGCGACGGTAAAATAAAAAAACGCATACATTTGTGTTTTATCTCATGTAAGGTTTTGTAAAGGTCCCTAAATTGAAACCGTCAAACTATAAACTAACACACTCATTTGCTTAATTTGTTCCCTCTGATAACAGCTGAATACATTAATTAACGGGCTAAATTCGATTCTTAATTAATAATGAGTGAATTGCATTTTGATGTATTTCAAGTTATTCATATCGATTAACCTCATTAGGCACACATCAAGTCGACACTGTTTACTTTCATCTTCGTGTTTGGGGCCGCATAATAAAATAAACCGCCATTAAACTGATGACTCGTCCGTCTTTCTTGCCTTATTTATTTATTATTTAAATGAAAACTAAATAAAAGCTAAGTGCTCAGGCGCTTTAAAATAATCACACAGTAATTATATAGAAGAGTCAATTAAGAAGTAAATGCGGGACATTAATACGCGTCAGTGTGAGTCTCACAGGTTTTGAGCTTTGAATGCGTTTTAAAATGATATTAATAATGGTCTCAGTTAATTGTAGTGGTCGTTAGTTGTGCTTACAGGTGTAATTAAACAGATACTGGGGCTACTTATTACGCCTTTCATTCATCTTAGATCGTCTTTGTATTGTAGTAGCTTGAAAGGCAGTGTGACGTCTCTAGCTGTGCGTGTTTGTAATAGAACTCTCTGTTGTAATTGTATGATCATTAACTAGTCTTAGCTAGGATCGTTCGATCGGATTCGGTAATTCGTTGATCAAAAACATACCTCGGCTACAAAACTATCAGGTATTTCATACACCCATTCTGTACAGCTCTCTTCTTCTTTGTAGTGGAGCACCTGACAGTCGGTAGTAGTGGTGGGTCGCCAGCACTGTTTGACAGGCTCATCCCACTGCTGGGACTTGTTCATCCACGGAGCGTTAAAGCTTGAGTTGGCAGTCTCACACGATGGAATCTTGCATCTGTAAAAATTCAGTCACTGGTCTTTATTGACAGGGTTACAAATAGTCTATACTTTACTATTTAATTGGACAAACATATAAATTAATTTTTTTATATATAATAAATAACTATTATTATATTCATTTCTTTGCAATTAAAAAAATAAATAAAGACTAAATAAAAAAAAAATTACAAACTTCAAAACAAATTCTTGTAAATCAGATTTTTATTTATTAGTGAGTGGTGTTTGGTTTACTTTTTCCTCTGCTTCTTATATTATGCAATACTTGCAATCTATTTTGCTCATAAATTGAATGAATTGTACGACATAAGTTAATATAGATACTTTTAAATACATTTTTAAATTTATGTTCATTTGATAAAATTGTAAATTGTAGCCAAAATTATTACATAATAAAAGAAAACAGTGATAATTTTTATTTGTTTATAAAACTACAGCCCGCTCCATTGCCGACTTCTGTCAGCCTTCTTGAAACTCGAGCAAAAATAAAAAATATTTGTACAGCTATCAGAGGCGTTTCAGCACCCACTTTTTGTCAACCATTATGTACGCATATTACTTACGTAGTAGGGGACATCTATTATGTCTTTCGGGCACTGTATAACATTAACTGATAGTGGCCCTTTTCTACTCAACCGAAAAGCATAACGCTAATTTATTTAGTTTATTGCATTATTTATTTTTATTTTATGTACATTATTATATCTGAGAACAAATAATAACTAAAATTACTTATTAATATTCTTAAAGTGAAACGGAACGTAATCTAAGGGAAGATTTTTTCTTCGTTAGGAAACCCATTTAGATCGAAATGGACTCAAATCGACTAAAACCTTACGGTAATGAATTGGTTATATTGCAATGGACCTGGGTATTCTGGAATAATCCAGAAGACGAGAGAGAGACTTTCCCTTAAATATAACCATATAGAAAAAAGTAATTACAGTAGATTTGTCTAGTGCCTGCTTTAATATCTATAGCAGTAAGTGCGCTGGTGCATCAACTATTTATGCTAAGGTTCTGTTTAACTTTCAGCCTGTGTGTTATATTTTTTATGGTAAACATTGAGATAATAGTATGTGCTTATAACTACTTTCTATTGTGTTGATCAGTTACCGAAAATTAATCAACAAACGCTTAAAAATCAATCTGATCTTAGGTTGTAATGAAAAAAAAAACCGTAGATATTCGTAAATCAAATGTTATCAAAGCTTCAGACTATGCTTAGAACTAGAATAAAAATAAATATTACGAGAGCTAGGTATGTGTGGAGGCGGTGGCGACTGCGACTGCTGGCGGTACCCGCTGCCAGTTCATCGTGCCGTGCCGTGCATCGCGTAGTTTTAATATTTTTGTGGGATAGGAACAGACGATGCATATTGTGTTGATGCAGCGGCAGAAGCTGCCACACAACCGAGTTTTCATGGATGAAATGAAAAACTTAACAACCTTATTTATTTAAATTAAATAATTTATAAGTATTTTTGACTTATCAGGGCTTTGGATAACGTCATGTGTGTAGGTTGTTCTTGTGATTGTATTGTTGATGGTCGTTTGATTGGAATTGGTGGCGTATCTACCATATGTTTATATGAACATATTACAAAAGTGGTCTATTTAGAGATAAACTAAACGTGTGAGTTATGCGTGTGCTCTTTGCCAGGAGCCATGATGGGTGACGTTATCGCGTCGGAGGCGGAAGACGACAACTGTTTTAACAAGGACGCAAAGGCGAGGCATAAATGTGGGGCAACACCTAGTACCTACCGGTACTAAACACAATCTCTTTACAGTATTAGTCCACTACAACTTTGAAAAGACCTAATACTGCGATCAACAACATACTCGATAAATCCGATCTATACCGGGATGTTCCCGAGCATCCTGTAAAGACAGCTGTTAAGATCCGGTCAATACTTAAGACAGGCAGGAAACATATTTTAACCAAGTTCTTTGGGTTTTTAATTCTACTACCATAAAGGTTCGTTGTGTACATAATATTGTATTCGTTTTCACTCTGACACTTTAATGTAGTCCTTATGTTGGAGAAAGAAGAAGATAATATTGGAACAATAAGTAAGTTGAGCGATGGCAGAACGGTAAACAGTAAGACGAAATTTTAAAATATCTATAGTATATATTTAATAACGTTTTAAATAAACATTGAAAATGAGCGGCCAGTGCCGCGCAAACTTGAAATAAACTTATTCTATCTGCATCTGTGGGACGCTTTATAGTCAGTACTCAGTCATTGTTAGTGTTAGTCATGCTCATGAAATTATATAAATGTTCCTAACGATTATCGGAAGTTAAATTCGCTATAGATGTACCTACCAAACCGTTGTTTTATGTAACATTGCAATTGATAAAGCTGGATATTTACATTGTAATCTGAGTTTATTAATAACGAATATGTTTGATAAAGGGTCACCTTTGGTGGTACACAGTAAAGGTCTATGTATTATTTAGATGATTTTTTTTTCGAATTCTAAACAATATGGGTATACCCTCGGTACCTAGATGTGGTAATGAGCATAGGATAAAAGATAAGGGGATATTACATTGATGCGCTCATGAAGTTTTTATACAAGTTTATTAAACTCTTAAGTGAGTTTTTTTTCTTTTTTTTATGCGATAGGGGGCAAACGAGCAGACGGGTCACCTGATGGTAAGTGACTACCGCCGCCCATGGACACCCGCAACTCGAGAGTCACAAGTGCGTTGCCGGCCTTTTAGGTAGGAGTACGCTCTTTTCTTGAAGGTTTGAAGGTCGTATCGGTTCGGAAATACGGCAGGCGACAATTTGTTCCATAAGCTGGTTGTGCGAGGCAAAAAGCTTCTGGAGAAGCGCACAGTGGTGGAGTGCCAATCGTCCAGGTGATGGGGATGGATATTTTGATATTTTGTTTAGACAACTATCAATAATTTAAAAAGTAAAACATACAATTTTAAAATTTTGAAACGAGCTATATGTTTTGTTATTTATTTATTGATCGGAATCTAATATATTACATACCTGTACCCAACATCTTCGACTGCGAATACATAGTTGACGTTGTACATGGAATTAGTGGCATATACCAGCGCCAGCATGGCCATCGTCACTAGCTGGTGGGGTCCGAACGCACCCAGCTGATCCAGCACTTCGTCCAAGTGCACTCTTTTGCCCTCGGGAAAGTGGTCTTCCATTGTGAACTAAGACGTTATATGGTATAGGTTTGTGTTATTGTTCCAAAATTAAAACAAACAAGTGGTTGTCTTTTTGAGAAAATACACTGTGAGATTCTATTCTTTTTACTTCAGTTTACACATATGTGATATGTTTTGTAAAAGATGTAAACAAAAGCAGAAATTTTGTAATCAATCTTGCTATAATATTTATATAACACAGTATAAAACACCCCAAAATATTAAACTCACTGAAAATATACTGTCTTTATCTCATTCACTTAATTAAGAAACCACACACTTATCTCAATTACTTCATTATTTATTGATTAAATTCTTGCAAGTTGTATTAAAATTGTATTTTCATACTTTCTAATTTTACATTTAATATCAAAGTCACCAAAATGAAAATACATTAAAAAATAAGTCTCGTGTGGTTACGAGGCACGCGCGAGAAGAACCGATTGATTGCAGAGCGCGCGCGCCTCAGCTGTACCGTAGGAACATGCACAGTGGCTCATTTATACCGAGACCTACATTAAATATTTACTATGTAATGCTGCAGAGCTGATAATGATACGCACCCAAGTTTCAGTAGCGAACCTTCTCACTTGTATGTGATGAGTCAAACTTTGACAATGGGTCGACCTTTTTGTAGGTGACTCTGCATTTCTTTGTTTTTATTGAAGACAACAGAATTTAAGACAAACTTCAAATCTGTTTTTTTTTAAACAGAATACTTCCGTTTTAGGAATGAACAGACTAAACACTCACTGAATACAAGGAACAGCGAGACTCGGGGCAAGTATTTTCGATAACAAGCATTTTTGTCCCGTGACCCTGGCTGGCCGACTGGCTAGTGTTGGTCTAGCCATAGCAATATTGATATATGATAGCTGATGAAACAAATAGAGATTAGGGTTACGGAAACATGTTTAGCATTTTGAGGCACTACGTGCGTATAGCCATTACTGTTTGTCAGATTTCAAAATATGAGTAGTCATTATATTTGCTTTTTAGTAAGTGTGTATTATGGTTTTTAGTTGCATAAATAAATGTATATATTTATTAAACAATACTTGCTCCGCGGGTCTCGTATTAGTGGTATTTCTGATAACCCCTCGGGCCACGGTAAATGCTTGCGTTCCATTTTGCCGGAATTAGTGATGTTACCGAATTCCAACCTCCTCCTTCACCCCCTCATCCACGCTCTCTTCTTTACCCGCCCCTCATCACCCTCAACGGGGCAGGGGGCATTAACACAAGAGTCATACTTGCGCTACCTACAAGTACGACTTGTGTCAATAGACGGCGGTTGTCACTTACCATCAGGTGACCCGTCTGTTCCTCTGTCCCCTATATTATAAAAAAAACAGTTGATCGCAAGTTGGATTGCCTTAGCAATTACGCTGTACTTTATTTAATATTAATCGATTAAGTGCATATCTTGTAGGACAGTAAGGCGATAAGTAACCCTCGCATAGAGTTCCTGTCAGTCATTCTTTAATGGTTCTTGTCTTCCTAACCGGGCGCTGATAATGGCAGCCTTTTACTGCACAGCTTGTTACGCCAAGCTATCGCATCAATCGCCACAGCTGTAGGAAGAAATCAATTAGCATAAATATCTCTCAAGCCGTTTACTTTTGTTTTAGATGTGTTTAGTGCTCACGATAGATCCTGCCTAGTGTCTAGATAGTAAAGAGAACAAGAGCCTGTACTTGGATGTGTACAAGATTTGCGGCTAAGATTTAACAGTTCGTCCATTGTTAATAATGCTTTTATGTTTCGTGCATACATATCGTAGACACTGAATACTGTTTAAGTATGTTTGTGATGCCTTAACAATATTTTGTTAGCAAATAAGAAGAAATTATTTTAAGACCTGGTGGTCTGGTAATTATCATCAAATTAGTTCACAAACCAAAGGACACAAGCTGTAGATCAAAACTTATTCAGTAGAATCTAAAAATTACTCTGGTTATCTTCAGTACCACCGAGGTTTCTTCTCAAGCAGATGTCCATTTTTAAAGGAATATACTTCTCCTTGGCACAATAGTAAATATCTATTTGCATGGTTAGGATTTTGTAGTAGTTTTAAAGAACATAAAAATATCAAAAAGTATTTGTGATTATATGTAATAATAACTGTACCAGCACTAACCGTGACGAATCATCGATCATCAATCGTTTGTTGTGACATATGTACATGCAATATAAGCCCCATTAACGTAACAGGGTACAACAACAGCGAGCTTATTGCCGTCAATAGGGAACTGTATATATACTGTCTGATATGTGGGTGAGTCCGATCCCTTAGTCGCCTATTACAACACCCACGGGAAGAGATGGGGTGGCCCTATTGTACTGCACGGTGCAACGACACGGCACCAGCCAAATCGACCAGTATTTTGAATATTGCACATATCACAAATGTTTGCAGAGTCTAATACATACATACATTCTTCAGTTGTCATTATAATCGCGCTTATAATATTAATGTTACAAATCGTTGTATATTACATAATCGTTGTATGTTGGAAATATACATAAAAGTAAGCAAGACAGTTACTACGAGACCTACAATCGTGACATGCGGTATTTTATTGTAGGTAAATTATACTTATACAGGTATCTGTATAAGTATAATTTACATACATTGCTTAAACTCTCGCTGGAATTTCCGAAGCTGTTCATAGACCTTTTAAACTTCCAAATAAATGTGAAATATAATAGTGTATCCTAGAACTCATAGGCAATTAATGCCCACATTATCATCCGGGCACTTTTGGGAATTCGATTTGAATTTCAGGAGTGTACAGACAGGAGAGGAGTGTACAGAAAGGAGATATTGAAGGTAAGGCATGTTGCTTATACAAATAAATTGGCGAGTACAAGTAATAGCTCCAATAACCTTCCTATAACTCTAAATGGCTGATGCTGGGAAGTCCGAGCTCTCTAAAAATACCGGATACACTCAGGATATGCTGAGGATTCGTACGATAATTACCTCGTACAGCTACATCTGTTCAGGCACTTATAAGTTGTGTTTGTATGTACATACATTCACTTTTATGTGCATCTCGAAAACTGCGTCTTGCAATATGGTGTATACTCACTATAAATCAATGATTTTTTGTAATTTACTGTAAAATTTACGATTAGAATAAAATAGAATAGATAGTATACTTTTAATTTCAAATTAATTTCAAACTTACTGATTTTGTCGGTTAGTTGAAAGCCCACATTTGTTATCCTAACGAGATAATACCTCGTGTATAGTATTTATTCCAGTTCTACAGGTATATAGCACAGACTTATTTAACCGAAACAAAATATTAAAAAAATAATTGTTTACAGATGATCATCCCGGTCTCAATACCTGGCTTATAATAAGGCTCATTACTAGAGGTAGCTTCCAACAACTTCTTTGTTAGTTATTTAGGTAATATAGATATCTAGATTCTTAAGGATGCATTTCCTTACTTACTGACATTAAAGAACTTCCATGCGATTATTAAAGAAAATGTCAACTGCACAATTCCTGTTTAATATTAAAAGTAATATTCTGATCGCCTTTAGCTTCCGTTGTCCTATTAATTAAATAATACTGTACTAATGGGGATTTTCCTGTCGTTTTGGAGAAGTAGGAGAACCAAATTCGACGTTGCTGTTGCCCAATATGGTACTATATACTAAGCGACTTTAAATTTTATTAGACTCGGACTAGACGACTTTACAACTAGGAGGTGTTATAAATACATATATTAATTACAGGCCTGTGGGTAGTTAACGAACCTGACTGCCGAGCCAAGGGTCGTGGATACTATCCCCAAAGCATTGTGTGATTCAAAAGTGGTCTGGATGGTCTTCTCCCTTGTGTCTGTTTGTCGAGTCCCCCGCGACAGGAATCTTCCCAATGCGGGAGCTGTATTAATACTAATACATTCATGTATTACCGTTTTTTGTAAAATTTCTTATCGCGACAAAGCACATTAAAAGATTATATTATTAATACGTATTAAATTTGCGCCTGTTGGCCACAGATGGCTTACAGTGAGCGCTGAGGGTTCTCAGTACGTTATGTAATGAAGAAATAAAACTTGAAAAAATCTGAATAAACTATAGTTGTTGCCAGATCTTAAAACTTCATCCATGATAAATAGCATAGTGATAGTGAATAGAAGGTATAGTTTCTGTGTCCCTATGTAATAATAAAAATGTAATAGAAAACTCTGTGGGGCCGTGCTTAATCTCCGATCAAGCCGGCTCATTCGTGCCTAAGCATGGCACTTCCACGGTAGAGCAGCAAACTTCTTTAAGTGTTTATTTTATTTTGGCTGTGAGTTGTGTTATTGTTGCATATATGCGCTAGAAGGTTCTTCACAAATTTTTTACATCACATTATCTACTATTTATCTCCTATCAATCATAATTCTTGTTGTGTGTCATAAGATGTTTGTTTGTTTCAAATCATAACATTATTTTTTTCTGCTTTGAAAAAATTAAATTAGTATCGTAGTAGTCTACATCATTCTATTTACTACCGTAACGTACTTAACCAAGTACATGCTTAATAAACCAAGTACAGTCTTAATCTTGTCAATATCTTTCACTTTACTGCTGACTTAACTGACGGAAATTCGACGGTCTCATTCTATAAGTAATTTTTTGTAGCTTGTAACAAATTGCGGTATAATTATTTAAGTAAATATACGTGGGCATAGAAATATTAACAGTTCGTTACGAGCTGCACAAACCTACAACAAAGTAAGAAATATAAAAAAAAGATGCAACGTTGCTCCGCATGAACATATATGAATTATTTGTTCAGTTTTAACCTAAATGATCGTTGGTGATCACAATTACCGGCTACGATAAATGAACACGTAGCTCTGCGAACATCTTCATCCACTAATAGAAGATGTGATTACACCCTGTGTACATAATCTTCTAGTTTTTTTTTTGACAAAATTTTACTGAAAGCACAAGTTTATAGATTGTGGGACTTATTAGATTACTTTTTCAAATTATAGACGAAAATATGATTTTTTAAAATACTCTATACAGTTACCGAGCGACTTCCAGGCTGGATCCAATTAAGATATCCACGTTAATAAGAATAGAATTGAAGTCTTAGACAGTACTATATTTTAATTTATTTAATAATTAATGTAGATTATGTCAATCAATTGTTACTTTTACGTTTTTCGGAAACATTCGTTTATTACTGATGGAACGGACATAATATTCTTTTCTGGATCAGGTCACTGGAGTATTAAGCATAACAAACAGACAAACAAACCTACACGCATTGTATTATTACGTATTTTGATAAATAAATATAATTAAAGGAGTTCAGTGTCTTGTTATTTGGCCATAGATCAACTGACAGTGTTGTTTTTGTTATCAGTCGCACAAACAGACTGACAGACGTCAGTGGTGTTTGCGCGGAGCAAAGAGAGCGCACGCGTGTGTCTCGTGCCCGGGATAAAAACACTCAGGTACAGTAGACGACAACTGACAGCTAAAGAACATGCAACTGTTGCTAATTATTTGTAGGAATGACCTAACAGAGTTCAAGCGGATTTGAATAAATTTATAGCCATTTTGTAAAATTTGGTTGCTGAAGATTTCCCGAAGTGTGGGAACAGGAGAGTCGCAAAAAGGTGAAGAATTACAAACATGAAAAGGTACATTGTTCTTATCGTTTTGTGTAGTCAATACAGGATGGTGACACACACTATGGCAGCCCGGTGAGATGCTTTTTTAAAAGACCCGGGATCAAAGTGGGAGGGAAACAGGTAGTGAATTCAAGGCTTTAAACGATCGGCAGGAAGGAATACAAAAAATACTCT
Source organism: Tyria jacobaeae (assembly GCA_947561695.1). Lineage (NCBI taxonomy): Eukaryota > Metazoa > Arthropoda > Insecta > Lepidoptera > Erebidae > Tyria > Tyria jacobaeae. The sequence continues at coordinate 19,294,983 of OX387224.1, read as the reverse complement.
ATTCAATACAAAAAAAATAATAATATAATAACTTTATTATTAGTAGATATAGCCTCCTTAAATATAGATGTAGCTATGTCTAGCTTATTGGTAGCAATATCATTCGAGACAGCTTAACATTACACGAGAAGAAATACGGTTTAAAACAAGTGGAACCCAGTTATTACTACGATACGCTCTATTGTTCATATACCACTGGTAAATATCGCATGGACGTGTTAGGGAGCCGGTGACGTGAGGTTAATGAAGTGAGAATTCTGTGTGCGACACGCGTTAACCGGATGGGAATGTGGTATGTAGTACTTCAAAGGTTACAATATTTTTTAGGCTTTCATAAAACGTGGAAGCTTGATAGTAAGTAGTAGTACTCTTTGAAGATCTACCATTTCACAATGAGAAACGGTATTAAAGTTCTAAGTCAGGTCCTAAGAGGTTCGGTTGTTACATAGCCTTTTTCTGCCCGGATGGCGTAGCGGTTTAAGTGGTCACCTCGCCACTACAGTACGGTTCGATCCTTGTACGGAACAACACTTTGTGTAATCCTCAAATTGTTGTTCTGAGTCTGGGTGTACTTTGTGTCCGTTGTTTGAATGCTTGTAAAGTCCCACGCGACACAGGAATTAATCCTAATGCGGGAGTTGTAAAAAAATAAGGAAAAGGATAAGCCTATTAAACCAGTATAACAGTGAACTGTAATGTTAATTATAAATTGTAGGAGTTATTGGGTAGTCTTCTTCATTTGTTTTGTAATAAAATAGTGAATACATCACAACCCGAGGGTGATCTTTTGGTAATTGATAACATAATGCTGCTTACCGCTTTAGGCATGCAGTCGTCGGTTTACGTATGTACATATCTACATAAAAAAGACAAGGTCTATTGTATATTATAAATTAGTGTTAAAGCTTAGAAATTTGAAATATCCCACGAATTTAAAAGTTTTTTTATAACTTCTTATTTACATCAAAAGAGTATTGAAGTATTTTTCCACTCAGCATCAAACAAAGCTCGCTAAACAGTAACGTAACAATGTATTTGAAGATCTCACTCGCACTCAGCGCATTCAAAGCGAGTGATCGTCAAATTGTCCACACCAAAAGTCACAAGTCATTTAGGCGCTACAAGGCGCTTTCACATTTGGTAACGATGCTGCTGCGATGCCTCTAACACACTTAGGAAGATAGTTGTAAATACTTTGGACTACATTTATACATCAAATCAAATTATTAGGTGTGGTAGATTGCTCACTACGGCTTTAGAGGTACTTACTGGGTTTATTGAAATAGGCGATGTTCTTCTAGGTCAACTGATGGGAAATTATTATGAAGACGAAGTTGGTAAACGTCTATCCACAACAAATCTGTTCACTCTGCTCTTGAAGGTTCCAGGATTATAGGATTATGACTTGACGATGTTAAACACATACTGGCAGGTACCCAGTATGAAGTTACTGACCGTAACATTATTAAAGATCTTTCGTATAATCACATATTTCGAGATTCATCGGTCGAAGTCAGAAAATATTAAAAATATTTTCCTTAATAATAATCTCTTAACTGACTTTGAAAGGAATACATCGTGGTAAGGCAACATCCAGATTGGACCCGTATTACCTCCGTAGAACATCTATTCCGGCTATGTACAGGGAAGAATGCAAGAAGCTGACGGTGGGTTTTCAGGATTGAAGAGATACTACAAGAAGGATTCTTCGTTTTAACTGACTTTAAAGAGGTTTTTCTTTATTTTATTATATTTATTTGGAGCGAAAACAAATGATACACATATCTCATATAAGTACAAAAATACGAATACGTGCCTTGTGCTCATCCAATAATAGGTAACCACATCTTCTCTCTCTTACTTCTTTTTCTTCTTCGCTAAACATGGCGTCTCCTTTGCCCCCTATCGCATAATAAAAACACGTTTAAAAGTTTAAGGTAAAAATGTAAAAGAATATTAAATATAGTAATATATTAAATATAGTATAAATATTTAACGGCGAGGTTCTTAACTTGTCTATTTTTTTAGTATACTACGAGATGTGTTCATCATAATGAACCGATTTGAATAAATCTGTTTTATAAATGAAACTCGATGTTGGTCTCATTTTAATTTAAAGAAAATATCCACTTCTAAGGTGAAAACTCAGAAGTCGCAAAATACTTTAAATACTAAATAAATAACAAATTGTTTAATCAGTTACTCCTCGATGTAAGTGCTCCATTATTTTCCCGCAGCGCACTGAAACTTTTCATTTCGTCCTGACTCGCAGTCACTAACTCATTATAAGTTGGAACCTCCCACCGAGCTGGAATATTAAATGGAAATTTACTAAGTGTCACCATGAATCATGTAGTAAAACTTTTGAATCTACTTTGGACATTTAGAGAGAATTCATTTTTCATTGCTGCTTGCTTTGCATTGCACCTTCGGCTGTGGAAGTTTAAATGTCAGAAATATGAATTGGTTATTCTAAATAATTGATTGTTTAAGTTTGTTTCAATAATTTTGTGCTTATAAGTTAAGTACTGTGTACTAATATGTTGCACCTTTACTTAGATTAGTGAAGGATGGTCGTTGATGCAATCTACTCCTCTTTGTCTTCTTTGGTCTTTTCAATTCAAGAATATGGACAGTCAGCATTATATATTTCGCCATGTTTAGCGAAGATGAAAAAGAAGTACTCTAGAATAGTGGTGCAAACCGTTTAACCCCCTTAACAGTGAAAGCGCTAGGAATACACTTAACACATTTTTTCATTATTTTTCTTTAGTTTTGGTTGTCACTCTGTCACCCTTATTGAATTAAAGATATCCTATGTAATTTTCTATATTCCTGGTGACGTGTGAATGAAATTAATGGCGATTGCCTCAGTATTTATGCTACTGAGCATAGCACACCAACAAACAGAGTTACTTTCGCATTCATTTTATAGCTGGGATGCTTAGGATATTAAACAAGTTACGGTAAACTTTATATTTAGTTTATCGTTTCTCCACTACTACTTTAACTATTTGATTACACAATCGATTGTCGATTTTCTATATATCTGTGTCCGTCCGAAGTAGGCTGTTAGCTCTTAGCTGTAAAGGTGTACATTTATCTTCAATATGCATATATATATGTATATTTAGATGTTTACATAATGTAACGTTTATGTTTAACAGCAATCTGATTACCATAATACAAGCGCTGCTTAGGTTAGCGTCAGACGGCTGTGTGTGAGATGTGCGGAGTTATTATTATTGGTATACATAAAACACTAATGCATTACATTAATAGTTTACTTTTTCACTTAATCTTTAATTTTTTATCACGCCGTCATCTCCAAATTTTGTACTCGCCCTCACGCACTATTCAGATGATTGAAACGTAACCTCACATGTCGAAATCTATCATGTCATTTATGCTATAGAACGTGACAAAGTAACATTATTCATACATCCATAGAGTCGAATAAAATAAAACTCATTCCTTCGTAGTCGGGTATACAATGACTATACCCATCATCATCAAAGCTCCAAAATGTCTTTACAAGGTTATGATTAATTTGCGTTTGTAACTTGAGATAGATAACTTACAAGTACACTAAATAAGTAAACAGGCTACGCCTTCTACTCTCAGTAGTGTTCTCAGTAATCTGTTCAACTTCCTTATGGACCGTAAAGTAGAAAGTAGTTCTCCATAAATCATCATTTACGTTCAGCAGCGAGACTGTTCCTCATGTCTATTAGGTATGCTATATATAGTGCAGCTTGCTCCACAAACTGGACGTGCGTAGTCAAGTCAGTTTTATGAACGAACAGTTAGTTTTCCATCAAACGCTATGTATATATATATATATATATACATATATGTGTCTACATAATATCTGCACACATCTCACACACGGTTGTCTCATTACAAACTAATAAGAGCTTGTACTATGGTAACCAGACTCCTGATACATATACTTAATTATAGATACATTACAACCAGACAAAACAAATCTCTAACTCACTCACTCACTCGTGCTCGTCCCACAATGATTTGTGGTTGTTGTGGGAATCGAACCTACGACCTAGTAGTCTGGATCACTAGATCAACGGGACGGTCACACAAATGGTATTTGTTAGCAAAGCTTTATTTATAGGTACGCACTGTTGACCATTTCACTTGACATATTCCTATGAGCTATGTCGAAGCGAAAAATACGACGGAAATCTGTCAAATGCTGAATTTTAATAAAAATAATATTAAAATATGTATCATTTTTTATCTACAAATCGTTTGAAACACTCGAAGCGATGATGTCTTCATCATCACGTGCGTGGGTGCACAACTACTCCAAATGCCAACTTTGTACAACTAATTAATATGTTAATTAATTTTTTTTATATTTCTTTGCGATTCAGTTCGATATTGGTGAGATAATATTGCGATCCAATACTAGATTAACGATTACGGTACGATTTAGAGGCAAAATATTCCTCAAAAAAAAAAAAAAAACACTAGTTGAATCAATCAGTCGTTAGTCTATCGCCGTCCACTGTCTTGGTCAGTCTGCATCCGCACACCGTTAGCCAGGCGTGGGTCGGTCCGTCGTTCCGCAAGGCGCCCTGCACCACGCATGCCGAAAAAATAAACTTCTCATTGGGGTGTAATTTTTATTCGTGAAGTCACTAAAAGTTTATCTTGTGCTGTTATATACATTTTTTTTCATAAATTCATACTAGATTTAATTCGAGAGATAAAGATATCTATTCTCAGAAAAAAAAAATATTAATTTAACTGGTTTACTCGTTTAGAAGACATGTGAAACGTTGCTAATTGATAATTGTAATAAAATCACACGTATAATGTACGTAACTAAACATTATCGTAATAATAAATTAAGAAGCAATCTAATAACATCTAACACAAACACACTTAAAAGTTCCTGTCTCATAAACACAACCTTATCGCACACATTTCATAATCACACACACACACATACTCACGCAGCTCTTTAACGCTAAACTAAAAGTATTATTGAACAGTTATTATTTTAGATTCGGAATTCTGTGGCATGTAAGATAAACGAGGTGTTTGTGAGTACGTGTCAAAGTACTCCCACGATAGTGATCTAATCAGACAAGATCATTCAAATCCGCTTCAGCTATTTATACCGCTTAATCTTGCGACTCCTACATATGTAAGTGTTTTATATTTAATTGGCTTTACTAAATAGTAAAAATAAAATGCTGTTCGTTAATATCGCCAAAACTCAATAACGGGAAGACCGATTTGAATCATTATTTTTTTATCTTATCCGCTTTAACACAAAGCTGTTTTGTAATCAAAACAAAAATAAAATAAAATAAAAAAACAGTTGAAACTACACTCACGAGCGAAGCTGCTGGTCGAAATCTAGCTAGTTTTTTTCATATTAACAAAACCAATTTTAAATAAGTACAGAATCATAGTAACAATTTTACACTCTTTGTGTTTACGTATTATCGGTACTTGCTCCCCGTCTCACTAAATAAACTTAGTACCTGGATGACCGAGCTTTGCTCGGTATTTAATTTTTTTGGTAAATCGTCTAAAAGAACGAAAAAAAAAGTAAAATAAATGTAACACTAGGAGTAATAGTAGTGCTAGTTTTTGTAGTTCACGTGATGTGACGTCGGACAATACGAAAACATTCGCGTTTCAAGATTATGATTAAGTGGATTCATGATCCCTTTAAAAAAGTTTAAGCTATAAGCGTTTAAATGACTACTGACATATTTCTCGGTGAGTTTATGTAAATGATACAATAATGTGTTATTTTATTTTCGTCGTTATTTTTATATGTACTTATTATAAATAAACTTTGAGAAGTTAGTCGTAAGTATTATATTAATGCAAATGCTTGACATGATACATTATCTTTACACCGACATGGCGGGAAACGTTTTAGTAAGTTTGTTTGTGTTGTTTCGCAGAACAACAATATACTTTAGATATATATACCTTTATATATATACCCTTTGTTGTACATCAAAGTAATTACATTTTTATCGTCATAAATATACTTACAAACTTAATTTTAAGTATATAAAGAAGAAAAACAAAATCTAGTAAAACAAATGTTTACTATTGACGGCCATTGGATGTAGAGAAATATGAAGGATGGCATGAGGAGTTACAGTGAACGATTTAATAACGAATAATTTGACTGTTGTGACAAACATGAACATATACATATATACAATAACACATATAATATAATAGATATGCAACCATACAAAACCATAAAAATTAATAAAAACCATACAAAAATGAATCGTATACAAAAGTTGTGAAGTCGCTCTGGCTTATTAAGTTGGTCTTCAGTGAGATCAGGATAGCTGGTATCACCGTAATCCAGAATTGGAAGAAGCGATTCTGCAAGCGCAATTTTGTTCGTAACCGGTAGAAAATTACGCAACTTTCTCAGAGACCCTGAAGAAGCAAACACTTTACTCACTTCTTGTAGTTGCGGTACCCAGGATAACTGTTTGTCAATATACATTCCGAGATTTTTAACTGCATCTGAAATGGGTATTGAGGCTCCATCACAAAGTATTGGGGATAAAAGTGTTTAAAAAACTTTCTTTGTAAAAGTGTCAACTAGCCTATTCAACAATTGTCCGTCATTTGCCATTTGTGATGTTATAAATATAGGAATCTTCAAACAGCCTCACTATTAACACACAATTTCTTTAATATTATTAGTAGAACTTATGACATTCTTATGCTCTCAATGATAACATCAACAGCCATTTCTCCGTTCCGTTACAAAATTAAATGCTGCTTCTCTAAACGTTCTTAAGTCGGTGGTATTTTTGTTCGACAGGTGAACCAACTTGTTAAATGTTACGAAGGTACCACGGTACTACACGTTCACATAAATTAACAGTTAGTTAGTTTATTATATTTATACAAAGTTTATAGGAAAATACCTACAGCAATGTATGTATGTTCATAAGAATTAACTGTAATATAAAATATCCTGTCAACTTTATAGACTTTTTATGATTTACTGCATATTAAATGCTTAATGCTTAGAATTATGCGACTCTCATAAGATGATCAAAATATATACATGTTTACAGATGTGTATATTAATTTATAGAAGTATCAATATTACTTTTTACACTAAAACTACCATTGTTTTTATCTATTTATCTAATTACTATTAACTTTGTCCATCGAAAGATTGCCTGTAGGAAGTCGCTTTTAGCGATAAGGCCCTCTTTGTACATACATACGTGTTCACCTGATGGATTTTTTGTAGACAATTTCGTTTGGTGTACAATATAGTTCATTACGATTTTACTGCTAAAATAAACAAAACTGTAAATATTCAAATTAATGTTTAATTTGTCTGCAATTGGCTGGTGTTGAATGATTAGGCGGTTGGTCTAACGGTAAGTGACCCTGACTTCTCGTCAACAGATCGTGGGTTTGAACAAAAAAAAAAAGTGATCCTCAATACAGATTCCTACAGCAGAAATAATTGATTGTGCGGGAATGCCCCTTCTCAATCTATTTTTAAATATTGTAATAATATTATATTCAATATACATATGTGCCTGTTATTAAAGCCCATTTAATTGTCATCTCTACCTGGTACTCGTACTAGGCTGGTTCTCGGACAACGACGTAGTTATATGATTACATTACAAACATAAAAGGTTTAAATTATGAATTGCTAATCTCACACTATATAAAATACAGATCCTATTTTAAAATTGCTTGTTCACTTGATTTAATAGTTCTTACCATGTTCATTTTGCTTATATTTCTGAAAATACTTGCTTTTGTAATTGAAACACTAGTAAATTAATTTCTAATATTTTACACATCTGAACACTATTTACTTAGCTATTTAATTTTTTAGTTGTAAATAACGAATTAATTAAATTATTTATTTATTGATTGTACACCATAAAACTAATGGAAAAAATATAGACATGAAGTATGTTACGGTATAACAATTGGCGGTCTTATCACTCACGGTGATTTCTTACAGACAACCTTTATACGGAGGTACTTTAGAGGTAGTCTAAGGTGTACTATTCTAACACCATATGTACTTATTATGATATATAATATTAACATATAAAAACTTTACATACAAGACTTTACTTTGAGTGATTATTTTAGCAATCAATTTACGTCAACGTCCTAATATTTGCAGCATTCATTCTGGTACTACAAAATTATTAAATTTATATTATTGATAGCCTTTTGGTTCTCGGTAGAACGGTGGGTGTCGTAACATGCGACTAAGGGATTGGACTATTATCGATTAGACACTATGTATACATTCTGAGCCCGCTTCACTGCAATAGGCTTTTCCCGTATTACGTAAGTGGGACTAAATTATAGTTAGCAAAATGTAGACGTTCAAATCGCCTACCCCTTCGGGGATAATGGCGTGGGTGTATTTATGTGTCTCATACGATTTAGTGATATAATGTAGTCAAGAAAAACATATAACAAATATTTGAATCTGATTAAGCGACAATTTTTAACACTATGTATGTATGTACGAAAGTATTTGTAATGGAAACACCAAGATAACTTTCTCACAATCTTTATTTCCACTTTCTTAATCTATGAGTTCAAAAACATTGGCTCAACTCCTTCATTGGACCTTTTCTTTCGAGCGTCCTCAGACAAGTGACCTCTCTCTAACAAAAGAGCTTAAAAATGTATGAATGAATGAATGAATTGATGACAATACAAAAGGTCAAATAAATAACTTTTAAAACATTACTTTTAATCTAATATTGTCAATATTTTCTTTTGCAGGTACTCGTGGCACCACAAGTCAAGTTTCACGATCACCAAACTATTCGTTGGCTCCTCAAACAAGGTCTCCATAGTTTCATGCGGTTGTGTCTCCATCTTTGATTCTGTCGGTTTTATTCAGAGTTCCGATTGATCAGTGACGCTATTGTGTTACTAACGAAGTGTGTACAATAAGAACGTATTTGGTGTGGAATTATTATGTCTGTGTGGCTGATCGATTGGAAATTATTTTGAGTGTTAGTAAAGAATACAATCTATGATATTTTGTAGGTTCGGTAACTTTTAATTCGTTCGTATCTTGTAAATAGCTCATTAACTACTAGTTCTACCGAATAATACCTTACAGAATAGTATTTTTTTAACAAAACCTTTCTGTGCTCTTGGCAACGTATTCAAAGTTTAATGAAGATCAGTTTAGGAGGTAAGGCGTAAAGCGGTTCTGAAAAACGTATTTGCATATACATTTATCTGTAATTTAGGCAGGGGGGTCAGCGCATTGTAACGAGGCTCACAACACCAGTTTCTAACTATAGTCTCGACATAACATTTTTCTATTACTATGTAGTCATTTTGAAAGACTTCAGAAGTAAAATATAAAAAACATACCACTCTTCAATTATATACTATTTTTCTTCATTACAAACGCGTCGCTGTCAAAATTTACCAAGTTATTTTCCAATACTTACTTGAGCACACAAAAACTTGTACTTGTATTACCTACTAATATTAACAGGTAGACGTAAATTGTGCTCACAGCTATGTCTACTCGACTACGGAGCTCTAAGTGAACAACCAGTTTCACAACTCTTAGACATCCATCCATTGACTGACGGCAATTTTCTTCGATGAGAATACAAAATGCTGCTTTACATACTTCCGTATAAATATAACTCATATTTTTCTAACCACAAGGCTTAAATTCGTAGCTTTGCGTTTTTGGTTGAAAGGCTCTGTGATAGAAAGTAAGAACTTTTAATGAGTGAAAATTAATTGATATTTTGACGGGAGTTGAATGATTATATACACGTGTCGAAACAAACTAATAAGGAGGATGCTTAGACTCTTTGTTGAGGGCTGAGGAATAGTTTAGTGCACTTGGTATTACTAAATGCCTAAACTCTTTATAAAACTGATTACAGCGGTATAAAAAGGTCGGTACAAAACCACAAATAAATCAGTGCACAAATTTTAACTCAAGTGTAACAAATACGTAGTTGTTGTTAGAGTGTACTAAATTCGAGTGTTCTGAATTTAAATGTGTTCTTAAGAGTAAACTAATATTAAAACGTTTTTAATTTCAACTCTGTGGTGTTAATACATAAAAAGTTTTAAATTAAAAAGTGATGTGTAGGTGACACGGCTTGAGCAGTTGTTGTTGTGGTTATGACGTGTCAACAACCAGTGGTGTGTAGTGTTGATGGGTTGCTATGAAGCGCAGCAAGTCGTACACGTGGCTGTCGGGGCTGCTGCGGCCCAAGCCCGACGAGCGGGAGGAGCAGGACCACGAGGAGTGGGGCGCTGGTCCCTGGGTGCGGGCTGACGTCATGCATCATGACAGGTCAGTGATACGGATTTTTTTACGTTCTAAATTTGAAATGTGCTATTTATACCCATGTGGTAAGATATTATGTATCTGTTGACATTTACACAACAAAGAAATTATCATATATATTTAATTGATTATATGCCTTTGACTTTTACTACCCTGACTTCTGCGAGCTATACTGCAGTCTCAAGCTCGTTACGTCATCCGCGACTTGCGGTTAGCCTTACCCAGATTCCTCTCCCTACTCCTATTCTTTTTATAAATCTATCTTCCTTATAGTCTCCGACTATAAAAGAAACTAGACAAAACTTTCTTGCAATCTACATATTGTATCGACCCTACATTGTAAATTTGGGGTCAGAGTAGGACGATGATAATGATTTAACCCACTCATGTTAACTAAAAAAAATGTAATATTCGGCTATTCCAGACGAAAAACAAAATCTTGTTAAGAACCAACAGCAACTATATTACTTACATACATACACGTAGCTCCGAAGCAGTATGCGGACGCTTAATTGACGCCCCCATTTTGCCGATGATAATTCAGTCCCTTTTACGAAATAGAGAGCGAACCTATTACCGTCATCCGGGCACCGGGTTTCGTGTCCGGACTCAACAAGGGAGAAAACCGGAGTGCAGTGCGATGTCGCTCTATTTTTTTTACAATTTTTTTATTAATCTATATAAATTCAGTATGTTCTATATTTTTAATAATTATAATACATCGAAAACTTAATATATGTACTAGTAAGTCTATTAGGCAACACAATATAAATAAGTCGGTAATAAATTCCAAAGCTGTAAAATAATAAAAATGTTAAGTCGATACAACTTAATGTTGTGAAGCCAAACATATAATCTAGACCGGTTATATCACTGGACACTTGTACAAATGTATCATTAATTATTTCGTCAAACTCATTAAAGTACTTTTAGCCTAATGATAATAGTGCGAATTCACAAAATGTACGTATTTAAAAGCCTCTCCAGCGTCCGCTTGGTATAATTTACATGAGACTTGCCGGCTACGGTTTTGCCAACTATGTATATAAAGTATTTTCTCTTAGCGTTTTAATGTAGGCGGTTCTTCTTAAAAGGTCCATGACAAAAACCGAGCACCATTTTACACACATAAAATAAATATTTTAAATAATAATGTGAATACATTTACCTCAAAAATAATATGTATATAACAATAAATTTAAGTTAATTCTCCTTAATCACTTTTAATCTGTTAAAGCATCCACAGACTATTTAAAATACAACAGGAGTTTTGTAACCAATCGGGGGATTAATCAGAATTGTTACGATAAACTTTAAGCATTTATTATTGTTACATACATATTATTTACAAATATCTATAGAGAAATAACGCTATAGAGAGAACATTCGCAAACCATCAAATAGTACCTCAAATCTTGTAAAATTAAACTAAGATGGTGACACTAACTGGTTATGTAAGCGAGAGAAATGCGTTCTACGTAAACCAGGCTGCGTCTGTATGAGGAATTTGCGCAAAAACCCACCTCGGTCCCATTCGTAGCTGACATCGCGACGAACGACAAGAACGGACTGTACTTGTGCCCTTAGTGTTCAACTCGACCATCAGGACATCTAAGAACATGTTGTTAATATTTATATGCTTTGTAGCACGATCTAATAGTTCTTGTGTAACATCACTTCTTATCTTAAATCTCCTTACAGGATAAAACAGGTGTAACGATTTTTTTTAAGTGGGTAGAGAAATGTGTATAAACAGGCTGCGTAGTGTATTAGGTTCAGTATCATTATAATAGTCTGCTAAAATGACATACTAGTGGTATTTTAATGACAGTACCCAAAAGCTTATTTGGCTATATATGTATATTGAATAAGTGCCTCTTGATTCAATATTTTAGAAAACATACAAGCCGATCAATCCGTTGTCAGGTTTCATCAACACTTTTGGTTATTCAAGCTAGGAATTTTTAAGGAGTACCTTAACGGCACCATGCAAATTTTGGACACTCACGGGTCACCTGATGCAATCCCTGCCCATTTACACCTGCCACTTAAGAGTCGTAAGTGCGCTGCCTAAAGGGGGGGGGGGGGGAGCCGTGCCATTACTCCGGTCGAGCCGCCATAGCTAACCTTAAAATTGGAACTAGAACAAATAGCATAATAAAAGAGAATTTTGTGAATTGAATTTTAACTTGCTGCTCTTTAGTAGATATTTGTGCACAGTTGAAGTGAAATAAAGGGTTCCTGATCTGTAATGTAACTGAATAATAAGTTTGATTTCTTACATACATGATATATACTCACGGCTGCAACCCCGAATACTTAGAAGCCATTAGTCTATTTATACCTACTGTCTGATAGGCAACAATCCAATCCCTTAGTCGCCGTACTGCTAGTGTGTGCAGCCAAAAAAGTAAACAATTGTATTTATTACATACATGTATCAGTGGTAGAGGCACTTTCATGAATTTAGTGAGGTTTTCGAAGGCCCAGCTCGCCTTACCCCCCTCTTTTCTCAACCCTCCGTTCATCCCCCATCCCTCATAACCCTCAAAGGTGGGCAGTGCACTTACGACTCCTGAGTTGCAGGTGTCCATGGACGGCGTTTGCCACTTACCATCAGTTGACCCGCCTGTTCGTCTGTCCCCCTATATTAGTGTAAATACAATTTCAAATTAAATTCATTAGTTCTCGATAAAGCTGAAATAGTTAGAGGGGGTTTGTGCAATATATTTTTATTTCATCTTTGTAGCTATATCGTCTTTCACGCAGTACAACTTCTTTACATTTGAAACGTGTAGCTTTCATAAATCAGTTCAACTCAAAAAACTTTTTCTTGCTCAAATTACTATTACTCTATTATATTAACATAGAAAAGCGTAGATGTAATGCGATATGGCATCATTTGTGTCATACATACAACATATTTTATTCTTTAAATATGTTAATATATTCAAGTGTACGTATATTTTATCAGATAGTATAATGTGGCGCTTTATGACATAATTTGACTACACTCGTGGGAAGTTCAGATGAATAAAGACTTCCCATTGTTGTCACATAATATAGCTCATTGTCATGTCTTTCTACCTGCACTATAGTTCAAAATGTGTGACCTTGACCGTCTTTTCACAAAACTAATGAAAGTAATAGGCTTAATCTAGTTTATTTTGAGACAGTTTACGTAGCAGTGAAAGGTCAAACCTATAGCCTACTCACCGCGTCCGACAATGTATCTATCTGTCTATGTATATTAACAAAGCGCTAGAGCTAATCTTAAGCTGATCTCCAAAACTTAAGTTTCAACCTGAGTGTTTTGTTTTTGTGTTTATTTTGTGTCTGACGAACTATCCGTCGAATTTGAATGATGGGTTGATGAATTTTATATAAAAGTATTTACTGAGATATTATTTAGGCTGTAAAACATCAGGCTGCGACCTCCAGAAGCTCATCAGTGAGCATAAAAGCAAGTAAAAATGCCGTAAATGGGTAGTTTTCACCACCAATACCGATGTAGTTGTTCTTGTCAAACGTGAGTATTTACATTTATGTATTGAAACAAACTTAACCGTTAATATAGAATTGCGTCAGTGCTGTTTAGGAGTATCTGTAAAGTATTAACTACTTACGAAACCTTACGTCAGCTCCCCTATTATAAGCAGCTCCTGATATTATAACATACAGAAGTCTTATATTTCTACTAATAATAATAGCACTAAGTTTATTTGTAGGAAGTTGAAATCTGTAGTTGTAGATGTCCATTTCTATAGATTCTCTTATAGCATATGTCTGTGTTTATTATTTGCGGTGTTTTTTTCACTTGTTATTAATATATATTAAATTGTATTCTGTTTTAATTTATTGCAGATTTTTTGATACAATAACCTGTTTTTGGGTTTCAAAATAGCATAAAATTAAGGTCCTTGAGCTTATAATTGATTAGAAGTGTTACTATTGTTATTTGTAGCGATATAGTTATATAGATGAATATCGTAATTTGCATATAATTTCGCTTTGAACGGGCGGCATGACCGGTTTTTTTAGTATTCCTAAATTTTTACAACCTCGAGTTATTAGTAGTCACAGCTGCCTATGTTATTCAAAATAGATTTGAGTGCAATTGAACGTACCCATCATCTACTTCATTTTATTGAATTGATTTATTTTAATTAAGTAACGTATAATGCATTTGTGATATATACAGGTTATAGAATTTTCTAAACAGTCGCCATAAGCGCTTCTGATGATACATACAAACACGCCTATATCCCCGTAGGGGTAGGTAGAGGTGTTTTAAAAAAACACATTTTGCCAATTTTAATTAGGTCCCACTAACGTAATAGTGGGCAAGTCTATTGCCGTAAACTGGGCACTGAATGACTGTTTATATTCTGTCTGATAGATTATTATCTGACAGTGTAACTTGTAAACAGCTCAATCGCTTACTCATGCTTGTTCCCCTGAAAGAGTAGGCATAACTTAGTCTCACTTTCTCAAAAGGGGCAAGCCTAATATATTCCATTCTTCCATTACAATTTTTTACGTGGTAGAGCCGTGCTTAGGCACGAGTGGGCCGTCTCGACCGGTGCGATACCAAGGCCTCACAGAAAATCGTGAAGCAACATTTGCGTTGCATTTTCCCGAAATAAGTGAGGTTTCTGGAGGCCCAACACCCTTCTCCTTATTCCTCTCCCCTGACCTGCCGCCCCTTTTCCCATCTCCCCATCCCCGTCTCTTTCCCCTAACCTCATACCTTTATTCCTCTTCACCCTCTAGGCGGGTTGTGCACTTACGACTCTCTAGTTGCAGGGTTCCATGGACGGCGGCTGTCACTTAACATCAGTTCGTCTGCCCCCATTAATATAAAAAAAAAAACATTTTAGAGATTGTAAAGGGAATTGGATCTAATTTTTTTTTTTATGAAATAGAAATTGAAGGTATATTGCCTTTGCAGATGATAACGAAGATGGGATCGCATATATATATATATAACTATACTAACCTATAACTAGAACTGGCTAGTAACTAACTAGCCCTCAAATATCTTTGCTTGAAAACAAAATTTCCTGTATTTTATACTGACATGCATCTATCGCCCTTTAGTCGGCTATTTATGTAACTACAGAACGTCAGTAAAATGCCGAAGCACTGCTAATAATTGAGGGATTCCGGCTGGACTTCGTTATCGGTCGACTACAATGTAGGGGCGGTCTCACAGCGGCGCCTGCGCATCTAACTAGCCTATCATCAATACTTTATTGTTATTGATTAACTATGGGCTCTGACCTCACTCTTCATTGTATGACCTGCAGTTTGTAGAATAAAAATTTAAGTTTTAAATTTCTCAATATATACTATTTATCAAAGGAGGTAATCTGTACGATTAGTCTAATTTCCGGAACTACTTTAAAAAAAAAATGTAATAGTTTTATAAAACTTTCAACTGTATTCCTTTAAGTAGATGTTTTTTTTGTCAAATTATTGAGCCAGCGTCTTGTTGTGCAGGGTAGATTTTTAAGTACTACTTTCTTCGATATACGCCCAATTCTTAAAACATTATTTGTGCACTCAGATCTTCATTCTTTAGTTTTATCTTTACTGGTCATAATGAACATTTCTCTACTAAAACTGTTTTGTAATTTTGTGAAGCATCGATGAAAATGGAAGGTGTCTAGCGTCGTTTTCAAACACAACAATAACGTTGTCTGACGCCGTCTAATCCGCATGTTGTGCGCATGCGCAAAGCAATCGTGTCTAAAACGTTTTATAGCACCGTCCCATTGTTTTGTACAATATTTGAATATTTCTAACAGCCATAAGGATGTCCATAAGACTGTATAATTAATTAATTAATTCTTGCTCTTCTTAATTCTTGCATGCTTTGAAAACAATTTTTTTTTGCTAAAAAGTGTGGTTACCTCATCTTTTGGTTTTTAATGTGCTTAGCTGTTAGAATCTGTTATATCTTGCTGAAGTGAACAGTTCTTTATTGGAGGCCTGCTGCTGCATGCTGTCTTCGCCTCTCACTGACTAGGGTTCAGGGTGGACGGAATAAATAAATCGCAAGCCTCCTACCGTTGTACTAATGTGCTTAAATGATGTCTTCGTGTTGAAAAGGGAAAATACACTATTTTAACTTCAAGTCCGACGCCCCCCATCCCTCTGAGAATATAGTTGTTTTATAATGTAAGTCGCGGAAGGGGAAAGTATATATACATGACAACACCAGGTCGCAGAAGCCCGGATGGTGTCCAGTCCAGTACTTCCAGTGACTGGACAGGGCACTAGGCCTTAGGTTCACAATGTTAGTTTTCGTTAGCTATACATGTGTTTATTATGCAATTAATGAAGTTGATAAATCGTCATTAACATTCCGTAGTGTAGCTGATAGAAACAATATTACGGAAATTTCAATTTCCTGAGGTTAGACACAAGTCTTTCATACAAAACAACATCTGTATCTCCACGACGTGAAAGTGGTAATGATAAGTAATTCGCTGTGACCACAGACGATGTTGTGGGAGACTTGAGAGCTCTACAAAGGTTTTGTGGTTGCGACGAATCATGATAGTATGGCCACTTGAGTTACGAATGTTGCGGCGTGTTTAATAGTTATAATATTGCTTATAGATGTTTCGGGGAACCATAAAATTTTATATCGAATGTTTCTAATAACCATAAACACTAAATTAAAACATGGATCTTTATGTACAACCGTCGGTGACGTGCAGCCATGCATCATAAACAAACAACTGGGAAGCTAACCGAAGGTAAAGGGAACCGGTATCGGGTGTAGTGTTAGCAATACACCATTGTTTTAACTGTAACTCTATAACTTTGTCCGCTTATATATATATAAGTCGGTACTTGCTATATGTCTTATTGCAATTCTATAAAAAAATTGAGTAAATAAAAAAGTATGGCATTCATAAACATTGTATTTCACTAAACAAAGTCAAGAGAAGAATGGGCAAGAAACTCCACCGTTACTCTATTCAAATGTTTTGTTTACATACTATCATTATATGTAATTATGTGTTAAAACGATGCACCCAGAACAAAATTACTATACGGATACATAATTAACTATGATGTTTCATTGGTAAAAAATAAAAAGTTTTACTGAACCAATTCTTGGGATATTTTAAGTGAATAAATTTGGCTTTAGTAAAAATGTTCAAGTAACTTGTTGTTGGCATCAATTCATAAACTACACGTAGACAAGACTTACTACTTAAAAAAACTTAATAAAAATATCCCTAAATAACAATAGCATACTCTTATGATGTTATAGTCTAAATGTAGTGATTATGGTTTTTATAATTATACGTCTTTCATCTTTAATCTTTTTACATGTTATTGGGTAGTAGTGCTACACTGATACCCTGGTTCCACGACAATTAACATAGCGTCTCCACCAGGCAAGAATCGTGTCGTTCGACCAATTCCATCAATCAAACCTCTCGCCTAAACCGTCTTCTAAACAAAAGATAAATAAACCACACTCGCATCCGTCTGTCTGTATATCTCTGAACCTCATCGGCTGTCTATCACCATATCCGTTTCTGTGGTCAAGTGTAAATTGAAAACTTGACCACATTGCGTTCAATGCGCTGATTGGTTAGCCTCTGTCTGTAAAGCTTGTGACTTATAACAATTTATTTATTCATCACAGAGGCATGTGGAGTTACGATTGCACACGCAGCTGTTTTCATGATATATTATACACGTAACACGATCAACAACTAGCCACACAAAGTCTAGGAAATCCTTCTCCTTCTGTTTTTAGAATGACTGTTTACAAATTGTATTTGCAGGCAAGCTACATTTAAATCCTCAAGTATTTTAACACGACTGCCCAAGAAGGAGGGTTATGCGTGTTCGAGTTTATGTATGTATACATACATACATATACGTACCTAGTTAAAAATAAATTAGGCGCCGTCTATACTTAATATACTGTCTACGACTACTCTGTGCTCTCTGATCTGTGTATACATTTTATATACATACATATCTACATTTTCGGAACCTACAGTTATTATTAATTGTTATATATCTTTTAAATTTGATTCATCAGTATGTTTGCACGATGTGTCTTTGTCACGGCCGAGAACCTACTCGGTTTGATCGAGTTTCCCATGAGAGTTATCATTTCAATCATCTCATCTCTCTCGAGATGGAGCCTGCAAAAAGAGAGATAAAATTAATATTGCAGCCGGCTTTTCTATTTTTTTCAACAATTGTACTTCTTACACGCTTCTACGAACTTCTGAGTTTTAATTGACATATAGTGAATACGCCATATTAGATCTACTTCAGTGTTTAAATGTATGCACGTACTATGTTTAATCATATTTAAACTACACACACATATTGTTTATAATGCAATGTACAAAATATCCTTTTATCATCATGTAATTAGCTATTCCCCCTCTCTTTAAAATAGTATTCTATTCTATGTACATACTAAAAAACGCCGTTTTTTAATTCTGATCCCAAGTTGCGAGGACAGCCATAGTGAAACACTGTCAAATTAAATAACTCCTACTTTTTGAAGTTCTTTAAAAAAATTGTACGCAGAAGCAGAAACCCCAAGTTTACTTTCCCGTGTATTTTTTAGAATTAGTGGGCATTCACATCCAGATCTTAAACCACAAGCTTTATTTGACAAAAGGAATGAACATTGTTTCAAATTACCTCTTATTTTAGGAACACCCCATCTCTTCCAAAGTGTCGTAAAAGGTCACTAAGGGATTGGGCTATTATCAATCAGACAGTATATATATATACAATCTTACAATGTGCCCTTATTTCGTAAGTGTGACTTATTTACGATTAGCAGAAATTAGGAGACACCTCTTTTAGGGTTATAGTCGGGAGTGTGTGTATGTTTTAATTTATGATTCCTTTTTAGAACGCCGTAGCTATTGAATACATGATCGCCACGATACACAGGATATATCCTGATGATTCATATTGTATTAATTTCTAGTATATTTTAAATTCCGGTTTGAATGAACGGTCTTGGTGCGACCAATCTAACATGTCCTAATAGGTATTTATTCACAAATATTGCACCATATTTAACGATCTGGTGACAATTTGACTTGTAAATAAATAGAGAGATATTTCGTACATACGTGACCAGACTGAAGTTAAACAAGTTAGGATCACTAACCACTACCATCAACGGGTTAGTTCAAATGCACGTTAAATTTTTTGTCACCCAATAAGTACATCTTTATCGGCTGTTATTCATACAAAACTTAATTTACATACAGCTCTCCCCTTCAAAAATCTTAAACCATCCGTATATCACGTTTATACCCCACTCTCCCCTTGCAATGCTCTAAGATTTTAAAGAACCTATAAAGCTTTCCCATCCAGTAAACCATCGTAAGTGGCAGTTACCATACGCTCCATAAAAATGAAGTTAACTCACTTTATAAAACATAGTGGTGTACAAAATTGAATCTTATTGAGATCTGTGAAGGTGTAATTTTGTAGTTTATTATTCTTGAAAAATTTACCTTCGACAACATTATTCATAAAAATGACTTTTGACAGTTTTATTCTTTAATAATACTGTTGGATATTATACTCGTAGGAGTAACTCAGAAGCGTCTGCTCAGACGTTCGCGACCAAATATTAAGCTTTAATTTGATTCAGTTTCTAACGTTCTTAAATAATGACATTTGGTACAATTCAGTTTTTCTTAGAACTTGAATATTTCAAAGTACAATTAAATAATATTTCAAGCCTTAAAGTTATGAAAATCTGTTTACAAATGGCGAAGATATCGCGTAACACAATATAAATGCATAATTATTATTTTATACAAATATAACAATATTTATTTACTTCATATACTAAGTACAAGAGGTACTTTTTTGTGTCTAAAATGTTTTTAATTACTTAAAAACTGCTTATTATTTTTTGTTCCAGTAAAAGTATTATTGTGGTTGTAACTCTTCAAGATAGTTTACAAGATACTATCATCGAGATATTACTATATCTAATCTTGAAATAGCGTGCAGGTTCTTAAACAAAGTTAAAAGCAAAGAAATCCTTTGCTTTCTTAACGGTATCTGCTTCACTCGCTTAGTGCGATATCAGACGCGATAATGTCCGACGGGTGTCCGGCAGCTGTCCAAAGCGGCCGCCTTTCCGGACACAAAGATAACAGAGCCCTTATTGACTAGATAACGTTAAGTTAACGCTTCTAATTGAGACCCACGTATGAATAATGAATATTAATTACTACTGATTACGAATTAATGTAATATGATTGGTCACTTTTAAAACATCACTTATCAATTACCACCATAGAGGATGAGAAACACACGAACATGAGAAAAACGAAGGTGCCGTAAAAAAGTAAGCTACTCTCACCTCATCAGGACAAGCAAGACAGGCAGACAGTATCAAAAGCTCAACCCAAGAAATAGGAATTGCCTTACAGCTTTAAGAGTATTAGTCCGATATTAATACACTTTATCAAGCCAGCTTTATTTTTTCATTTTTTTTTTTTAAATAAAGACAACTGTATCTAGTGCGGGCACTAGGATTAATTCCTGTATCGCGGGGGACTTTACAAATATTCAAGCAACGGACACAAAGAACACCCAGACTCAGAACAACAATTTCAGGATTACCCAAAGTGTTGTCCCGTGCGGGGATCGAACCCACAACACTAGGCACGGCAGCTTGGTGGCGAGGTGACCACTTAAACCGCTACGCCATCAGTGCAGTCTCGGCTTTGGGCCACATCGTTGGCCATTTTGATAATACGACTGTGTTTTGTTTTATAATCTGGAACCCTTAGTTTACTTTTACTGAACGTGTCGTTCACGGTAGATTAGAATAGAGCCACCCCATTTCTTGCCGAGGGTGACGTAAAAGGCGACAAAGGGGTTGGACTGTAACCTCGTTCACTCGCTGCGGCCGCGAGTTACAGGCAGTCGCCGCGTATGGCACTATAGGTCAGCAGACTGGGATGGAATGAGAACATTCTTTGCATCCTACCCATGGAGGCAGGTTTGCTTCTCGCCGGATGATACCAATGTCGTTGCTGACTCTGTCGCGGATGTTGTGCTTCAGGGTATGGAACTTTTCATTCCATTCTCCCTGATTCCCACAGGTGGCAAGTCTCAGCCTTGGTTTGGTCGAACCTGCAAAGCGGCGTCCCGCCGAAAGCAGAAATGTTACCAAGCATGGGCTAACGCAGCGACAGCACGGGATGTAAAGACCAGCACATTAAAGAAGCAATTTAACTTTGCCTCCAGGTCCCTCAAAAGAGTAATTGCTGGGGCGAAGTCGGCTCATATCGGCAGAATTGGCGAGAGACTAGTGAGTCTCCCCTCCGGAACTCGTGCATTCTGGTCTCTTGCCAAAGCTGTCCAGGGGAACTTTTGTAAGCCATCCCTTCCACCTCTGCGCATAGGAGATAATTCGTTGGCCCACGACGCTAAAGAAAAAGCCGATCTTCTGGGCAAACTCTTTGCGTCCAACTCGACCCTGGACGACGGGGGAAAGGCACCGCCGACCATACCGCAGTGCGAGACCCGCATGCCGGAAGTCCGGTTTACACAAAGGGCAGTGCGTAAAGCGCTTCTTTCCCTCGACGTTCATAAGTCGAGTGGGCCCGATAGAATCTCTCCTATCGTGCTGAAGACGTGTGCTCCAGAGTTAGCACCGGTTTTAACGCGCCTTTATCGGCTTTCCTACTCTCTTGGCGTAGTCCCGAACTCATGGAAGACAGTTCTAGTGCACCCAATCCCTAAAAAAGGAGATCGCTCCGATCCGTCCAACTACAGACCCATAGCCATCACCTCCTTGTTCTCCAAGATAATGGAATCCATTGTTAACTGCCAGCTCCTCCGGTACTTAGAAGACCACCAGCTCCTCAATGATCGACAATACGGCTTCCGTCAGGGTCGTTCAGCTGGTGATCTTCTCGTATACTTGACTTACCGGTGGGCACAGGCGATCGAGACCAAGGGGGAAGCGTTGGCCGTTAGTTTGGACATGGCGAAGGCCTTCGATCGGGTCTGGCACAAAGCGCTCCTTGCGAAGCTTCCTTCCTATGGGCTTCCCGAGAAACTGTGCAATTGGCTCACCAGTTTTCTTACAGACAGAAGCATCAAGGTCGTTGTTGACGGTGCATGCTCCGACTCCAAGTCTGTTAATTCTGGTGTCCCACAAGGCTGTGTGCTATGACCCACGCTGTTTCTTCTGCATATCAACGACATGCTGCAGATTAGCGGCATCCATTGCTATGCAGACGATAGCACGAGTGATGCCCTTTACACCGGCCGCGCTAACATTTCTCGGGTAAACGTCATCGAAAGCCGATCCAAACTTGTGTCTGAAATCGAAACTTCTTTATCAAAAGTTTCAGATTGGGGTCGACTTAACCTAGTCCAATTAAACCCCACGAAGACACAGGTTTGCGCGTTCACCGCTAAAAAGATGCCATTGGTCGTATCACCTCAATTTGAGAGCACTTTCCTAACTGCATCAGCCAGTATCGGAATCCTTGGCATCGATATATCAAGTGAAGTCCAGTTTCGCGGTCACTTAGAGAGTAAGGCCATATTAGCCTCGAAGAAGCTTGGTGTGCTAAACAGATCGAGACAGTATTTTACTCCGGCCCACCGCCTGCAACTTTATAAGGCCCAGGTTCGGCCGCACATGGAATACTGTTCTCATCTCTATGAAGGTGCACCCCAGTACCAACTTCTGCCTCTTGACCGCATTCTACGGAGAGCGACTCGCATCATCGACTGCCAAGATATTTCTGATCGACTTGACACCTTGGCGTTGCGTAGAGATGTAGCTTCACTCTGCATCCTCTATCGCTTGTATCATGGGGAGTGTTCAGAGGAATTGTTCGTACTTATACCGGCTGCTGGTTTCCGCCATCGTCCTACGCGACAAAATATCCATCCCCATCACCTGGACGATTGGCACTCCACCACTGTGCGCTTCTCCAGAAGCTTTTTGCCTCGCACAACCAGCTTATGGAACAAATTGTCGCCTGCCGTATTTCCGAACCGATACGACCTTCAAACCTTCTAGAAGAGAGCGTACCTCTACCTAAAAGGCCGGCAACGCACTTGTGACTCTTGAGTTGCGGGTGTCCATGGGCGGCGGTAGTCACTTACCATCAGGTGACCCGTCTGCTCGTTTGCCCCTATCGCATAAAAAAAAAAAAAAAACCTATCCAACAGTACGTATATAGTCACAGTGGTAGAGCATTGCTTAGGCATGAATGGGCCGGCTCGATCTGTGCAATACCACGGCTCACAGAAAACCGGTTGTGAAGTAACGCTTGTGTTGTATTTCCTCGAAAGAATGAGTGAGTCAACTCCCCCTCTCCCCCCATCGCTACTCTCCTCTTTCCTAATTCCTCTCTTCTTTCCCCGCCTGCATCTCCTAACCCCTTATCACCCTCAAAGTCGGGCACCGCACTTACGACTCTTGAGTTGCAGGTGTCCTTGGACGGCGGTTGTCCCTTACCATGTCCATCTATAATATAAAAAAAAAACATACAGTGCCCGATTGAAGGCTTGTCTCCTATTACGTTTGTGGGACCAAATTCTTATTGGCAAAATGTAAGTGTTTTATACATGTCTACCTTTAGGGGATGCAGGTGTGAGCGTATATATATGTAAAATTTATTAAACTTGGTTTTAAGAACCTTAAAGCCGTTAAAAGACAGTAAGAAACAAGAATGACGAAAGAATATCTAATTTAAAAGTAATTAAACTTGTATTTAAATATATAAATAATTTAACATTGAAATAACTCAGCCGGAATAACCTGCTATACAGTCTGGTTGAGAGCAAATCTATTATAAATATGAATAAAAGTTTGACGACTCTTAAGCTGTGGAGAAAACTAAATGTAGGGTAACTTTACTGCTAACCCACCGTCAGAAACATTCTGTACTTTTAACATTTTGCGCATTGCAGACGGAAACTGCAAAGTTAAGTTTCTGTACTCTGTTTATTTTATAGAGTTTCTATATCTAGAAAACAGGCCTGAAATTGCGAGATGTTCTCATTTGCCTTGCTTTATAGGCTAACCACTAAAATTGTGTTTAAACTTTCAAGCTTGTGTGTCTTCTAAAAGGCTTGATAATCGGTGAAACAGTGAGTGACAAAATTTAGTTGAATTGATTGACAAATCTAATGCCGAGATAAAATCTTATGCTTTCGGATTAGATGATCGTATTCTTTCCTTAACTGCTTTGATCTTCTTTTTCGTACGAATACGTCCAGATATTTAACTGAGAAGAGGTTTCATTGGCCCTATTAATAGTACACAAACATTCGATTAATACAAAGCGGATGGACAGTTTCAAAAATTGCATTTGACTCCGTGCCTACTTCGTGTGCTAACACAGCAATTCGGTTCTCTTTATCACCCCACTTGCCTTGCACAACCAGCCTGTGGAACGAATTGTCGTCTGCCGTACTTCTGGACGGACACGACCGTTAAACCTTCAAGAATATAGCGTACTCCTACCTAAAAGGCAGGCAAAACTCTTCAGTTGCGGGTGTCCATGGCCGGCGGTAGTCACCATCAGGTGACCCTGATGCGAAGTGACAGACGGGTCATCTGTTCGCTTGCCCCCTATCTGTTAAAAAGCTTAAAGAAAACAGAATGAATATTGTTTTAAGAATGACGGATTCAAAATTGCTGTATATGTTTTTTTAAATTGTAACAATAGTTATGACCAGACTAAGTATATATATACATATATAGTTATTTACTACCTTTGAGCACTACCAGTACTAAAATCTACAATAATAATATGTATGTTAAAATTTTTACTTTAAATTTACACCAAAACTACCTATTATTTCTTATATGTATATTTAATGTCTGCGTGCTTTTAGCAATAAGGCCGCCCATTGTACATATTGTTTTTATGATTTTTTTGTGACATAATTGTTATTATACAATAAAGTCTATTCTCCTGTAGCACCCAGTTTATACTATGTGGTTAATAAAGCAGACCTACCATCTAGGCTCAGAGCTACATACTTACTATAAAGATATCGTAATATTGAGTTATGAGTATATCCGGCATCTCGCAAAGGCCTCGTTAGACATCGTTATAAGCATGAACTAATTAGTAAAGAGATATCAAAAGATCATAACAGTGATTTAATATGTCTATCCTCATCATAGCTCGTAAACTTGATATAAGGTCTAATAACAATTATGTACATATGTATATGATTTACCAACATTTTCTTATTCATTATTCTTATGGTATGGGGAGCATATGATCAGACGGGTCACCTGATGGTAACTCACTAGTGATGGTGAGTCGCAAGTACGCTGGTCGCTCTCACGCACTCGGTGAAGCAACAAGCGATGTACTTAGTGTGTGTATTCGAACTCCCACAGAGTTATTCGTTGTTATGTTCTCGTTACCGACACTTGTTCCTTTGTAACTTCTCAGTAAGAATAAAGGATAATTTTGGCTGTTTAAAGAAAGTTCTTAAGAACACTTAATAAATATAGTTATACATAAATAACATTTTCATTATTTCTGTTGTCCCCTACCCTTCAATGATTTGTAATCCTTGATGATTTAATTATTTGATCACACTTAAAGTCACCTTAAACGTAAGGAATATTACATATTTAAAGGCTTCATTCAGGTTTAACTGCCTTCCAAGATTTAAACTAAGCCTACATTCATCGGCCTGTTGTATTATTATTTTCCATTTTCATTATAACTAATGCTTTTACCGCCGATGTTTCACAAGGCGCTCGGCTTGTAGGCTGTATGAAACTTCATCATTATTTTATTGAGCAATAAACCTTTTTGATTATAAAATATAAACATTTGAAAAGAGAAGATGAAACAAAAAGAAAACGTCAGGTAGTCGAGATGGGAAATTGAAATCACAGTGTTTCGCTGTCGCTTACTCATCATGATAGTGATATAATTTTAATTTCAACATATTTAAGAAGTTAAAAATCATCAAAATGAACAATAAAATATAATAGACAATAGCAGTCGTTTGTGTCCATTTTCATCACGCGGCTTAGTTTTAGAGAACGCGGACATTTCGTCGCGAAGTATCAGTAGGGTTACCATGTAGTAGTAGTAAGATGATAAGATAATATTTGAATAATATTGAATGCTCTCAGTTCGAACAATTACTGGTGCTTGTAGAAAGATGAAAAGAAAAATGCCAGATAAAAACTACTGACATCTTTGTGCACAATGTTTCGTCAAATGCCTTCAATCTTCTAAAGCTTTTGGCGAAGTTCTCAAGTGTGAGAAGAATGATATGTATGTAGTATCGGGTAAGAGATGTTCCCACGTTGACTAGTATGTTTAAAACTTTTTAACATAACACCGGTTGGCCGGTTACACATGATCTTTGTCAGAGGATTATTTCCTCTTCAAAATTAATTAAATACGTTTTCTGAGTTCATCTAATATTTGTATAGTATACTTATTCTTTAGGACTAGAAAGGCGTAAAAAATATATAATTAAATTATAGTAAGTAATATTTTTTACTAACATAAGTAAAACAATAAAATAACGAAGCTTCAAAAGTAAGAAAGAAGCATTATATTAATCCGAAATGTCTTTAATACAACTATAGGCTGGCCACTCTACGGTAGCCGTTTATCGTAGCGCCTTTAAAGCCACTTTACATAGGGCTACGGTGGCAGGGGTCGTAAGCTGGCCGTCAGCGCAGCTACCCTGCCTCGCGCCAGATTTATACCACGTTAAGTGCCTCGTAAAAATGAGCATTATTTGTGTTGGGACTAGGAGAACGTTCGACTTATATTTTTATTATATAGTGTAAATAAATTTTAATAGATCTTCGTACATAAATTCTTTTGCAATTAACCTCTCTCCTCTTCGAATTTATAATCTATTCTATAATAATATGTATATATACATATTTATGTATTACTATATTTGACACGCAGCTTCGCTCGCATTTAATCCCGAATGGCGTTGAAATTGCTAGATTTTCAAATTTTTTGACCAAAATCATATCTGCCAAACAACAATCATTATTACCCTCCGTATTTTTTTTTAAATATAAAATGTCTAGTCCTTCCTTCCTTTGAGAATATGTGTGCAAAGTTTCATGATAATCGGTTGAGTAGTTTCGGCGTGAAAGCGTAACAAGCAAACTTATATTTACATTTATAATATTATATTTTAGCAGGGATATGTAATAGTATAATTATTACTTATTATATAAGTATGTATCATATTAGCATGTAGATAATAAATACGGCAGTCTATGCAGGTGAAGCCCAGTACCAGCTTCTCCTTCTTGACCGCATTCAACGCAGAGTAACTCGCATCATCGAGTGCCAAGATATTTCTGACACCTTGGCGTTGCGTAGAGGATGTAGCTTCAATCTCTATTTTCTATCGCTTCTACCATGGGGAGTATTTAGAGGAATTGTTCGGACTTATACCGGTCGTAGGTTTCAGCAATCGTGGATGATTAGCACTCCACCATAAATACAACAAAATAAGCACATGTATTTTTTGATGGTAAAAAATAATACAGCTATGATTTAGCCGTTGAGGCAGAGGCTATGCGTTAGGTAGCCTTCAGAAGCCTTCGAAAAGACAAACAGAGAGAAAAACTAGTCCAAAATAAATTATACGCAGATGTATACTAAAATTCTAAGAGATGTGAACCTCTAAAATTGGAAGCACAATGTAAGTGAAACGTTAATTTACTCCAAGCAATAAAATATCCGCTAAACAACGCCCCGGTTTAAACCAACATGAGTTATCCTCGCCATTTGTCTATGCAGCTGATGCGAGTGATTTCCCGCCCAAGCCGTGTCAAGGCATTTGTACAACGACTTTCGCACTATATATATATATATATATATGCAGTCAATATATATTGCACAAATGCAGTCATATATATATGACTGCATTTGTGTATGTATGCGCATGTTAATAGCCAGCGAGGACTGACAGACTACCTGGTTTTTAAATGAATATATGAATACTACTATCTATATACTAATACGCCTTTTAAAAAACTTTATCAACTCAACTCAACTCAAAGAACATCACAGCCCAGTTAGTGAGCATAATATAGAACAAAAACAAAGCAATAACTAGAAACAGTGATCGTAGGTTTCAAATCGATGACTGAAAAAAGTTAAGTAAACAATCGTATTATACTACATATGTACTTTGTGTTCTTAAAATGGAGTGGGGTGATAAAGAGAACTGAATTTCTGTGATAGCGTTACACAAAGTTGGCATGGAGTCAAATACAATTTTTGAAACTCTCCATTCGCTTGGTATTAGTCGAATGTTTGTGTACAGGGCTATTGATAGGTGCAATTTTGAAACATCCTCTATTTTTGACAACAAAAAAGGTGTCAAAACATTGGCACAACTGTATCAAGATACGATTCTTGAGAAGATGCTTAAGCCTCTTGACAACACCATGCTCCGTAACCAAGAATGGTCCTTTCAGCAAGACTCAGCACCTGGTCATAAAGCGACGTCCACCCACGAACGTTTCTGATTACATCAGAGCTTAAGACTGGCCGTCATCTAGTCCCGATCTTAATCCTCTGGATTAGGCTTTGTTAGATGTCTTGGTCAGTTTTAGAGAGTATGGCATGCTCTAAACGCCATGATAATTTGCAGACCCTAAAACAATCAATTTAACTTTGGATACTAAGAAAGAATCTAATCTGACATCTAAAGATTTTGGTTTGTTGATTCGTTTGAAATGCGTAACATCCTGTTTTGGTTTTCAAATATTTAATGAACAAGATAGTTATCTTTATTGGAATGTTTTGAAATTCAAATATTATATTTATCAACGCAAAGGTCGTTAAACAAGTACACACAATTTTGTAATAACTGTTAGTATGAGTTTTTATATGCTCTATTCTCTTCTGCTCTACCAATAGTGTTAAAACTTATTTTTATATTTTCACTGTCACGTGTTTGTTAAATAATAAATATATATGTACCAATTTTTTTCATATTATACACAGACAGACGAACAGACGGTATCACCTGATTTTAAGTGACAACCGCCGTCCATGGACACCTGCAACTCGAGAGTCGTAAGTGCGCTGCCCGCCTTTGAGGGTGATGAGGGATACGAGGGTATGCAGGGAGGGGAAAGAGAGGGGTATGAGGAAATGGGAAAAAGAGTTGGGCCTCCAGAAACCTCACTAATTTTGTACTGTTGCTGCACAACCGGTTTTCTGTGAGGCCGTGGTATCGAACCGATCGAGCCGTCCAATTCGTGCCTAAGCATGGCTCTACCACTTAAAAACTACTTTATATTGTCACAATGCTGCCCTTACTATGTAAGTAATCATTTACATACATGTGCATATTATGTTGTCCTCCCAGCCACCTTAAGATCTACTGTCCTGCTTCAGTCTTTTAGAATTATTATGATGAGCTCACTAGAGGTGTGGAGTTTGGTACCTACAATGAAGAAAATTTATTAAATTAAAAAAAACGCAAACTTATTAAATATAATATATCAGAACATAATTGCCTAAATCAGAATAAAATTGATAATAGAATAAACATGGAAGCTCCACGTAACCAGTTCATTGCTTAAATAAATAACATACATATACCTATTTACACTTTCACAGTTATGATGTTATATTAGGGTATCTTATATTATACTTTTAATTTACTTTTTGTTGGATCACACTAAATATTTACACGCGCACTGAGATAAACCCATTAGATATATTTGTACAACACAGAACAAACTATAACGAGTATCATATATTTTATTTTAAATGCACGCATGCCTTCCTCCCTAGGAGGTAAGTAGAGGCAAGACAACAATCCGTTACCTTGGATGCCTACATACCTACATATCGATTGCCAAGATATTTCTGATCGGATTGACACCTTGGCTTTGCGTAAAGACGTAGCTTCACTCTGCTTTATCTATCGCTTGTATCATGGGAAGTGTTCAGAGGAATTGTTCGGACTTTTACCAGCCACAGGTTTTCACCATCGTCCTTCGCGAAAAAAATTTCATATCCATCATCTGGATGATTAGCACTCTACCACTGTGAAGCACACAGTGGTAGAGTGCTAATCATCCTGAATCTTCCAGAATTCCAGAATCTTTTTGCCTCGCACAACTAGCCTGTGGAATAAATTGTCGTTTATTATAGGAGGACAGACGAACAGATGGGTCAATTGATGGTGAGTGACAATCGCCGTCCATGGAAACCTGCAACTCAAGAGTTATAAGTGCGCTGTCCACCTTGCTAAGCGAGAATTGCTTCACAACCAATTTTCTGTGAGGCCGTGATATCACACTAGTTGAGCATGCCCATTCGTACCTAAGCCTGGCTTTACCATATAAAAACCAATCACACACACAATCACTTACCATCAGGTGTTTCGTCAGCTCGTTTGCTCCCTATCTAATAACAAAAAAATACGAGCTTCCTCTTTTTTCCTTATATTTAATAAATAGTGCCTGAGCAATGTTTATTTTAAAAGATGTATTAAATCTTTTCAAATCCATGACGCAAGCCATTTGAAGCGCAGGCCCCTGTCGGATGAGTGCCGCTCACGATAAATGACTTTACTTTAAAACAAGGATTACCATTCTTTTCCTCGAGGGGCCAAATATACTGCCACTGTGAAAAATAAAGAATGGACTTCGGGGCACGAGGGTACACGACTGTAAATGCTAGAGATGTTGCTCTCATTATTTATCCGGATATCGTACCGGATGAATATTAGACACGTGGCTGGTTTCAATTAAATTGTCAGTGTCATGTATTTTATTGGGTAAAACGTTCTTCTAAGGCCCAAGCTCTGGCAATGGTTATAAAGTGAGTGAGAGAAATCTTCATGGATATAAGACGTCATTAGAGATAATAATAAAATTATAAAACCCTTTCGCATATCTGAAATATCACTAAAATTTCAAAGATCCCGCATAATCCGGAAACCAGATAGCTAGCCGTTTATTGACATCACTAGCAAGGCCCTTCGCCTGCAAGTGTCGGAGGGTGCGATGTATTCAAACGAGAGCTTTTATTGGCGGTTAGTTGACGGCTCTCTAACTTGAGTGCGAGGGGAACAGTTTAAAAGATTTCCTTGATAGTGAGCATTGAGGAAAATTGTCGTAAATAATGAACAGCTTGCTAAGTAGTGATATCGGTGTTTTTCTTCTGATACAACTTAGGTGGCAAACAAGGCTATTGGTGGTCTGATGGTAGCCATGCATGGAGTTAAAAAGCTCATATCTCATGCTTTTATTTGATTTATGTATATTTAAGACAACTCCCTCATTAGGAATAATTCCTGTGTCGCGGGGTACTTCACAAACATACCGGCCGACCGGGGACAACTAATTGTGGATAACACAATCTACGTCCCGTGTGGGAATCGAACCCGACTCAGCAGCAGGGTCATTAACCAGTAGACCAACAGGCCCGTCGATATATTAAATAGTCTTCCATATTTTATCGTAATAATTTCGTGATAAATTTAAATATTTCATAAAAAATGTTCAATAATTAACTGAAATCGTCCTATTTAAAAAAATATTAAAAACAGAGAATTGAGTCCCGCCTGCCACCACTGCGACTGCAGTGAGGACTCGGCTCAACATACGCTCGCAGACTGCCCCGCTTGGGCGGCGCAGCGTCGGGTCTTCACTGCAGTTATCGGAGAGGATCTCTCGCTACCGGCCGTCATACGCTCCATGGCCGGTAGCGACAGGAATTTCACCGCGGTTGCAACCTTCTGTGAGGAGGTTATCTCGCAGAAGGAGGCGGCGGAGCGGGCCCGGGAGGACGATCTCCACTCCGTTGTGGGCAACAGGCGCTAGGAGGGGTCCGGATGTCTTACCAAAGCTGTTCCCGGATTCCTCCTATTTTAGGCGCAGGATGGCACACCGTGTGGTTTTAGTCGGTCCGATTCCGACACACCGTTCCACCGAAAACCCCGGTGGAGTGACGGCCCGAGGCGGTTTCCACACGTTAAAATGTCAATGATTGCAGAATTCACATCAAACTTGTCGACCAACTCATGCGCCAAATCGCAATATTTCATTTGTTTGTCTTTTTCAGCCTTTATGAGATTGTCGTCATGCGGGATTTATTAGCAACAATAGGCCTGTCAATGATGATAGATCTATCCCTATTTAATTATGGACGACTATTTTCAAGAACTGGGTCTGGCATATGTCTATAATACGGTAACTCGACAGCCACAAGACTATATCTAAGATCAAGTTGCTATCCTGGCAACTAGGTTATGCCTGTGCAAGTACTCACCATTTGCAACACGAGAACCACTGGAAATTATATGCCTATGGGTCTCTCCGGGGCGATGACATGCCCGACAAATGTCAATTGTGCCTTCCTACTGGATATGTCTCCTTTAATTGTTCATCATTACAAATTCATCTGTAATTGCACATACAAAAAATCTTTATCATCATCATCTTCTATCCAGGGCATTCAATTCCATCTGAGTGAACTGCGACTGGTGTGACCAAACCTTTATAGGCCCGCACCTTATTACAGCCCGAACAAAAGACTTCATAACTTTTTCAGGCGGTCAAAGCAGCCTTCCATTAGCGATTGCTTTTTATGCACTTCATTTATACCTAACGCCTGTGACATACCTAGATACTTGTACGTTTCATTTGCCTTAACACGTCTAAGGTGTTTGGAATCTGAAAGTTCTATCACTTCAGATTCCACAATCCTGCCATTGTTTACACGCATGACTGCACATTTATTTACACCAAATAATTAATAAATCTACCGGTATCGCCTGATTTTTTGAATGAAATTCTCCATTCCTACATTACAGGCTGAATGAAAATGTCTAACCCGTAAGCCCGGTTAAAGAATGTATACCAAATGATCTAGTAAAGTAGGTATAAAACCATTACCATTCGATACACACCTCCCCCCCCCTCCCTAAAATTGAAAAAATACATAAATAAACCATCAAAATTATTTTAAAATGACACCACACATGAAAAAAGGCCTTGATTGCTGGTTCACATTTAAACAAACGCTATCTAAAGATAACATTATCCGCAAGTTATCTGCATTCGAACACTTAATTATTAATAACTATAAAAACTTAATAAACGCTAAAATTTAGACTGAGTAATTATATGCTTATAATTTCTCCATTTACATATGATAATTAATCCAGCAGTCAACACTTTACACGGTAAATTTAAAGTGACGATTAATAATAATTTCTTTCCATTATGCTAATTTATCAAGACATATTCACTTTTGAGATACTTAATTATCTATGATAATTAGTGTAATGTCTCAAAACTTAATACGTACATTTTGAAAAAGCATACAAACATTATAACTACAAAAACAGAGTCAAGGTTGACGGCCGATATCCGAATTTTCGCACAAATACTTTCATTACATCACTAGATGACGTCAATGTTACTCGTAAGAATATACGGAGTATTTTGAACATTGAAGTATCGACTCCGTGGCGCAACGGTAGCGCGTCTGACTCCAGATCAGAAGGTTGCGTGTTCAAATCACGTCGGGGTCAATTTGTCTTTTTAATATTTTCTTAAATAATTTATTAATTCAGCGCTTTATTATCGGTATTTAAACATAACTTTACAGATATAAGTTTCCAAAATAGCTGTCTGGTATTTTACAGTACAATTTTAGGAATTATCTTAATATAATGCTGCTATATTTTGGTCACCACATAAAGCCAAATAAGCTTCACCTGTAATGATGGATGTATGTGTTACTAAGTAAATAAAGAAAATCAATAAATAATTTCAAATAAAAATTGAGGAAGTAGTCGGAGACCCGGCGAACGACAGATTGTCAAAAAGGGGTTTTACTTATTATTAAAGTTTATTATTATTTAATGACGCGTAAAATATGAACAGATCTGTGCGCAAGAATTAATTCGTAATCATTATACTGATTCAAAATAAGAGTGTCACCTCGGAAGTAGCTGTAATTGATTGTGCATATGTATAATTGATATAAGAAAATTATGTTTTAGTTATGTGTTAATAAACTATTAGACTGCCAACAACGTCCGAATGTCTTTAAGAATTAGGATTAGTCATAAATACCTGTACCTCAACTCAATGTAAATCTTCCAACTCTCAATAGTATGTGATAAATACAATAATAAACATTTGTTTATTCCATTTATGCTATAATTGCAGCATCATCCATTGCTTATTACTCAGATAGTGGCGGTGGATGGTGGGTCCACCGTTGCTACCACCATTTCCCACGGAATGATACCAGTCGATCATTTCACGCTCTGAGGAGTCACGCTGTTAAGAGCCAAACACATTTCATTCGACGTGCCTGATTCACACGGATTTATCGAAACTGATGTTGTTAATTATATTCCAAATGAAAATTTAAGTTCATATATTATAAATAACAGCAGCTACTAGCAATAACTCTAAACAACCCAAATATAACATAAACATAAAATAATGTGCCAATTGGTCTCGTGTAGTTTTCATATAGTGCCTGGTTGACAGCAATAGGCTTGCCCCTATTCTGTTAGTGAGATCAAATTCTATTTAACAAAATGTGGGCGTTTAGTACACCTCTGCCTACTCCTTCGTATGTATGTGTACCTAAATATTCTGCTTGTTCGCCCTCTATAACTTGAAAAAAAAAAAAAAAACCTACGACATCAAGTTTAGACGGCTCAATAAGGTAAGAATATAAATAATGATCTCTGTTTAATGTGCAAAAATGAATAATCAAATAAAGCTGCATGAGCTAAACGACTGCTGGACATGGGGCTCCCCCAATATGCTCCATAGCACCCGGTCCTGGTCTTACCTTTAGTTTACCGATTCGCGGTATGCCCTCTAGACTAGAAATGCTTTCATAATAAAGTTGTGCATTGGCACTATAATAAAAATGGTTAATGTAATAATAAACTTTGACAGAATACATACGTATCATATCTATCACAGAATTTAGACATAAAATGGAACATCCTGCCCGTCTCGCCTTCAGAAGACACATATCCTAGAAATACCTAAATAGTTTACAATTAAAACACCATATAGTATTCTTTTAAATCTCATCTAATAATTGCGATGCCTCTTTTTGTGACTAGGATTATATTTGTTATGACCTAAATAAGTCTAGCGATCACTTTTTAACTTAAATGGAAATTGAAAATACGTTGCAATATACTAAGGGGAACAAACCAGATATAAGAATCATCAAACATAGATGGTATTACATATTTACTAAACGAACAACTTACCTTAAATTATAGTAAGTACTAAAAATTCACTACAAGTCGAATTGAAATTTAATATATTATTATTTATTTCATAACATTGATCAACAATTACTTGAAATCGTCACTCTTTTTTATTTAAGTCAAATGCAATCGGTCCTTTACAATTCTATATTCAAATATTTTTATAATGGCGTCGAGACCGAGAGTGAGAACATTACAATCTAGTCGTTCATTGTATTCGTTCGTTATTCACTCGTAATAAGTAATGCGTTCAGTCGGTAAGAACTATCTACTGATGTAATTGTTCGCTCACCCTAACTATTAAGAAATGAATTACGACTCTCTTCTCTTTCTCTTTTATAAAAGACAACTCCCGCACTAGAATGTGTCACTGTGTCGCGGGGGACTTTACAAACATTGAAACAACGGACACAAAGAACACCCAGACTCAAAACAGCAATTTGAGGATTACACAAAGTGTAGTCCCGTGCGGGGAACGAACCCACAACACTCGGCACGGCAGCGTATTGGCGCGGTGATTACTTAAACCGCTACGCCATTCGTTCATTCAGACAGTCAAAGTGCATCAAAGTCGTGATTGGTACTATGTGCTCAGATGTTGCAAATTGCGATTTAATATCTTCATTAATAAAATAGTAATCACATACTCACACCTATTTCCCCGCAGGGATAGGCAGAGGCATCACGAAGTCCCACATTTTGTCAACCACTATTATTTCCCATTTATATAATAGGGAGTAAGCCCATGTGTGTATGTATGCATACATATATGAAATATTTAAAAAAAACAAAACTCCGGTCTCTAGTAGGACATAATATATTATCCTCCTCAGTTGACTGATCGAAATGTAGAAATAAGTTCTGTTATATACTTTGGAAAAAAATAGTTAGTGGAGTTACGAGATGGGAATAGAAATCCACTATGAGTTTTTGGAAAGCACTAAAACTTAATTTTATTCTTTTTTTTTTAAGATAAGGAATCAGTCCTAGTACAGGAGATCTGTGCTAAGACTAATGTTTCGCTTCGAAATTTACAAACATACAAGCAATGGACACATAGAACACCTAGACTCCAGACAATAAACGATCTCCGGCGCAGCAGTCAGGAGAACCACTAGACACACATGCCGTGTAAATACACTGTCTCTATATAGTTAATTTCATTTGAAACATTGTCCTGTAAGATAGAACGCTCATTTCTAAGCCAAATCACATATACTAGTAAAAACTAATGCACTAGTTGGATTTATATTAATTAAAATTATTTCCAACAGGCTATATACACTCACAGGCACAATTAACCGCCCACCTTGTATTTCTTTAAATTTTCAGTAGTCGGAAAATTTTGACCACATTTGATGGAAGTTATGTTAAAAGCAGCCATTAAGGATAAATAAAATCACAAAAGTCTTTAAACAAAACCGTTTAGTAAAAAAAAATATGGCAAAAATCGATTTTGCAAAAAAATTGCATGAAAATGTCATCACATTTTCATGCAATTTTTTTGCAAAATCGATCTTTAATTTTGAAAAAAATCGTCTTCTTTTTATTTAAATTTTAATAATGAGTATTACTACCTCGGGCCCTGATGACTTCTTGTAGTCGGTTTGGCAATCCATCTACGAGGTCTTGAATATCCTTGAGCTCTTGTAAGGTCGCAGGGGCTGATATTATTGCTCGAATACGTCTTTTTAGGTTGTTCCAAATGTGCTCAATTGGGTTAAGATCGGGACTGCGTGACGGCCATGATAAAACTGGAATCCCGACCTCATCGAGGTATTGAGTGACGGATCTTGCGGTATGGCATCGAGCATTGTCGTGCATTAATTTAAAGTTTTCACCAATAAATGGTGCGAAAGGTATGACGTGGTCTTGTAAGACTTCCTCCACGTATCTTTGAGCAGTCACACTGCCTCTATCAAACACCACTAGATCGGTACGAGCCTCGTAAGAGATACCTCCCCAAACCATTATGGATCCTCCCTGATAACCCACGGTTTCGATTATTGCACATGGAGCAAACCGTTCATTTTGGCGCCTATAAACACGCTGACGTCCATCTGGACCCCTTAAGGCTATTCTGCTCTCATCTGAGAACAGTACGTTCTTCCATTGTTCCGTAGTCCAGTCAGCATATTCTCGTGCAAAGGCAAGTCTTGCTCTACGATGCTGTGCAAGCAGCTGTGGACCGTGAGCTGGACGAAAAGCTCTCAGATTCCTTTCAGCCAGTCTTCTTTTTATCGTACGTTCACTTACAGTGACATTTCTCACCTCAAACAGACGTGTGCGCGCTTCAGTAGCGGTGCAAAAGCGATTTCTTAGCACGTTACTGACAACAAAGCGGTCATCCAGAGCCGAGGTGTACCGATGCCGGCCTTGACCTGGCCTTATCGTGTATGAACCAGTCTCCCAAAAGCGTCTGATGGCATCCCGCACTGTAGTTCGAGGTACACCAAGCGTACGAGCGATGCGTCGTTGGCTATACCCAGCGTCAGCTAAAGTCACTGCCCTAGCAGCACCAGTTGCATCCAGTGGCATTTTTTTCAGTCACAAACAATAATCGTACACTAAAAACTCAAATTAAACAATGTTCGTACACGATAGCAGACAAGAACAAGAAATGTAATCAATGTAACGTTACTGCAACAATGTCAAACAGAGACTAAATTCTAAAAACGCTTCGGCGATACAAGTTTAAGGGTCGAAATAAGGGTTTTTAAGTGTTTAGTTTATTGCTAAAGTACCCACTTAACTAAAAACAAAACAGTAGATAAGCCACAGTTAACATAAACAAACAGGGTGACGAAAAATATAGGTGGGCGGTTAATTGTGCCTATGAGTGTAGAATACCTTCCTCCGTAATTATTATTTTTTTCATTAATCATACATATGTACATACACTTACACCTGTATCCTGGAAAGGGTAGGCAGAGCCTCAATTAACGGCCATATTTTGACGATTAAAATCTGGTCCCAGTCGCGTAAAAAGGAACAAGGCTATTGCCGTCGTCCAGGCCATTACGTCATTAATCAATAATTAAAAAGTAAGAAATAGACATACCCAGATATCATATAAATCTTTTATTTCTTCCAACTTCATTACACCACGTTAATTTGTAAAAATACTAGCCGACGGCCATAGGCTGCTCTCTACTTCGATGGTTGTACTAAATTCTATTTGGCAAAATGTTGGAGTTGAAAACACCTCTGCCTAGCGCTTCCGGGAAGTGGGCGTGAGCTTATGTATGTATGTTATCCTTTGTACGTATCTTTGTAAACACAGTGGATCCTCATAATACATGGTGTCAAATATTCGTCATTCTTCCAAAATGGAGCAATCTTGAAGAGCGTCTTTCAAGAAACCGGCAATAAAGCGAAGTGCATGATGGATTGTCATCCTATGCAGTAGTACATTACTGGTATTACAGCGACTTCTAACTAAGCCTAAGTTTTAGGGTAATGGATCTGTAAGACGCTCACATATCTTTTTTTTAGACTTGGAGCAGTAACAAAAGCAATACCTTAGATACTGATACGAAGGTATCACTTTTGTTAATGTTTTCGGAAAAGAAATGGTTTGTTATGTTATACTAGCTGCTGACCGCGTTTATATTCGGGTGAAAATTTTGAATTCTATTTTTCTAGATAATAGGTAGTCTTTTTGGTACCGCAAATAAAGTGACTGTAAAAATTTCACGATCAACAGAGTTAGAGAGTGTAGGTTACACGACGTACGTTAATTTATTTATAATTTTTTAGATTTTATGTTAATTTATTTATAATTTACCCATGCCATTCTACGACCTATTCTACAGAAGGAGACTGCATGGGTGAAACAGAGAGAGGGTGATATATTTTTGAAGAATGCTAAGAGTAATTTAAATCCTATTTATACACAGTAAGAGGCAGAATGTTACAAGCCCACTTTTTGCCAACCATAATTGAGTCCCTGTTACGTATTAAGGGTCAGGCTTATTGCCGTCAACCGGACACTGTATGACAGTATATATTCTACTCCACCGAAATCCAAGCGCTAATTAATTTCTTCCGAAATAGAAAATCTGTCTACTAATCAAACTTCTCCAATAGATTTATTGTTATTGAATACTAAATACTCCTTGCAGCAGAACAAGTTATAGAACAGTCATTAGAAGCTCCAGTCTGTAATAATTTGCCAAACTAATAGCAAATACCGATACATTAATATCTCCAAACCTGCTAATCTTGCAGAATTCATTTAGAAGTAGCCGTCATAACTTGATTTATTTTAATAGATAGTTTTTATAAAAGTTTTTGTAGATATATATTTTAATATCGACGGAAACAGAAGTTATTTTCTTTCTTGTATATATAAATTAAAGGTTCATTTTTTTTGTTTTGTCGACTGACAAATCACGTTTTTAATTATTTCTAAACACGAAGTCTTTTGAGTTAGCTTTGTGAAGAAAATAAATAACGGCGTCCATAGATGTGCTCGGGTCTGGTTTAATTTGTTATCTTAGGTTTATCATTTTTACACGACTACAAATAAGTTGTATTTATAATTTACATAAGATCGTACCTAATTTTGCAAAAGTCAAGTTGTTTAACTTAAAGATGACATCTTAAAAAAAACAAATGAGACTCAGGGAAATTAGTAAACAACTTACAAAATTATAAAACCCGACAGTATTATTAACTTTCACTCTTTTTTGCTGACTTTAACACGAAATGTTATAACCTGCAGTAACTCCTATTGTTGAGGCTGTTCAATCAATCTCATGTCGAAATCAATTTATCTGTTTAGGCTTTAGGCTGTGACAGATAACATCATACATACATACATATCTATGT
The DNA here is from genome assembly GCA_947561695.1 of Tyria jacobaeae. Lineage (NCBI taxonomy): Eukaryota > Metazoa > Arthropoda > Insecta > Lepidoptera > Erebidae > Tyria > Tyria jacobaeae. The sequence goes on along the minus strand of OX387224.1, from coordinate 19,254,479 downwards.
GTATACATAAAATCAAATATATAACCCTGCTTCTGGCGCCGTCAGGTAGCAGGATATGATGTCTTAGGCACGTAAAAACGTAAATTTCATATGATAAAATCTGTATGGTAAACGTACATAAAACATTTATGCTTATTTCATTTCAGTTATATTTGCAAAGTTAATAATACTATACACCTACACGTGCTATAGCACGGACAGAAGTGGTAGTAGACATGCACTTACAAACAGCGGTTGTAAGCGGCGTGGGACTGTTGCCTCGAGGCGACATCCACAGACGGACAGACGAGGTGTGAACTAAACAAGTCTTCTTGTTCGACCAGTTATCTGTCTAGTGGTAGTAAGGTCACTATTGCGTTATTCTGTTGTCTAGACGTTGATCACATGGAATGTCTGGGAAATTAATGTCAACCATCTACTTGGACGAATATATTGTTAATGAACTTATTCTAACATTGCAAATGCATAATGCAAAATGCAAATTTACAATGTAAAGTACAGATCAAGCTTTTCATATTTCACTTAGTTTAAATTTTGTTACTTTCGTTTCATGGACATATGCATATAAATGTTCTATAATAACTGTCTTGGTGATTGACGCACAAACACTGAAGGGAAGCGGTCGAGAGGCCGAACACCAACCCGATAGACAAACCAGATAAAGGACCTGTCTGCCACCAAGTTCCACAATATCATCAGAGGTGCGATGGACAGAATTCGATAAAAACAAAATAGTCTCTTCACAGCACAGGACACTAAGTGATGACCAAGATCGTCAGTCATAAAGAGAGACAAGCAGAAAAACATATTTTAACGATACTTCCTTTGTATTAATTTGAATTATCTTTTAATGTTTAAATGCACCTACTTCCTGTTTTCTCTGAACCACGTGAAGGTTGCATTAATTCCGCCTCTGCACATTAAGTGCATAAAGCTTAAATTTTAAATAATAATAATAATATGCACATTTTAATATCCCAAAACAATTAACAATCAGAATAATGCGAATAATGTAATTAACTAGCTGTCACAGTTTTCATTTTATATTATTGTATACTTGGTACATTTTATTTGTATCACATCATGTTATTAATATTATATTATTATTATTCATATATATATATATGTGCGTATGTATTATTGTATATACTATATGTGTATTCGCATTCATTCAAATATGTATATTTATTTAGTTATATAAAATTTACAATATTGTACACCTCTCACTCTCTCTTGACACTAAATCCATCCTAAGGTTATCTCGTAGAGATCGCTTTTAGCGATAAGACCGCCCATTGTACGTTAATGTTTAACTAAGATCTATTTTAATTCCTATAGTGTACAAAAAGAATATTCTAATCTAATCTACAATAAATGGAACCCGAGCTCTCTGGCGTAACTTCTATATGAACTGGTTGATAGATTAAAATTTAATGTAATCTACGTTTTTTTTGTTACTATGATAAAGTTAGAACGACCTTCAACAAGTCATCGGCCGCGTGTCACCGCGCTCATTTGTATGTCCCGCTCGTGTCACGCTCTTGTTCGACATTCCGCCGCGTAGAGCCTCGTCAGCCGCTATCAGATCATCTGATGAGCAACGCAATGGTGGTTCTTTCAAATATTACGTTAAACCATTTCCTGTTTCGTCAATGGGAAAATATTTGTTTGCTCATTTTTGTCATGTTTGTACCACGAATTATGATCTACGATAAGTTATTCTACATTCAGGTAGAATATCCATGGCTTTTGGCTTTGTTTCATTAGCAAGCCGTGTGGTTCTCGGTGGAGTAGAATACCCTTCTCTATCTGTGGGTGTCGAAAGGCGACTAATTGATCATAAAGTATAATTATGTATATATGTACAGTCATATAGTGCCCGTGTGATGGCATTAGATCTGTTCCTGGTACATAGTGGTACTAAATTGTAGTTGGCAAACAGTGGTCTACCTACCCCTTCTTGGATATTCACATATAATTTGGTTTCTTATTGATGAGGAAATTTTGTTTATTTTCACACAAGTTAAAATTTGAATAACAACTCGATAATCGTAATAGGAATGTATGTTAATTATTAAGTTCAAACTTGACGTAACAAATAGATTTCCAAAGATTTTGAGTTGTTTTTAATCAATCGAAATGCTTCCATTTATGGACATACATTTTTAGTCAATGTTTGCAGGTTTTTGCTTACTGAATCTAAATAATGAAATAATATATGTACATACACATGAACAACATAACTCTCCTTTGTGCAGTTGGAAGGGTAAAAAGGAAAACAAGTTACATATGTCATTTTTATGAAATTCCACACAATATGAATAATTTCCTGTATCATCTCACTACTATTATACAAACTAAAACTTGAATGGATTTTTGTATACCCTAAAGAGCATGCGGAGGTGTACACTTACTTACTTTTTGCCAATAAGAATATTGTTAGGAGGCCAGCCTATTACCGTCAGTCGTGCTCTTTATGACTACCTGACCTGACCTATCCATTAGTCGCCTTTTACGTCACCCACGAGAAGAAATGGAGTAGCTGTATTCTAGTGCACCGAGAACCGCACGGCACTCAACAATCTTATATTACTAAAAATGTAATTGATTCATTATGTATGATTACATATACTGAAATAGCACATAGGAATTCTATGCCGGAAAAACTAACAATTGCAAATTTCGAAAGGGTATCGGGCAACAGCTTTAAAAAATATGTGTTTGCTTAATAAACATAGGTATACATACGGTACACATTTGTTGTTGTGTGTTGTGTGTTAAACATTTATTACTGTAGTGTGTGAAAAGAGTTAACGTATGATAAAACTAACAAGTTAAATAAATAATAAAGAGTCAAGCACTCTTTGTGATTATCAAGCGATCTGGTTAAAAGAGTTTTTCTTCAGAAAAGCAAACAGCAATATTTAAAGCCACACCTTGTAAACAAGGTTCATGATTTACATATATACCTTATACCTAGTTCTACCTACTACCTAGTTTTTCTATTGTACAAAACATTTATTACTGTAATATGTGTTCCTTTCCATATTAATTTAGCATTAAAATATATGAAGCTCATTTAAAATAATTTCTATTGACTTTAATAGTTCTTTAAACGTTGAGGCCAGTTATCAATAGAAACACGCACTCTCTCCATTTGAATATTTTTCACTGCCAATCTTATGGATTGTTTTAAGGACTCAAAATTGTCATGGCACTTACAGCATGCCATACTCTCTAATCGCTAATGAAACATAATCAAGTGGATTGAGATTCCAAGTTTCCAACCACGCCTGGGTGGTTCGAGCTTTATGATCTAGTGCTGAGTCTCGCTGAAAGGAACATTCTTGGTTATGGTCCTGTTAAGAGGCTTAACCACCTTCTCAAGTATCGCATCTTGATACACTTGTGCCGATGTTTTGACACCTTTTTCACAAAAATATGAATCAAACACAAATGAGCACGAGCGTAAACTAAGTGGTGTGTGGTAGAGCTATCCTTAGGTACGAATGGGCTCGTCCGATGCGATACCACACTCTCGCAGAAAACCCCTTGTATTGCATTTCCCCGAAATGAGTGTGGTTTCCGGATGCCGAACTTCCCCTCTCCTCTTTCTTCTCAGCTCATCCCCTTTTTCCACTTTCCCATCTCTTGTTTTCTTTCTCCCTCTCCTTTTTCCCCGTCCAGCATTCTTCCATCTCTCATCACCCTCAAAGGGGGCAGCGCACTTACAACTGAGGTGTAGGTTGCAGGTGTCCAAGGGCGCCTGTTGTCACTTACCATCAATTGTGAACCCTCTATTGGTCTGCCCCCCTATACTATATACACTATATAAAAAACAACAGACATTCTGCTTGTTAAAATACTGCTCGATAGTAAAAAAATTCACGTCAGTAAATGAACTTTCTCTGTGACCTCCCTTTGCATGCCGTTTGAGAAGTTATTTTAATTTAACACCATATTCTGTTTTTTCTTCAGATTCTTTCGTTTGTCCATTACACAGATTGATTCTCCTTTTCAAAAATGAGAAATCGCAATGAATATTCATATAGGAATGACACATTCTAAATTCCAATGTATAATAATATTGTTTTTTTTTAATTGTAACAGTATTTATGGGCAGTATGTACATACGTATCAAGAGTTAATCCTCAAAGCTTCAGATTAATTTTGTGTGTAAGGTTTTCATTGATGTATCGTTATGTATGTACATGCATCAAAGTTGACGGTGCTGACATGTGTTCTTACCCGCGGCCTTTTTATGGCGCGGTACGGTTCGATATGTTTTTTTTACCTGTCATACGTGCACCACATTTAATTCTTGTTTGGTGTTGTCGCGTTTCCTAAACAGAAAGACTGACTCCGGGAGAGGTAAAATAAAACTGAAAAAACGTTGTAAATAAATTATTTAATATTGACGTAGCTAAAATAGACAACAATAACCTTTGATAAATGTGAAAAAAAAAATAGAATAAACGTTTTAATACATTATGAAAGTAGAAACAAGTTAAATTATGTAAAAAATATAAAATCTGACTGCATTTTAACATATTTACTTTTTTTTTGCGGACGTTGTTTTGAAACGTAGTCCCTCATACTACGAAGATGATTCAAATGACATCTCATACATTGCCATCCATCCATCCATCGAGCTTTCTCAGGATCTTGCCGTTGACAAAGAAACATCTTACGTACAATACATACATACAATCGAAAACCGAAATGCGCAGTCGAGTAAACACTGTAAAACTAACAAACAGCAAACAGAATAAAATAAAAATTAATGTATCCATGTTTTATGTATCTTTCCAGTCACTCTATTATGTAATGACGTGTCCATTAAATCTTTACAGTCACGTAACTCAGTACTAAAATGAATTTGCGGTTTCTGCGGTCTCTCAACAACAGTGAACAACGTCACCACAGTACCACGAAACGTGAGAATCGGACCAGAATCCCCATGTGATCTGTGACCGTGTGATATTGTGCTGTAACGGATTTTATCTTCTACGGGGTATTGTGCTGTGTTGTAATGTTGTTTAGATTACGTACGATATGGATAATAACAGTGGTATGTTAGTCGATGGAATGAATAATGAGTTGAGTCTTCAGGCACAGAACCATTAGTTAGTAAAATACATACATACATACGCTGCTACGCTAAGGCCCAGCTCACACCAAGACCAGAGCAGAGCATTTTCTGAGACTACTGAAAAATTAATCTTATGACAATTTCATAAATTGCAAAATTAAATACACGTCCAACTTGATGCTCGGCCATGCTCGAGCTTGCAAGATGCGTGTTCGAGTACGCGTTCTACATGCGCGAGCGCGTTCACTGTTACTGTTCTTCTTATTTTATGACGTCTTATTTTATTAACATATTCTTCATGTTCCTCTTCCTCTGCCAAAAGGGCGATAATTATTAAGTCCCAATCAACCATACAGAACACGTCTGCCAACGTCGGATTTTGGCATCAAACTGGTCATGCACGCCCGCCTGACAACCCAGAACATTTTCAACGGAGCTTGTTCACGTGCATGCCGCCTGCATGGTCGAGCAGTCAAAATTTTGCTCGAATATGAGCGAGCATTTTGCAGTTCGGTGTGCGCTGACGCTAACGTAATAGGGAGCAAGACTATTGGCGTCAACCGGACACTTCAGGTATTAATTGAAAGAGAAAGGTATGAACAAGAGAAAAGAATGAAAGAAAAGGGATATTGTTTACACGGGTGGATTGGAAACTGTAATCTATAGCTCTAGGACGTCAGGGTCGTATGCCTGTACTCGCTGCTCGGGAGTTTCGAGCCCTCAAACAAAAACTGCCTTACGATGAAAGAAGTGAGCCCTCTCATATTTGCTATACCCACAATGTCGAGCTCTAGGCTTGCGAAGTTCACGAACTAAGTCCTGTTACGAACTCATTTCTGTCCTGGAACTAGAACGAACTATTCCGTGAGGTAATAGGACATATATGCACTACTGTCAAGTAACGGACTGAGAATTCGTCTCCGAACGATTGAGAATTAGATGAAATTTCTGTATTTTTACGTTCGGACTTCCTTATTAGTTCTCAATTTAAATTTTTTTGTTTGTTTGGTTTAACCCGAGCTAATCTTAGGAACTACTGTTCGAATTGATAAATTATTTTATTATTAGATGGCCCATTTATCGGGATTTTTAGGAGGCAGCTATATAGAATTACGCTACGACCAATAGGAGCTTAACATCAATGACAAATGTTGCAAAAACGGTAAACATTTAGAATTGTATAGATGCCTACGACCCACTCTCTCTCTTATGTGACGCAGACGAAGATGGTTAGGCAGACATTAACTAGTTATGTATGTGGTGATTTTATTCTCCCTCAACACATTCATTTTAACAACACAATGAACAAATGAATTTGACTATTAAATACAAATTATTAACAAAAAGTACCTATTATCCGTTACGAAACATTCCACAGGGACAGTCCACCTACAAAGTATTTAAGAAAGAAGAATAAATATATCTAGTGAATAGTTATAATGTATTACAGAATAAAATTAACTAGAAGTCGGAACTAGTACATTTGAGTGAATTTACTAGATGGGAGCACTCTTTTCAGTGAACGAGCAAGAAAGAACAGGTTTAACGAACTGTTAATGTGTAAGACAATAAGACTGCTTCAGGAATGCGTTCTTTATTGTACAATCAATTTAATAGACAGCTATTTACGGTAAGAGTGAGATTTAACTCTGTCTTTATACAATGAATCCCAAACTATGCTTCTCTACTAATAAATTAAACCTACGCGGGCCTTCAATGTCAAAGGTTTACGCTCACCGGGAGTGGGTGTCAATTAATTGTAAATACTCAATCATTCCGAGAACAAGACAAGCGTCCGAAGTAAACTTAGTTGGTAGCAAAAGAAAAGTAAAGTGCGAGTAGGTTTCCCGGTCCGACGGGGTTCCGTATTACTTTACTACTTTATTTACTACAGAATTTGACTGCAACAGAACGAGTTATATATCTTATATCTTTAAACGAGATATTCTTGTATATATATATTCTGAATCTCGAAAACGGCTCCAACTACTTTCGGAGCCGATAAATCGATCTAGCTAGGTTTCTTTTATAGAAAACATCGTTTTATCCGTGTTTTCAGACAGTGAAAAACTGCTACAATATCATTAGAATATGAAGGTAAATTTCGCCACCATCTACAAGGTTGTAATAGGTCAGGCGGGAAATAGGGCGGTCCCGTAACCAGATTACCCCGGTTCGAGTCAATTTTTTTTTTGTTCTTTTACACGATTTACCAGAAAATAAATATCGGTCATCCAGGTACTTTAATATAATATGTACAAACATTAATACATACAGAACCATTTTATATTTACTAGCTTCTATGAAAAGGCTTATATCTAAAATGCTCGCTATATCTTAATATATTTTTTTATTAAAGAAATACTTACTACTTATTATAACGTTATTGTTCATTTACTGTGTAAAATGATGTTTGATGGTACTCGCAAGGACTTGGCGGCCTTACTATCTCTTATCGCACGTCAGTCAGATACCCGCCACTTCGCTAAAAGCTGTAATGGTGATGTTTGACACGGATCTAGGACCCCTGGGAAGGCAGAAAAATATATACATACATACACTCTTGTCTGTATGCTCTAAGGGGTAGGCTGAGTCGTAATTAACGTCCACATTTTGCCGATTACAATTTAGTCTAATTTACGTAATGGGGGGCAAGCGTGTTACCGTCATCCGAGCACTTTTGGAAATTAGATGGAAAATTTGGAGTATGTTGCGATTATACAGTATTAGTATACATTGTTTTATTAAATTAATTTTATTTTTATAGTATATATTCAATTTTATGTAAAAGTTATTTTTGTTATGTTATTATATTTTAAAAATTGTACTGCGCAAAACTATACCGTCTTTTAGCTTAATTATTTTTCGTTGACCACGCTGTGCCTCCGAGGAGCCTTCTTCTAATTTATATAAATTATAAATGATCTTTATTTTGTAAATAGGTTATAAACAACACTTTTACACGTCATTTTTTTTTTGTCAGTTTATGCTAGATGAGGATGAGACAGTATTGTATTCAATTGTAATAGTTTATAGTTTTAAGAATACCCAAGAATGTGATGAAATCTGTTGAGATCACCTAGTGTAGCATATTCTTACAGGCAAAACATGACTGACCTTTTGTTAATTTAATATTGTACCTTATATATTTATGTGTGCATACTCATGTTTAAGCAATTAAAATTATCTTATCTTATCTTGGCAAATAAATATCTTTCTAGCTTTTTTTCTTGACGTATATCAGTGGAGCTTGTGTCAACGGTGCCATCTAATGTGTTTTATCTCGTTTTAATTAATAGTTACTTATCCAATTATTATCTAAGAGGAAAAAAACAAACAAAATGCTAAGTGATTTTTAAAGGTTTTGTTTCTCCTTTCAGGTACCGATCTCTAAAAATCAAAGCTTCGCAGTGCGTCCGTAAGTCTCTTAAAGAATTGCTTCATTAATGACACATTTACTTATATTAATATTAATTATGGGCATACTTTCTATCGGCCATTTTTTGACTTGAAAATCAAATAAACACAGACACAAAAGAAGACCATAATAGGTGGCTGACTGCAATGCAATATATAGTCATATGAAATTCCCATTAGTGTTGTCCTACATCTCTTATTCCACACTTTCACTTCATAGCCATTAGATAAAATGACAGAGGTTGTAATGTTAGTCGAGGTGGCGGTACACTATTATGATGATACTATTATGATATCACTAATTAGAAACACCTTGAGATTATAAAATGCTAAAGGTCAAATTACCTTTCGATACTGAGTCTTCGTTTTGACAAGTGTAATGACTTGCTGACTGAGTTTGACAAAGTGTAATTCCTGAAGTAGCGTAGAAAGTCTGGTAATGTTTTGATTAGTAGTAATTATAATGATAAATGTATAATATAAAATCTCAGTGTCAAATAATAACTCGTATTAGAAATTTGATTTAATTTCAATTGAATTTGACAATCCGTTTGATTGTTAAACATTCAACATTTACTTCTTATAATAAAACATCAATTATTCTGTTCAAATAAGAAGTCTAGAAGAAGAAGAAGAAGCTTCTGAAAACAGTTCTTACAGTAATTAATTACAAACTAAATGAATGTTAAGAACAAATCTTAAGCTTCAGTAGGGTGTTTTATGTTTGAGGTTTAAGATTAATGATATAAATGATGCGAGGCTATGCGGTGCTCAGAGACAGTCATACCCAATTAACGAATACAAAAACTGTAAAGTAGTTGGTTTATCTAAGTAATAAGTACATGTATTAGGCGAATCGGACACTTATAATATATATTAGTACACCAAAAAAATTAAAATATACAGTTTTTTTCACACGGAGATTACGAAGGTACAGCGTGTGGAACTTTTACCGACTAAAAACCACCCCGGTATTCCTCTGCTTGTTTATGACCGGGGTGCGAGAATCGCCACTGCATACTTTTGCTACAACAAAAATTAATACATATCGTGCAAATAACAGTTTTAACTGCCAACCCTCAAACATTCGAATCTTGTAGACCTGATATTTAATACGACTTTCAAATTAATTAAATTTATCGGCTCTGTAAAAGTACGTGAAGATAAATCGATTGAAAGTGCTATTGCCCTCCTGATTATTGAGCAGTTAATACTACAACAATGTGTATACTATAAAGTTACAGATTGTAAATACTAAGGGCATGTTATACAGTGTAAAACAGAGGTAATAAAGTCCCGCATGCACTGCCTGCGACCGGCACTGACCGGTTGTGGTCTGAACGCGTAATGAGCAAAAAATGAATCCCGCATCAACCTTGTAGGGCTGCCCCTAGAACAAACGGCTTTTACCAGTAAATAATGTAATAAAATGTAAGTAGACTGAAGTAAAAAAAAGCAATGTATACTCAGTCCGTTTGTGATGTAATTAGGGCCTGAATAAAATAACGTTAGACTCCCACTATTAACACAACTGTCTATTAAAATTATTTTATTTTTAACCACATTATGAAAACATACATGTTATGTTTAGGATCGAATTCGAAGTTTTAGGTAAATGTTTATACTGTTAAACAAAAGTTCATCATAGGCTATGAAAATGCTGATGTATTCAAATGTTTCGAGTCATTAAATTATTAAGGTTATAAAAATTGTCTGGAAGAGATCACTGCGAGTGGTAGGGCTGCCAATTGTCATAACTATGTCATATCTGCTCTTCTCCTCCTATACTTGAGTAAAATAAAGTGATATAAATAAATAAAAAAATATCATACAAGTAGTTAGGTAAGTAAGTAAATATTGATCTTATATTTATAATGGTATATCGACTTACAAGGCTTAATTCTTAATAAGATCCTCTAAAGAACTGTCTCACCAAGTAAATCTACTGTTTTGAGAAAGGTCTTTAATTTGCTTTTATCTGTTAATCTTTAACACAAAAGGTAACATAGGCTGGTAGCGTTAATACATTCATATACATATAAACTCACACTTGAATCCTTGAAGAGGGACGCCGAAGTGTTTAAAACACCAACTTTTTGCCAAATAACATTCTGTCCCTGCATAAAAGAAATATACGATCAGATTGAATGAGAATAATCACTTCTTATAATAAAATTCACATTCATAGCATTCTGTGTATGTATGTATGTCATCGTGCCAAACATGTTTTCGACTTCTTGTCAAGGAGCATGACTCGACAGACTTCACCGAACCTCGAGAGAGATGCTCCCACACCGACTGTATTTTTATATCAATTGTATTTTATTAAATTCTCTCTGTTAGTGTTTTTTGTGTCTGAAGATGGAATGCGGAAATCTTCATAATTTTCAAAAATAATGGGGTCGCTAAAGTGAAGTAACACGTATATAAAATACGGTAAGGTAAAATACGCTTACAGTCTGCAGATTTTTTATACTGATCGTTACTACAAGATTTTTAAGTATGTTTATATGATCAGTTATCGTTGCGCTCCTTGGGGAGGCGCCCCAGGCAGTCTATGGCGATAGGCTGTGTGCTGTTCATTTTAAAATAGTAGTATACAAAAATAAATTGATAACGCTTAGAAATGGTGTTCATACGTCATCTCGAGAGGCTTTGTATTATAAAATAATTTGTATAAATTTTGGTTTAATACATGTATGTATTTTTGTGTTACATTATTATCTCTTAGCAGCGTGTTCGCATACGATGTATGAATGTATATAGTATATTGTACTTTAAAAAAGAGTTGCTAATTATTTAACTTTTCTCTATTTATACTATTCTTTATCTGTTATACTCATTTCGTCCTCTGTGCTGTCATTGTGTTTAAATATTACATGTGTACGTACAGCTATAGTCATTTAAGTTTAAGAAGAATAGGGTACAAAAAGGGCTAAGCCTGGGATACCGTTGTGGTGTGGGCGTTGGACGTGTGTCGGCATTAATAATATTTCTACGAAGTGTTTATTTAACAATCTTCAATATGTCAACAAGATTCACACACATCGTAAATTCTGTTGTGCGTCTGCGCCTAATGTTAAAGTTACTTTACGATATCGTGTTATTTAATAGCCTGTGTCTGCTCATGGTATTATATAACAAACACAATAGCTGGTATTTTAATTTTTTGGTGGTCCTAAACATTTCTTCTAATTTAATTAATTTATTAAATTGTTTGTGGTCGAGTGATATTAGAATTTTTCTGTTTGTAACTAATTTTATGTATATTATATTCTTGATTTTGTATTCAATACGAATACATACATGTGTTCGTTTCCACAAAGTTATTTTTGGTATGAAATAAATTACTTATTACTTAAATTTCCAATCGATCCGTGTTTTAGCAAATAAGCTACACGGTCTTAAACGTCACCAAATAAAGTAATTTGCGAACGTTCATATTTATCGTGAAATAATGCTTACCAATGTGATAGTTTCAAAAATTTCTCCAAAAAACATATTACTTTATACGTACTGGTTTAGATTTTTCCTAAATTAATCCTAAAACTTGTAACGTTTATCTTTTTCATTAAACCATAACCTTAAACTTATTGAGATAAAAAAATAAATAGCATATAAGTGAAGTAAATAAAAGTAAGTAAGTTCTCATTTTTTTCATAAATTGAAAATACAGTAGAACCCGCTTAATACGATCACGCTTAATACGATTTCTCGCATAATACGCCATTTAACGCCAGTCCCTGCAACTTGAGACATGTTTTCATACATTTCTTAACGCTTAATACGATTCGTCATCCCGTATAATACGCCTTATACGCCAACGACACGTACCTATTATCTCTTGTGGCAGCGGGTAGCGCACACCCTAAAGGTGTTGAACTAAAGAATATCAACCTTGTTTACTTACCTCCATAGACGACAAGCAAATTACAACCGATTACAGGACAAGACTAATACATCGCTATCTTCAAGAAACGAAGACCATGATACCAAATTACCCTAGACTGTGCATGATGCGATTCTAAACATTACAGCGGCTTGGGAAGCAATTAAGCCTGAAATCATTCAAAATTGACTTCGTGTTGGATGATATTGCAGGGTTTTCCTGGATACTCTTCCATTGATGAAAGTTAAATAGTAATAGCTAATGCATCAAGATCTTTCTGTCAAATCAAAATAAGTGATTACTTTAAATAAAGTAATTATAATTACACTATGTATTTAATATAATTTAATTACATAATTTATTACCTACATATACGAAATTAGAATATACAAATACATAATAATATGTACCTAGTACGTTTTATTTTTTCCTATCCCGCATTATGCGCTTTCTCGCTTAAGACGCGCTTTTGGTTTGGTCCCTGTGAAATCGTCTTAAACGGGTTTTACTATATATTTTTACATATAATATAATAATTATATTTATTTATATAACTATTATATATAAAATAAAGATTTGTTTTTAAACGTTGAATAATACATATGTATGTATGTCGTCAAATATTCAAAAGCTATCTATGTCAAAGAAAAACATATGCATATGTTGAGCATTTCCTAATAATATAACATTTTATATCATTTTAAAGATCGTGGTAGGTCTACAATTCTTAAAATTGATTGTCATCACCTGGTTACAAACACTTCAGTACATTATGATCAAGTTGAAAATAAAAGTAATCTATAATACGTCTAACTGAAATACTTTCTAAATCACAGGTACAAAAGTACATTATTATTTAATAGATTTTTTACCGTAATTGTCAATTTCGGTTCACAGAATTCTCAGCTCTCCAATGCTATGCAATAATATCCCAGAGGTTAGAGAATGGAAACAATTCCCAAAAAATAAAAAACAATTTTATGCTGAACAGTTTAGTAATAACTTTGACAGTTATTGAAGTAAGAACTTTATAAAAAAATATTGATGAGTACAATAAGCAGCGTAGGATCTACATATAGGAAGGCTTCACGACTGACTTAGTCTGATTGCTTTAATTGAAATACATGAATTCGATATGTTTTGAGTTCCGTGAGTGTAGTAGAAGTATGTCACTTTTTAACCCCTTGTGTGAACTCCTGCATCGATCAGTCCACCGACGCATAACACAAGCAATAAAACATCTACCGGAATCTGCGAGGATCAATTCAAGAGATTAAAAAAATTGCTTTTATAAATAAACGCTTGTTTACATAACGCACCCTCTGTGCTCGAATTACACTCGCTTTTCTTTGGTCTTTTTATATATGTATTTATTATGAATTAGGGGTTATCAGTCAATAATACAAAAGGATTATTTTCTATGTTACAATATTTTTAAGTATTTTGTTTCGAAAAGTGACTGTTATTACCAAAGAACCGTATTTTGTGACCTTTAGCCTTTGCAACTTTACACACATATCAACAGAGACTTTTAGGATATTGCTTTGAACCACAAAATATATTATGCAAAAATCCAGCTTTGCACAAATTTTTCTATTTCAGTTCCAGTTTTACTTATCTTTTTTCATAAATAACATCCTCTTATGTTTTTTTGTTGTTGTTGTGTTTTTAAAGACAGCACCCGCATTAGGATTCATTCCTGTGTCGCGGGGGAATTTACAAACATTTAAACAGCGGACACAAAGAACACCCAGACTCAGAACAACAATTTGAGGATTACACAAAGTGTTGTTCCGTGCGGGATCGAACCTACAACACTCATCGCGGCAGCGTGGTGGCGAGGTGACCACTTGGGCGTAAGCTACGCGCCATCCGTGCAGTCAAAATCACACTTCTAATTGGGTGTATAAGCGTGAAAGTAAAAAAAAGGTTTTTTTCTATAACCGACATGTATTTACTCGTTGATTGTAATAAACTATTTTGAAATGTTTAATTGAGCGGTTATAGCGACAAGTACCATCTAGTTTGACGCACATTCCTAGCTATCAATATCACTTACTAACGAAGGCTATAGGTATCAACAAAAACTGCAGTTTCTCCGAGCTTGATAATTAATTAGTTGTTTAACTGCTAACCAACTACATATTTAGGGCGACTTGTCACCGTGCACACTAACCGTGGTTTACTGCACTGGGACATAGGCAACCAGTAAATCACAGTAGCTTGGATACCTACTGATAGCTAACCTTTAGTTATGACCTGTTGCAATAAATATGGGTATTTAAACATTGTTTACAAATACGTACACGATTACTGGTAAATTCATATACTAGAAGCACTTAAAAATATCTCCTACTTTAGTCATGTTTTTTACTAACTAGCATGTGTATAATACGCAATCACTATATTCTTCATAGCCTCGAAACTTTACCATGAAGATCTAAGAAAGTATGATAGCATGAACTCGTAAAGATAAAACTTTCTCGAATTATCGTGGTAGAGCCATGCTTAGGCACGAGTGGGCCGGCCACGGCCTCATAGGGAACTGGTTGTGAATCAACGCTTGCGTTGCATTTTTCAGAATTTAGTGAGGTGTCCGGAGGCCCAACTCCTCTCCGCTTACCCCTCCCCTCACCCCCCATTCCCCATCAGGTGTCCATGGATGGCTTCTATCTTAAAAGATGCTGTTTATCCAATCTAAACCAGAGCGAAGAAAACATAGCTCAAAAATCAGGTAAGACTAATAACTAACTAAATATATATATATGTTTTGAGGACAAAGATGATGAGCTATCTCAGCATTGTGCCATCATCATACACACACATTGGATGTTACAAGATATGTCGCAAAGTTTTCTCTTTATCTGGATGAGTCCTAATGTGATTTATACGAAGTATTACGCGACAACGTTGCCCGTTTTATCTGTAAAGCCAGTTATGGCGCTGATTTCTCCGACTTCAACACCTCGTGTATAAATTAGAGGTTCCACATAGAGTCTGATAGCTCGTTTATATACTTATCTGCTGATCTTAAGTCCTAAGTGTACGAGTATAATGTAGTAAATACAGAGCACCTTTTTATTTCTTCTTAAACGACTAGTGAGTTGGCGACTGTCAAAACTAGCTCTGAATATCGCGTCTTGTCCCTTGCGATATAGCTTTTACCTCAGTCCAATGTAAAATATGTGAAAACAGTCGTATCTATATGAGTACGTGTTTTTTTTTAAGAATAAGAATTTGTTTTCGCAGTCGGTGTCGGTGTGTTGTTGTGTGGCTGTTTAGTGGGACCATATTTCCGAAATTTATCCCTGCTTTTTACTTTTCAAAGTTCTATCCATTAACAATACGTTAATAAGAAAACCACGGACCCGTAACTATTAAAACTTTCCTTTGAATGTATGCACTACACTTGTGTGTGTGTGTGTATGTATGTGTGTACATACATTATGGACATACATTTCGAGGTAACTTCAACAAAAATGCAATAAAAAGAAAGTTAACGCAGTCAAATTGTGTATATGTATATGCTGTTAGTTAGTACACATATATAACATTTTGTATAACTATTTATTATATAAAAATCGTATCAAATCTGTCCGCAACAAAGTTAACCATCATTTTGAATTGTTCTACTTTATTCTAAATTGTTTTTTGTTCTTGTTGTTTTTTATTTTTAGAAAGAAACTGAACTGCGTTTAGTGTTAAAATATCCAGTAATATTAAACTTATCCAATTTGAACGCCACGACTTTGTATCAAGGCTAAAAGGGTTTGCAATTTTGATGAATGACGGTTTAAATATAGACTAAGAATATAAAACCCCATAGTGTTTGAACGTCTAATACTCATTATCCATCATTATTCCAGACTGGTTAAAACTATAGATCCATACAAAATAATACATTTTTTTTATTTTGGTATGATGTATTAATCTCGCGATCGTGCAATTAGTGGCCAGGGAGGTGTTGGTACAAATCTTTGAGTTCAAATTCCATTTACTATTCTAATTTCTAAGTATGTCTGCACAAAAAGTGAGCTTCTTATGAGCGAACCTGGGATAACAAGGAGTTGATCCGCTGGCCGATATGTCGAAGTGAATAGCACATATTTATGAGATTGTTCATCGTAACTGTTTATGCATTCAGGTGGAATGTTGGCAGAATTTTACAATGACTTGTTATATACATATGTAAAAAGTGGACGGATAAGAAATTCTGTTCTCTTTCGCATGTCCTGATGCGTGTCCACTAGATAGTAGTACAAGTTACTAAAACATGTTTGATACATAAACATGTTACATTTTAACTGGCGCACAACATGGTTTTTTCTTGTACTTGAAAGCGAACCGTCGCGACGCGTCGCAGGATTTAATCGAATGTCATGAAAAACCTAAGAAAATGTAGATATAGTTGTTCCAGTTTTTAGTAAACCTCACTGATATGTCAGTGGTCGTGGGTTCGATTTCTACGTGACTCAAAATTTATGCGTATATATGTTGTCTTAAAAAATACTAGTATTGGCAAAGCAAATAAACATAGAAAAAACAACATCCAGTTTTCTGAATGTTTGTGAAGCCATTTTAAATCTTTTGAATATTAGCTTGTTTCATAAATATTAAAGCCCCATTTTTTCCTGTGGGTGTTGTACAAGGCGGCGAGTCATACTGAGCCCGGTTGACGGCAATAAGCTTGCCCCTTTTCCAAAAGCAGGACTAAATTATTTTTGGCAGAGTGTTGTTGGTGTTTGAGACTCTGCCTACCCCTCTGGGGATATAGGCGTGAGTGTTTATGTATATGTATCTGTGCGTAAACTCACTTCTACGAACATAATAGTAAATCTTCAACAGTTTCGCTTACCAACGAAGATAACGAGGCTGTTTATTAATATAAGTGGAAAGAAACAACGAGTTTACTATTATTGGTCTCTGCCTTGCTGATTCTCGTTACGGGAGAGTGGGCAAAATAAACTTGTAAAAGGTTAATGCCTACAATCTGCGGATTTAATTGTTAATGGCAATTAAATTGGCCAGAATTGGGATGATTATAGCAGTCATATCAGCAAAGGAATTAGCCAACATCATCTAGCATTCATTTTATTATGTACCTTTTGTACTTATTGTATCGTTATGTTAGGTTTTATGTGTATAGGATAATATCATTACAATGAAGAGTGTGTACACTGAACTGTGAACTGAGGTTATAGACGCTAATCTTAATTAAGAATTCAGATTTCATCAATTAAAATTTGTTTTTATAAAGACTAACAGATTAAGAACAGTTTTAAATCATTAGAGATAGGAATCCGTATTGCTAATTGTAAGTCTTTACATAGGAGTACTCTAAACAGAGAGTGGCAAAACTTAGGCACGAATGGGCCGGCTCGACCGGTGCGATACCACGGCCTTACAGAAAACCGGTTGTGAAGCAACTTGCGTTGCATTATTCCAAAATGAGTGAGGTTTCTAGAGGCCCAACTCCTCCACTCCTCTTCCCTCTCCCCTCATCGCCCTTTCCTCTTTCCCATCTCCTCATCCCTCCTTTCTTTTTTCCCCATCACTTTCAAAGACGGGCAGCTCAGACTCGAGTTTCAGGTGTCCATGAACGGCGGTTGTCACTAATGAGGTGACCCGTCTGTTCGTCTGTCCCCCTATAGTATGAAAAAAACGTAATAAGCAAAAATGGACATGTGAAGTTGCACAAAAATAAATAATAAAAATAGTACAGTTTGAGCGCTGCTTTAAGTTAGAAATAATCTTTGAACTAATATTCTCTCACTGTATTCACTTTAGTGAAAAACAAATCTATATTCAAGTTTATTGAAAATTGATTAAAATTATATGCATTATAGTTCGCTGTCGCAAAAGGTACACGTAATAAAGGTATTTGTCTGAGACCAAATTTGTTTATACTTAACTCCAATTTAGCAACAAGTTTCGAGGAGTCGATGGAGCTTTGAGCAACGTTTATCAAGTAACAGATGTCATTGATACGTCTTTGCTCAAGCGGTAGAAAATGATTGATGATCATAAACCCGGCATATACACACATAGTTACCTTAAAACTTAATGTGAATAGCGTTCGTTTGTGCTTTATTCAACCTTTTTTTTTTACTAACTCATATTGTTTTCGCGAACGTATCTTGAAATCTTATATATGTCACTCCTACTATTAAGAAGATTGAAATGACACCTGACAAGTTGAAATACGTGAATTCCTCGAGACAAAGAAACTTTATTAGCAAGAATACTAGTAATGTGTGACCCACGCCATACTAGCAATATAGTATTCTTCAAAAAAATATTATACAAGCATATAGTCTTAGCCTCCAAAAATATAACCCCTCCGTATTACGCAGTTGGCATAAAAGAGTAATCATTTAAATTTGTTTTTTTTTTGTTTTGTTTTTAAAAGACAACTCCCGCACTAGGATTAATTCTTGTGTCGCGGGGATTTCAAACATTTAAACAACGGACACAAAGAGCACTCAGACTCAGAACAACAATTTGAGGATTACACAAAGTGTTGTCCCGCGCGGGGATCGTGTAGTAGCAGCGTAGCGTAGTAAAGGTGAGCCAAAAAAATATTCGGTGGAGAGGACTTGTTGTGCATGTAGTTCAGTACTCTTGTTTAATCCTGATGTCTTTCAACAATTACAAAACCATTATACACACAAGAACTAAAATTCTAAAAATAATTAGTATTAATCTTATAGATGTTGCCATAAAGGTTATGAGTCTTCGTTATTTTCTCTTCATTAGCTATATTACGGAAGGTGTCAAGACCGCTTAAGTGATAGTTAATTGACCCCATAGGAAAGTATAAGTTAAAATAAACAGACCATAAAGGTTTTTGTTAGCGGTCCTTCCACTTAATATTTAACGTGGGATTCGGTAATTGGATGATAATGAGAGCTGGCCCATCGCCAGACCTCGGCGATTAACAAGTGTGACCATTTATTACGCTGTAGATGAGATTGTTCCTCATCTTTTCTGTCGGATACAACTTGTACATACACACGCTCTTATACCCTCGAATTTAGCCAAAAATATAATGAATAAGTATAATTCGACTCAAAAAATTGTCAACCAGGCACTGTGTATTTGTATACTGTTTGACAATATAACTCGTATCATTTAAAATTTGTAGATCTAATAATAGATACAAAAAAAAATTCCACATTTAAGATCTTACTCATTATGCGCTAACCCACTATAAATTTTGTCCATCCATAGGTTTCGTGTAAGTGATAAGGCTGCTCATTGTGCATATCCATTTCGTACATTTAATTTTTAAGCAATATGTATTTTGTGTGCAATAAACATTATTCTTATCTTATCCCATTTATAAATTTATTTGTATATTTTGATGATATGATATGTATATACATATGTCAGAATATTCCAAGAGTTCCAAGTTAATTAAACTTGTAATGATTGAATATAATAGTTCCATTGTTGTACTAAGAAGTTTGTGTAGCGTTGCTACTAAAAATATGTTGATACATAAAAACTCTTCTCTTTTTGTGACGGCATTGCTACCTAGCAACAGCAGCTTAACGTACTAAATTTACGGACACGGACGGTTTTGGATACTCCAGAGTTATCAGTATGTGTATTTATATCTTTCTTTATTTTCAGGTTACTCATTATTTTCAAGAATAGTCCACTTTCATTCACATGATGTGTTGTCACCTTACCCGTCCCGGTGAGTCTGCACACCACTTAATGCACAGATAAAAACTTGCTCGACCGATTACCTCTAGTGGAAGTTTTTTATACCATACCCCGTTTTAATTTTGGTTCTGTTTTTGCACCTTTAAAATATTTTTACAATACAACGGTTTTGGTCAGTCCGCCAATTTATTTATTACATACTTATTGATTTAAAATGAGTTTCTATCTGTTAATATTGTTAATGGCAGTTATTTCCTATCAATTAATTTTTACACAATAATACAAATACAGCCTTTAATAATAATTGTACATACGTGAGAAACTCTGGTGAGCCAAATTCTTGAATATTTAGTGTTAGATGTCCACAGCTATCGAGAGTTTCTTGAATATTCTTTAGTAGATATCTTTTTGCATCGAAAGAATATTTTTTTCTTTTACATTATTTTTTATTTAGGAATGGTATTAGATATATTACTTTTTTAAATTATAGTGTTAAATGTTTTGATCTGATTGTGGTGGCACTGATGTTGAATAAAACTCTTAACTGATTTAGTGTCATCTTAACATTGTAATGTATCTACCCCCACTCGTCAATTAAATTATATAATCAAATTTTACATAGACACTTACACGTGAGTGTACCCCGAAGGAGTAGCCAGAGGCGTCACTTTTTACATAATTTAGTTCGGTCATCCGGGCACGGTATGACGGTATATGTCTATACTGCCTAATAGAAAACAGTCCAATCTTTAAAAGCAGAACCGTTAGTCGCCTGTTACGACACACACGGAAATGGGCCACCCCATTTCTTCCCGCCCTATTCTACAGCAAGTTTAAAGTTTTATTCGAAGACCATTTGTCGGTAGTTGTTACTAGAGCCTAGCCGTACTGGTTTGTTTATTTATTTAATTTATTATTCGTTACAATCGAAGTCTCAAAGAATTTGAATAACTTCCTATATTAATGGTATTTGCCATGACAAATATTTGCGAAAGATAATATCCTAAATATATTTCTCATAAGTCTTGTGCGGTCTTTATAGGCGGTCGTTTGGCGGCTGTTTCCTAAGAAGCAGTAAACGTTAAAATATCTTGAAAACTTGAAACATAGCAGCTGGAAGAGCGGCGCATAGTTCTGTCGGCAACGCCGTGGCTGCGTCGTAATTATACAAATATTTGTGTAAAACATACGTATGTAGACAATTATACTCATGTTTATATAAACAACACAACACTAAGGTGGAAAACAACTGTTTGGGCTTCGTGACTAAGTTGTAACTATAGACTAGTATGTACGCCTGCAGGAACGTATTTTGTTACATACATATGCTCACGCCTGTGTACCGGAAGGGGTACTCAGACGTGTTTTATTATTATTATTTTGTGATTTGTGTATGTTTATGCAGGCCTGATTAAATGAGTTGTCTTTCTTTTTCTTTATTTCTTGTAAAACATACCAAGAGTCTTTTGGATCAACTACGGGTATACCCTGAATGTCGTGTCATTATTTATAGGGCTGTGGTTTTTTTTTTTTTTTTTTTTTTTTTTTTTTTTTTTTTATATTAGCCTACCATAGTGACTCCACTTTGCCTGATGGAAAGCAATAGGTGGAGTCAAAGAGTGGTGGTCACCATCCTCATTGCATGTGTAGTCAATGCAGCATGGTGACCCACACTATGGCGGCCTGGTGAGATGCTTTTTCACGCCCCGCTTAAAAGACCCGGGATCATAGTGGGAAGGAAACACGTGCGCTGGTAGAGAATTCCAGGCTTTTACCGATCGGCACAAGAAAGAAGAGCCAAACCGTTTAGTTCGGGTACGTATATTTTCGACGCACAAACGGTGACTCCTCAGGCCAGCACGTGTAGTCCTGTAGAGGAAGGGAGAAGGTGGGACCAATTGGAAGAGCTCATCAGAACACTCCCCGTGATGTAGGCGATAGAGGACTGCCATAGAGGCGACATCTCTTCGCAACTGCAGAGGCTCAAGAGACTGGGTGATCTCAGGACAGTCGATAATGCGGACTGCGCGCCGCTGCAACCGATCGAGAGCGTCAAGCAAATACTGCGCATAGCCGTCCCAGAGATGAGAGCAGTACTCCACGCAGGAGCGAACCTGGGTCTTGTACAAAAGACACAGTTGCTCGGGCGAGAAGAACCGTCTCACCTTGTTCAAAACGCCGAGCTTACGCGAGGCCGCCTTAGTGACACTCTCGATGTAATCGCGCGGATTGAGATCCCGGCAAATATCCATACCCAGAATACTAAGCCTATCCTGCAGTGGCAGTTGAGTGCTCTGAAGAGTAGGAAGGGGAAGGAATGGAGACTTTTTGTTAGAGAACACACACGCTTGTGTTTTCTTGGCGCTGAACTCGACCAGATTCTCACAGCCCCATTGGGAAATGCGGCTCAAGACCCGGTCGAGCTCAGCGACAAGCTCCTGTCGTTTTTCCTCAACGTCTGCCAGCTTGGCAGTAGGATGCCCAAAATATCGCCCGTGCACTGTACTGTCGTCTGCATAACAATGTATATTGCCAAGGGCCAACATGTCATTGATATGCAGAAGAAACAGCGTAGGCGATAGGACGGAGCCCTGAGGTACACCAGCGCTTACCTCGTGGAAGTCTGAGGCCGCACCGTCGCAGAGAACCCTAATGCGGCGCTTTTCGAGGAAGGCAGCAACCCAGTTGCAGAGTTTAGGTGGCAGACCAAATGCAGGAAGTTTGGAGAGAAGCGAGCGGTGCCACACCCTATCGAAGGCCTTGGCAATGTCGAGGCTGATGGCCAAGGACTCCCCATGCCTATCCATAGCCTCACCCCAAAGGTGTGTGACGTACGCTAGAAGATCACCCGTGGATCGGTTCGGCCGAAAACCATATTGCCGATCATTTAACAAGGAGTGATCCTCTAGGTGGCGGATTAGTTGGGTGTTGATGATCCGCTCGAACACCTTACAGAGTATGGAAGTGACGGCTATAGGTCGGTAATTGGCTGGATCGGAGCGGTCGCCTTTTTTGGGAATGGGTTGAACATTCGCTTCTCTCCAGGCCTCCGGAACAATTCCTGAGGAATAGGACAGGCGATACAAGCGCGTTAGTACGGGAGACAACTCAGGTGCACAGTTCTTAAGAACCACCGCCGGAATACCATCGGGTCCACTGGCTTTCCGGACATCGAGTGACCGAAGCTCCGCACGGACATCCCTCTGCCGGATGCGAATATCCCGCATTGCGGAGTCGCAGGACGCAATGGTGGGCGTGTGCGCGCAACTGTCATCGATTCGGGAGTTAGCCGCAAAGAGGTCAGCTAGTAGATTCGCTTTCTCTTGCGGCTCGTGGGCCAGTGATCCGTCAGGGTAGTTCAACGGCGGCAGCGAAGGTTGGCAATAGTTGGACTGCACGGCTTTGGCCAATCGCCAAAACTTACGGCTACCCGTAGGGTACGCGACGAGTTCTTGACCAAACCGTGCAATGCGCTGTGGCCGTGCAATGGTGCGTGGTTTAACTGCAACAGTTGACAGACTTCAAAAGCATATTATATACTCACGGGGGCATATTCCATAGCAATACTTTAGGGCTATTTATCTTTTATAGCAGAGAGTGTGTTCTGACGAGCTCTTCCAATTGGTCCCACCTTCTCCCTTCCTCTACAGGACTACTGTATTAGCCTACCATAGTGAATCCACTTTGCCTAATGGATAGCAATAGGTGGAGTCAAAGAGTGGTGGTCATCATCCTCATTGCATGTCTAGTCAATGCAGCATGGTGACCCACACTATGGCGGCCTGGTGAGTGGGTACGTATATTTTCGACGCACAAACGGTGACTCCTCAGGCCAGCACGTGTAGTCCTGTAGAGGAAGGGAGAAGGTGGGACCAATTGGTTGGAAAAGTTAAAGTTACTTAAAGTACTACTTAAACACACAGTATGAACGTTGCTTTGTAAAGAAAACAAAGTTTAATATTAAAAAATACACAAATCTTGAAACAGCGCTTGATAGAGTAAAGGCCTCTCAATACTCTAAATCTACAATTCCTCATAATCTGTTTTTGTAGCTCCATAATAATAAGCTTAAAAGTGTTCGGCTATGGATTTTCATTAAGATAAGTTTGTTGCGCGCGCGCAGTGGCCCCGCCCTCTCTATTACGTGCGCACGTGACCGATCCAGAATGTAAACTATATACTTATATAGACAATTTAGTTAAAAAAATGTACAATAAGGTTTAAGGTCTGATTTTGAACACGACTGCAAAACAAATCAGATGTAAGGCGTACTCTTTTAGAAGTTAAAACACTCCAAAGAAAATAGTTGTTATTGACAAAACTTCTTTCAAGACAAACAGTGGTTTTCAAAACAAATTACCGTCCGATTGATTGATTGTTTGTCATATGGTGCATGGTATCTTGTTCAAATCGCAAACCCAAACTTTATTTAAAAATATTTTTGTAACAACGATATACAAAGAAAAGGTCAGGTCGCAAACTGTTCTCAAGCCAACAGGAAACCAAAAGGTGGACCTGTGAGACATACAACCAACTTCGAGATTAAATAATACTCCGCCGCTAGCAGTTCTTCACGGAACCTACATATATTTTACGCTACAATCACTTTCTAAGTCAGACTCTAATATAATATTAGTTCACCTCCCACCATGCATAAACTTTAGATTTGTTAGTTCGATAGTCATTTGTGGTCAAGGAATGGTCGTAATTTACATCGGTAACACATTAGTGGTTTAGAAATAACATGGTGTGTAAATGGAAATTGAATTACTTGCACCGACCACACGCTTTTGAAATAAACTTAGAAACGAAACTCAACAAAACACCATAACAAAGGTATTCACACCGTAATTATTTTTAAAGGTATAGCTCATATACTTTATGTTTTGGTATCACATAATACAACAAAATGTACTCTAGTGACACACTAGACTCTAGTACTACAATGTAATTAATATTTAATTATATATTGCATAAATATATTGGAAATACAAATCTCACTCTATAAAACGTGTTTATTAACATATGTAGGTGTATGTCATTCTATACCTTTGTTCACATTCAACTGTTTACACTTAAAAGGAAAAACAAATATTTTCCGTCATATGCTCTATGGGCTAAAATAAACAGCATTAAAAAAATAGGTATAATATGTTAATAATTTTTCCATACATTTCTTGTGAGGTATAAAATTTTACGAAGTCATAACTCCTGACTTCAACACCGCCCCATAATCTGCAAGTGTAA
Source organism: Tyria jacobaeae (assembly GCA_947561695.1). NCBI lineage: Eukaryota > Metazoa > Arthropoda > Insecta > Lepidoptera > Erebidae > Tyria > Tyria jacobaeae. The sequence goes on along the minus strand of OX387224.1, from coordinate 19,229,163 downwards.
CATTATAGTTATTATTTTAAGTAAGCTCAAATCTAAATCATGTTACACACTCAAGTTATGTAGTCGGGTAACTGCGTGAAGTCCATAAGCCCGACCCAGTACAGACACTAAAATAGTTCGGATTTTACGAGGCATACACATGGTGCTGTCGCAAGTCTCAACTTCGCAGACCCTAACAGTTGAGTATTTCAACATTTCTACTTCGATGTTATTACCTAAGTTAAGTATCTTTCAATATGTTACAACGACAAAATAGCAGACATTTCGTTCCGCTATTACGTTTGTTATTCATCGAATTCATGAATCAACTCTTGGCACACCGAACTGTGAAATTGATTTAACGTTAGACTGTTGTGATAAAACAATGGGTCACTCAGGTCCAATTTAAAATGGTACAATTATTAAAGGATAATATTGAAAATAGAAACCTTAATTTAACTTAAAAATCAGAACTCTATCGTTTAAAATAAAAACTGATATTTCTTTAAAAAAAAGCGTACATGAATGTATGTAACTAGAGAATATTAACTCTGAGAATGAATAACATGGAATGGAATGGAATAGAAAACCTGTAATTAAGTTCCTGACAAAGCCTTAACACCTATACTTCGTTTTCATTGAATTTACAGAGAACGCAAAACATTTGGCTAAAACTAAATACATACATATATTAAATTGGTAGGCCTGTTCCTAAATTACCTTTCCACATTTTTTTACAAATCTAAAACTGATAAAAAATATTCCTTCAAACAGCATTCGTACTAATATTTCATCCTCAACTTATTAAAAAACGGCCCTTGTTGTGGCATGCAATGGCAGCTAGCAATAAACAAAGTCATCCATCACTGTAGGGCGGTCACATTTTGCATGCTAAAACTCCTTGCTCACTGTACCAACCAACCCAGGCAGGGATGAAGAGCTCTGAGGTATGCTAGCGCGTGCCTTCGCGGACGAGACAACACAGGAATAGTAATAACGTGCTGTAGAGGTGTACATACATTACCGCTATCTGAGGGTAAAAAAAAAAGCTTGTACTATAACTTTAATATCATAGATAACGATACCCACATGGGAAAATATTTGTATAATCCTCAAATTGTTTTTCTCAGTCTGGGTGTTTTTAGTGTTCGTTGTTTAAATTTGAATGTTTGTTAAGGCCCCCGCGACACAAAAATTAACACAACACAAAAATCTACTACATACATAAATGTATGTATGTATGTAGTAGATTCGTTACATCGTCACCTAATGCGCATCAGGTGATGTATCAAATCAAAGGGAATGTTATGAGATATACAAATATACATTTTTATTATTTTGTGGGGTTGCTATTTATGTTTAAAAAGGCGTATTCAGCACATACCTTCAAGTTTTGGTCTGGAGTAGAAACTGATGTGACTTTATCTACCATCCCTACGACTTTATCTTCATCTCCGAAGGTGTAGGCAGAGGCGTCTCGAATGTCCAGTTTTTGCCAAAGATTATTTGAACCCACTGACGTCATATTTTGCAAGTCTATTGCAGTCATCCGGGACCTGTATGACTGTATATACTTATATTCTGTCTGATAGATAACAGGCCAATTCCTTAGTCGCTTTTTACGACACCCACGGAAAGAGATAGAATGGCCCTATTCTACGCCACCGAGAGAAAAGTGAATATGAAATCCTTTGGTATAGAAACATTAGGTATTTAAATATTAAGTTTCTATTGAGTTTTCAAATACTTGTGTATGTATGACATAACTTTAAATGAGTTGCAAACGCCAGTACTGGACAAAATATTTTTATACATTACCTCACATCCGCACGCACAACTAAGCATCTCAGTACAATTGTATTGTACGCACTACCGATTGTATCTGATGAAGATACCACGGTTCCCACATTGTTAATACATATTAAGATGTGGTGATGCCAAAGATTTAAATTTTATTTTAATGAAAATAAAGTTTAATTGGCAGGGTCACTTTGGTGTATGGCCTTTCGTAAATAGAAAATAATAGAAAGAGGTTTTTAGGAATCGAAATTTTAATTACTTGAAATGTAGTACAGAAGAAATTAACAATATAATAATAATACATTAGCTTCAGATATCTCCCACCCGGCTATCTGATCCCAAACTAAGCGGAGCTTGTACTATGGTAACCCGTAACTGCTCATAGACATACTTATGTATTTATATATATATATATATATATATATATATATATATATATACATATTATAGATAAATTACATCCAGACGCAGAATAAATGATCGTACTCCTTAAGGAGGAGGCAGAGGTGTATTAAACACCAACATTTTGCCAACACAGTCTTACTCTATATACTGTCTGTCTAGATATACTAAATATCCATTTAAATTAATATGTTTGTGAATGAAAGAAAAATTATGATGAATCTTCCCCTTGTCGTTAGTCTAGCGAGCGTCTTAACCGCTCTAGCACTAACATGTAAATCCAGGTGAGATTCCGTCACGTACAACAGTCACGGCCGTCACCTCACGTCCTAAGTCAGCGGCGGAGCTGGTAACGTGATCACTCGTACTAATAATAAATAGCAATTATAAGTCGGCCAAGCGATCAAGAAACCTGTACAAATCAAAACATAAATTGTGGGTAAAATATGTTAGATAGCAGCTGGTGGGAGATATCCGACACGCTTTTCTCTTATCTGAAACCCTTCTCGGCTTACCGGACTGTAATCTGAGTAATATTGAAAACATCCAGGTTTTGGCCTTTTGGTTCCCGGTGGAGTAGAATGGGGCTACGTCATCTGTTCCCGTGGGTGTACTAAAAAGCGACTAAGGGATCGGACAGAGCAGATATTAGAGAGTATAGTTATATACAGTCCTACAGTGCCTGGATGACGGTAATACGCTTGCTTCCTGTAAAATTGGTGCTACTAAATTATTTTTGGAAAAATGTGGGCGCTTTATAAGCCTCTGCCTGTATGTGTATATAGTCTTAAGCGTATGTATTTTGTGTTTTTAATTTATATATATATATATATATATATATATGAAAGACTATTCTATTAGGAATGACTTCTGTGTCGCGGGGACTTTACAAACTTAGCAACAACGGACACACAGACTCTGGAAAGTATACATTTGTTTGTTACCCGTTCACGCCTTTGCTGCCAATCAGAGGTACAGAAAAGAGCCTTTCATCCGATAAAGGTATTGTTCCGTAGGGAGACCCTATTCACGCGCGACATAGCTCGGGTAAAGCTAGTCTGGGCTGATCCCAAACAGAGCCCACCTTGTATTATAACCAGACTGCTAATAAACAAACTTATACATTTCTACATATTAAAGATAAATTACACCCAGACACAAAACAAATTGTCGTCATCAACACACACTTGGCTGGGAATCGAACCCACGACCTTTGGCTTGGTAGTGCTTATCACTAACTATTCGACCAAAAGGCTGGTCTTTCACAGGGATAGTCTTTCGGGCATAAGTTTCTTAGTCATATGTGAGTAGTTATACATTTTTTTTCGTGTGGAATCCCCCACGGGTCATCACCTCACCGAAGCTGACGGTGAGGTATGTCGGACACGAACGGACTAAAACCACACAGTGTTCCGGCACAAGTGGGTCTATTGCTAGGGACCCGGGTATACCATAGGAGGGATGCTTCCAGGAACCCTGCAGACCTTAGCCATCTCTTTTGCAAGAGGCACCACCACCATTGAATACGAGGGGCCTAGCCCCCCTCCAGTTTGAGAGGCTAGCGTGGAACACGTCGCACCACCGTCTCAGGACTGCTTCTGCTAGGGTAAGTGCAGCCCTACCCGTTACTTACAGGCCAGCGCTCATGGAGGCCGGAGATCGTTTTGTGCTCTCCGGGCCTGTTGCGTGTTCTACGGGACGAGACAGTACTTGCCCTCTCCCGTATTCTCTTCGCCGCCTCTCCACCATGACCACTTCGCAGAATAAGGCGGCGAAATCCCACGCGCTCTCGCTTTGGACCATGGACAGAACCATGGTCGTTAAGAGTAGTTATACACTGCTCACATGTGACTAAATCACAACCATCGCTTGGCAGGACGTACCAGTATGAGATATAAAACGTATTTATTGCTAGTGTTATCCCAGTAGCCGGAAATGGGAGTTTTTATAGATACGAACCTATAATTTTAATGACTTTAGGATAGAACCTAGTGATGGACACTTTTTCTGCCTACGCCTAATGAAGAAATATATTTAGATAAAGTAATTTAGTTTACTGCAATCTACTACTTGTCATATGCCTCTTATATAATATTCTTTTTTTTTGTTTAAAAAAAAAGAGGAGTGTGCGGAGGACTTGTCGGAGTGTGCGGGGGACTTGTCGCTACGCAATCCGTGATGGTGTGTCCCCCTATATCATAAAAAAAAAAATAATATCTAAAGTCTCTGAAAATTGCACATAGTTGTTATATTTTTAATTTGACATAGCTAATATTAGTACCATGTAGAACTGACTACTTAATTTATATTTCGTGTGTTACATTACGACGAGGTTCCTGTGAGAGGATGAGTCGTGCGCACGCCTCTTGAATTAAGATAATGAATGGATCTGGTTAGATAGAAACTGGGATAGCTGGCGTTTGTATACGTTCTACATCTGCTCCCTAGCTTTTGCCCGCGACTTCGTATCCGAGAATTTAGAATCACGGGAAAAAGGAACCTTTATATTAAGTTCGACCTGTAGTGTGTTTTTGAATGATGCTTGTAAAAACTAAAAACTGCTGTTCTGCCTTTTTTGTTCTCAAAAATAAAAGAAAGATATATATATTTATATTCAATTTATTATATTACTATAGATGTGTCAAATTCTAATTGTTTAATCACGAAATTGCTTCAACGCTCTTCTATTTTTTTATTAATAAAAATAAAGTAGAAATAATAATACTGTATTTGCTTGTGGCAATCTATGATCGTCCGTTTCCAAAGTGCTGAGATTTGATGGAGTCGTTAGATATCATATACCTAATCAGTTTTAAAAACGGGATGGAACCTTTGTTTTAGTAAAAAATATAAAAATTTTGGTCATTTGCATTGTTGCTGAGACATGTTGTTTTCATGTCGCGTTATATATCCTTGTTAGCCAAGCTAACTTAGACTAGAAGCTAAAACTTAGACTAAAAGACGAAGAAATAATTAAAAAAATATATGTAAATGTTAATATTCTATCGTTTTCAATTGCCGTGTCCATCACACAATATTTTTTTGTATTTGCTTTCTTTATACAAGCTAACATGTAGGTATGTTACATGTTAGCTTTGTGTTGACGTTGACACTGCATTGACATTTGAGTATGAATCAGTTCAGCCAAAAGAGCCACATTCACCAGTGAGGAGAATGTAAAAAACGTTGTTTTTTTTCTCAATCGAATAATAACATATAGTTAAATTACAAATGTTGTTTATTAATTTCTTATGTTTGTGAATTTGCTTTAATTTATAAATGCAAAATTCAAGAATAGTAAAGCATGACCATTTAATTGTCGATTCTCTGTTTTAGATGAATCAAATTGTATTATGCTATAAGAAGAAAATAACTCCTGATCTTATATATATTTCTCACTCTAAAGACATACAACCATTAAATGGGTCTAATAGTCACATTCATTATTAACACAATCACGCGACACGTACTTACTAAATCCAACCTATCAGCTTGTACGTAGACATCTCTATTTAGTATTGAACAGTACCAATTTATCACTAGAATGATAATACCGTCACTTACTGTTCCACGGTGTGCTCCAAACGCGGTAATCTAATCAATACCCCATTAAATACTATTAATACATATTCATCCCGTGTTTGGTGTTGTTAAGTTATCTTATTTATAAGTAGTAAGGAATAAATTCAATTAGAAAGAGGAAGAACGCCACAATTTTAATGTCACTATGTACCTCAATGCCTTTTATGCCTCTTCGGAGCTCGAGATTTACTTCGACTGGGAATAAGTTTGGTTAAACAGAAAGCCTTAATGTAAAAGTGAGATAAGTATACAATTATACTAAAACATTTTTATCTTTACTACTCACGTAATAAAGTATGAAGACCCTTGATATTGTGGATGGGAATAAGAAATTTGAATACCGTACACGGGTTGATATTTTAATCTCTATACATAAATCTATAGATTGGTACTAAATTAAATTTATTAGAATTACATTCGTTTTTGTAATCATTGGATATTAATCTAACGCTTATTTGTTATGGCTTTAGAAAATTGATTCTAGTTTTTTTATATTGTGGTTGTAACATAAAGCAAGAAAGTTTTATACATATTTATCACTATGCCAGCTCTGCCCGCGCCTCCGCTCTGGCTCTGGTTTGTCAATAAGTTCTCTATACCTAGGAAACAAAATGGAACATACCATATGTCATTTTCTGCACCTCTGACAACGTGTTTCTAAAATGCCATGATGATCAGTGCAATAGTTAAGGCGAGGAATCATAAACAACTAACAAACGGTTACAGTTTATTGCAACGTTATTAAAACTAGTAATTTCATTTTAGTCACACTGGCCCCACTTTGGGCGCTCCTAAAATAGTAGCAGCAAACATTTTTTTACTTATAAACTTTAGCACAAGTCGCACTGAAGAGACCTATTTTGTATATTCAGCTATTTCCTTTTCAATATAATATATTATGTAACTACTATTATAAATACACAGGTTTGTATGATTCTTACTCATTCACTCCAAAACAATTTAACGGATCTGTATGCCATTTGAAACGGAGATAATTCGTAGAGAAATCAAAATTTTGTACGAAATCTTACTTTAGGTTATGTTAGTAAAGTTCAGCATCAATATTTTAGTGAACACACCAATAGCCGTGTGGTTCTCGCTTGAGTCCCCATCTTGGGTCGTAAAAGGCGACCCAGTGTCAGGTGTGAATCAATCAGATAGTTTCGCGGAGTGGTTAGTGACCCCGACCAGAAGTGTCAGGTTACATTACCTTTTATTGACATGTGTGCTTTATGTTTCTCTCTTTCTATCCACCATTCTTTTCTCTCCTCGATTTACTTTGCCCAATTCCCAGGGAAAGTAACAATCTCGTCTGAAGTACCTCACTATCTGTAACTAAAAGTGTAGTGTTAAGTGTTTGTTTTATGACATGGCATTCCAGCTTGGGTTGTCATGCGTATTATATTATGATCTCTTAACCCCCAGGTTAACTATAAAAATACATTAGATACATTTAATTATATTTTTATTATAATTAGTAATTTGGTTCTAACAGAATCACATACGTTTTCTTTCTTTATGTGGCCGTATTATAAGCTTAAGACAGCTTTAAAAAGTCTTCAACTATATTTTTTTACGGTGTCATAATTATCTGTAACTTGCTGCTGCCCGCGGCTTCCCTCGCGTTCTTTTAATGTTTATTTTGAATTTCCTTAGTACCTTTTTGTAAACGATGTTTACACCGTCCCCTTTTGGAGCTAAAATTACTCATCTCTTATTACCCTGAGGAAGCACATAATATATATTTTTTATTTACCTCGTGGTTCTCGGTGGAGCACAATAGGGTCAACCCATCCCTTCCCGTGGGTGTCGTCAAAGTCGTCTAAGGGATTTGACTGTTTGATCTATCAGACAGTATATATACAGTCATACAGTACCCGGCAATGGACTTACCTCCTATTATGTAATTGGAACTAAATTATTGTTGGTAAACAGTAGGCGTTCAAGACGCGTCTGCCTATTCCTTCGGGGATATAGGTGTGAATGTATGTAAATATGTACGTAAAACTTTAAACTCTTTGTGAGGAACAGTCCTCACTCAAATCGATGTTTGGGATTTTTCGGTGACTGAATTTGGACTTAGATTGTAATAGCAAAGGGTAAGCAGAATTATTTTTTAAAAAAAAATAAAAGTAATTCACGAACAATGTTTGGTGATATAATTATACGGCAATTACTCATACAAAGCTCGCAAAAGGGCGATCGCATACAGCGTTCATATATTATCATAATTATATATTTTATTAAAATAATCTATTAAATTTAAACTAACTAATGGTTAGTTTAAATTTAACAGACATTTATTTTGATGTCTCACTTATGTATATACTATGACTCGGAACAAGGTCATAGCGTGATTCAGAAATCCTGCTCAGCGCCATCTATCAGGCTTAGACGTAAACATATTTATAATATTGTTTCCTAACCTTAGAGGAAAGGTTAATATTGGGTTTATTTTTCTTTATGCGAATCATTTTTATTAGAAGCTTAATGATAGAATTTTATGCGTTCTTCAAAGTGAAGAACTTCAGATACAAAAAAAAATGCCAATATACCCTCGTGTACATTAATTTGCAAACAGAATCAAGAATATAATAGTTCGGTGCTTCTACCTTTAACAATGAATGTCTTCCCATATAAACTTGAAAGTCGAAGGGTAACTCTTAGAGGTGATCTAAAAAAAAGCATCTATGTATGTGTGTGTGCTTTTATTTTTTACCAGTAAAACAAATTTAATTTTGAATGCCTTACTTTGAAAGTGCAGGATTTCCATACCGCATAAAAGGCATCAATTGTTATTTCGAGTTTTTAGCGCCAGCGGTTGAGGCTCTGCGTCGACGAATCAGTCAGTCAAGAACATCGTCGAAGAACAAGTAATCTATAATAATGTCATAAATGCGAAAGTAGCGCCATCTATCTAGTTAAACAGTTGAACCGATTTTGAGGAAATTTAGTATGGTGATACTTTAAAGACTGGTGACGAATATAGGCTACTTTTAATTAATATACCACGTACGAAACTAGTTTAAAGTATGAAATACAAATAGATAGAATGACTGCACGGATGGCGTAGCGGTTTAAGAGGTCAACTAGCCACTGCGCTGCCGCAGCGGAGTGTTGTGGGTCTGATCCCCGTACGGGACAACTCTTTGTGTATTCCTCAAATTGTTGTTCTGAGTATGGGTGTTCTTTGAATGTTTATAAAGTCCCCCGCGACACGGGAATCAATCCTAATGCAGGAGTTGTCTTTTTGAAAAAAGAAAGAAAAAGGAAAGTAGTACATACACACATTACTTTAAATTATTAAGTTGCTCGTCTATTTCTAATGAGGCCTATAATTTCATCTGATTTCATTATCCCTGGTTAATGTCCATCTGTATCTATGTCGTAAATAATCAACGGTTTAATTACTCTTTAAAGGTCATAAAATTAAAACTAAAACGTATGGAGTGTTTATATAACTGAGTTTTGCTGCTTTAATTGAAAAGTTATCGTTGATCTAAATAATGGCCAGTTTAAGGCGCTTTCTAAAGCTACATATGGAATATTTTTGGAGTTTTACAAAATAAAAATGGGAATTTTATTCGGCCGACTCTTGTAAAGTCACTATCTAAGTGTACTCTGTATACACATGTAATAAATCGGTTCTCGTTTTGTGGATTAGGCATAAGAATAGCATCTGAACAAAAACGCAAATTACGATATTTGAGATATAAAAGCGGGACAAAATCAAGCAGACTACGGTTCAGGAATAACATTGAATCTTATATCAATATTTCAGCAAATCCCCGACGGGTCATCACCCCACCGGAGCTGACAGTGGAGTGGTATGTCGGACTCGAACCGACTAAAACCACACGGTGTTCTGTCACAACTGGGTCTATTGCAAGGGACCTGGGAATAAAAAAAATAAATTTTCAATAAAAACCTGTTAGATTTTTTTTCTTTTTGCAAACTGATAACGCTGAGGTACAAAAATGTATTAGATTACTCAAGAACACACCCTCAGTGGGCTATGATCAGCTTCCTACAAACAAACTACAACTACAAACTTAAACTGAATTAACGATATTCAAAATATAACGAATTTGCTAGGCATCGCATTAGGCGAGAAATGTTATTAAGAAGTGCATGAAGATAAAATTTGTAATCGTATGAACAGATTCGCCTATGCCTTATGGCGACTAACAAAGCTTTCAAATAAGCAGACTGCATTAAAAACTTATAAAAACAATACGTTAGAGGAATTTGTAACGAGGCACCCTGAGTTATCTGTAGACCTTAATTTCCTTACATTTCAATAGTGCCGTATCTCTATATATTTGATATATGGTGTATTAGTAAAATAGTAAGAAATTATCAGTAACAACCCGGAGTTTGGAAGTTGGCGTTTTTACACCCCCGTGCCTCAGAGAGCACGTTCAGCCGTTAGTCCCTGTTGTCTTGAACGCCTATGGCAGTCGATATTGGGCAGTCAGAGGCCTCAAATATCCTTACAACTAGTTCACCAATCGAATTCAGTTAGCCCTCAGGGTTGCGGAGGTCAGATGCCTGTGGCTCCATAGAAAAACGAATATATACTGAATGACAATAACTGGTTGGACTAGAAGCCATATCCAATAGACATGGGAATAAAAAGGATAGGAAGAAGAAGTGTATTAATCCTGACCCATTTTTATCTAAAAAACTCGTATTTCCTCCGTTGAGAACCGTTCATGTTATCGTCAATCATTTACATCTAACGTTCATGAAATGCCAATAAAAATTCAAAAAAAACGTGCGAGAAATGTTTGTACTGGGTCGAGGAATTTGTTAAACATAAGCAGGGGTTAATTACGATTACTCTTTATTTATTATGTATCCAAAAAAAAAATTAACAGAACAAGTATAAATACATGAAATGAACAATGGGAGGCGTTATCGCTAACAGCAATTTCTTCCAGGCAACCTTTGGATGAACAGGAGTGTATTGGTTAACGTCGGTAGTTTCGGTGCCAAAAAGACAAAGAAGTTCCTTAATAAACATAAAACTAAATATATTTGTATCTTAAACGTATAATATATAATAACCAGTACTTGTGTACGTCCATACTTAGATATATAACCATACGTAGTTATACATTTATGCACATAAAATTAAAAATAAAAACAAGATAATTAATCGTAATTGATAGACAAATAAATGGTAGACAAATAAATGGTAGACAAATTTAATTTATTTTGTAACATGTTAGTAATGCGTTTGTTTATATAGTATGTCAATTCTGATAAAAATGAATATAAATGGTAATGTGCATGAACTTTTTTTTATAGGATAGACGGACAGACGAACAGACGGGTCACCTGATAGTAAGAGACAACTCCATGGGCAACAGCAACTTAAGAGTCGTAAGTGCGATGCCCGTCTTTGAAGGTAGTGACTGATGAGGGATGGGGGGTTGCGGGGAGAGGGAAGAGGAGATGAGATGACGAGGGGAGGGAAAGAGGAGTGGGCCTCCCGCAACCTCACTCATTTAGGGGAAATGCAAAACAAACGTTGCGTCACAACCGGTTTTCGTGGTATTGCATCGGTCGAGCCTGGCCATTCGTGCCTCAGCATGGCTCTACCACTATACGAATTAATTTCTACATATTTAAATAAACATGAATCTAATTCGCGAAAGTTTTTATGCTAATTTCTACATAACATACATAACACCTGTATTCCACCACATTTACACAATAAAGATTTATTAATATGGTCAAGCACTCATTTTAAGGGTTCAGTTCCTCAAAAGGTAAAATAGGAACTCATATACGATCCCTCAGTTGTCATTCCGTCTGTTTGTATATCTGTATCATCAAACAAGTGTTAGAAGTGACACTCGTAATTGCTCGGTTTTTATAGTTATATCGTCCGATTTGAAGACAGACAAGACAACTTTACACTGAAAGAAAGAATAATCAAACTATTCGACGGATAAAAAATCAGTTGGTTCTTTTGTAATAATTCAACTTGTTCGTTTTACCTCTAGTACATGTGACAACACAGCTTAGTAGAAACAAATTTATACAATACAATAGATTTTATTGACTGGGCGATCGAATGCTATCAAGACCACACAGTCGGCAATTTATCAGTTTAATAACCTAATCTGTTGATAAGATCAGAGATCATCGATGTCATCTCACTAGCCCTCAACATCCAGTACCCGGGCGATATTCTTCGAATTCAGTCATCATAACTTACATAAAGCTAATTACTAAAACTTCAATTAATTATCTGTTCCAATAATTGACTCCTTATCAAACCAATATAATCTCTTTTACTCAGACTTAAGGTTGATTATAAAATGGATAGGTCTATGGTAGGTGGTGTAAGATGGAGTCATCGCGTTGTCATGGCAACGGCGGCACGAGCTCTGAATTCAAAGTTTGAAATTCTGAACGTGCTTTGAGCGATATTATATTTGATACTTGAACACATATTATCGGTTATAAATAATGGATCTCGTATGAAAACATACTCGGCCTTCAATGAAGATAACATATTTTTTTCTTAAGCAATACGTAGTATATTTCAGTAAAGAAAGCCTCACAGCTGATATAAAAAGAAGAAAAAGGAGATTGGGAGTTGGGAGTCCGGAAACCGCACTATTTTTTTTTTTTCGGAAGGGGTCTGCGGCACTATGCTATTAATGATTTCAAAGATAGATTCTGTTGTGGCAGAATGCTTAGGCACGAATGGGCCGGTTCGACCGGTGCGATACCTCGGCCTCACAGAAAACCGGTTGTGAAGTAACGCTTGCGTTGCATTTCCCCTAAATGAATGGGGTTCCGGACAACTCCCCTATTTACCCTCCCCTCATCTCCCCCTCTCCTCTTTCCGAGCTCCTCATCCACCTCTCCTCTGCCCCTCCCAGCATTTACCTATCCCTTATCATCCTCAAAGGTGGGCAGCACACTTACGACTCTTGAGTTGCATGTAACCATGGACGACAGATGTCACTTACCATCAGGTGACCCGTCTGCTCGTCTGTCCAATATAATATAATATAAAAAAATTAAAAATAAATAATTAAATGGCGCTCCTCTCCGCGGATATCCCCTGCGTCTTTGGAGCCCCCCTATTATAGTTAAAAAAAATAGTAATTTCTGTTCAAATCACAAAAAAAAAAATCTATTTAACATTCAAGTATCAAAATTATTCGCCACTCACTGGAGGGTTGTTAGAAGTTGAAACTCGCTTACAAGTCACGTCTCCTGCTTTCAATATGTCGGCTGAAGACGTCTTCTCTGATGGACTTGCAATGATATACGATCTCATTATATAATACTACTAACTGGTGGTGTTTGAGTTATGAAGACAACACGTGCTCCCTACTATGGAAAGAAAGTTTCTAAATATGTCTAAACAGCACTTTAGTAAGGGTAGTTTTTTTAGCGCCTACATATATATACAGTGCAACCTTAATATAACGTACCTCAATATAACGACTTCCTCGATTTAACAAATTCTTCGTAGTCCTCTTGAATTGTCCATAAGAGTCAATGTAAAATATAACTTTACATTGCGAAATTTATTTGCGAACAACCTATTTATAACTAATTTTCAACCATCAAAAGAGAGTGTAAATACCTCTTATTACCTAATTTGTCAACCTAACCTTTATATAACGTTCCCACCAATATGACCCTTACTCCCATAATATGTGATTCAGTCGCGACATAATTTGATAGAAATGTGTTATCATTTATTAGTAGAAGTTGTTCGCTAACATATAACAAGATGAGTAAGTAATGTTGAGGTGAATAAAACTATTTTTGGCCAACAAATTTGAGGCCAACCTAACCTCAATATAACAAACCTCAGTTTAACAAATTACTTGATATAACGAATATTTACTTGTTCCCTTCCGATTTGTTATATCGAGGTTGCACTGTAGTTATTTCTTATGCGTTATATATATATATATACATACAACTAATAACAGTTTATCGCCTGAGAGCTTTTAAGTAATTACTGAGAAAATATTGACCTTAGCATGGGTAAAACACATAAAAAAACATGTTTAAACTATACATACCTACCCCTTCGTATAAAAGAGGGAGTGTATCTTCCTCTTATATACGAAGGGATAGGCAGAGGCATTTTAAACACCCATATTTTGGACCCAAAATAGACCAACGACTTCGTCGAATGTGACTGCCCAAGAACCCGGATACTTGTTACACTAAAATCCATTGGCAATGGTCAAACGTTACGTTTTAATTTCACATTTTATAGCTTGAACACACATCTGAACCCACATTTATTGTAATTGATTAATAATGATCTAGTATTGATTGAAAAACCAGTTTTATCTTAAAAAGATCTACAACTTAACATATAAAATAAGAACTCAAGAAGTACATAATTATTATTACATTTATAAGTGTTGTAGTTGAAATCAGTAAGAAAAGATACATGCGGGAAGGGCTAACCAGAGGATTGAGTAGAAATCGAATTATATGGATACTTGATGTTTTATATATATGTACATATTTACACTGAGAATTAAATTAGTTGTGCTAATGATACTGTAAACCCAGCAAAAACCTTTTTTTTATGAAGGTGGGGGTGTATATACAAATTCAATACATGCAAGACATTGATATAAAACGAGAGAACTGACTCTCTATATATGTAAGTATACGTACCCTATCTAAACGGTTTGGCTCTTCTTTCTTGTGCCGATCGGTAAAAGCTTGGAATTATCTACCAGCGCACGTGTTTCCTTCCCACTTTGATCCCGGGTCTTTTAAGGGGGGCGTGAAAAAGCATCTAACCAGGCCGCCATAGTGTGGGTCACGAAGCTACATTGACTAGACATGCAATGAGGATGGTGACCACCACTCTTCGACTCCATCTATTGCTTTCCATCAGGCAAAGTGGAGTCACTATGGTAGGCTAATATAAAAAAAAATGGCTCTCTGACAGAGCAACTGTCTCTTGTAATAAATAATCTAATCGCACTAAGTACAGACGGTAACGCAGACGCACTAAGTAAGGACATACGGATATAGATGACAATTAACTCAGATAAAGATTATGGTTTACAAATAGCACGTAGGCTGTCCGAGAAAATGTACCGTTTTAAAATTATCACGTTAACGAAGTTGCGAGGAATATTTAGTAATATTATAAATTGACTTTACTCTTATTTAGACGAAAACAAACTCAATAAACTCTTTTAAACATTACAATAAATTCCAATAAAAAGTAACCTTTAGTTTGTAGAAAAACAGAAAGGAATGTTTCAACGGAAACAGGTGCTGCTCAATTATGATTCGTGTTACACGGTAGGTTCGTTCAATTTTATATACAACTGTACCGCGCGGTTTTAACCACTGTAAATAAGGCCTATCCAATTCACTTCCATTATAGTAAGCAGATTGATCAAAATCACAGCGAGATAGTGAAGTCACAACTTTGCTTGCGCGATTGTTAATGATTAAGTAATATATGTAGACTTATTTGGCCGTTGAAGACCCATGCTTAGGTACGTTTGTCGGAGTGCGTTGTGTTTCACTAAGTGAGTGAGTTTATTATAGGCTCCATCCACCTTTTCTACCCGGTGTCCAATGTTTTTCCCCCGTATTTAGAAACAGACACCGCACTTGCGACTCTTAAGTAGTAGGTTTCCATAGACGGCGTTACTGACTTATGTACCATTATATGACCGTTTGAACGTCTGCTCGTTAGCTGTGCCCATTAATAACTTTAAGAAATTAAAAGGGCCAAGCCCAATAACGTATGTTCCGAAACAGATAAATATACTTAGAAATATTTCTTTCTGGCACATTCATACGTTTTTTGCTGTAAGTAAAACTGCAAATTTGTCATGACACTTCTCTGGTATTGATGTATGGCGCACAGCGAGTCTGTATCGCGCTTCCATAATTAATTGAGATTGAACTGGTTATCGCAGACATCTTGAAGATAAATATCATTTTATTTTTTGTTGTCCATTTCACGTGAAATATAACAATGCCCTCTATTTTTACGCATAAAAAAACTACATGTTCCGTGCACAAATATATAATAATTGGACGGAAAGAAGAAATGAACTAGTTCTTTGGATTCACTGAATTCGCAATCAAAAATTGAAATGATAATGAATGGCTTCCTATAAAACATATAAAATTAATTAAAAGATATGATTGACCTCTAGAAGGCGTCGAAACACCTCATCATTTTATGATTTATTGACGGTTAGTCATTATAATGATTATGTAAATTGTGTGAGGATGCTACCGGCGCTCGTTTGTTGTCCTATTGTCCAATCATGATTTATTATATGTGAAAAGAATAACTTGTCGTTTTATTGTTACCTGTTGTTTATCATAATTTGTTATGATTAGCTTATTAGTATTTGTTCAGTTGTTTATTTGATTCACCATCAAGCGAAGCTTTGTCGTCTCATGCTTATGTGCGCGCACCGCTTATTGTGATGGAGTGGGGTGTACTCCCCACACTCTCTACGGATTTCGTTCACCATAGTACAACACTTTTTATTCGGTCACTTTCTGTAATTGCTAAACAAATCATAAGCTATGTTAAAATAATTGTCTATCTACGAATAGTTACCATTATAAATCAATTATCAATCAATCAATCATGATAAATCGTTACATCGTGCAATTTATAGACTTTCTAGCGTACTGCAATATAAAGAATCTCCCAACCTTTAAGCAGTTGTACCTTTCACCATCAGCTCACTGACATGATACCAATATATTGATAGACTTAAAAAGTATATGAAACAAATACATATGTGTTTTGCTTCATTTCCCTGGGATCTCATCATCCCATCCAATAAATAAAATGGAATGGAATAAAAAATAAAAAAAATGGAAAATAAGTTCACAATTGACTGGAGATTATTAAACATATAAATGTACATAACGAAAGAACACACATTCGTACATAAAATAATATAATAATAACGCACACGCGGCCGGCCCTTCCCAAACTTAGCAGATCTATTAGTTAGTTTGTTTTTAACGTAAAACTTATGTATCTTTTTACATGTTTCTATTAATTAGGCCCACTCTTAACACATGCCGTTTGTTTCGAAACTAATCAAGAGTCGTGCTTAAACTACATCCTGTTCGTGTTTAATGAAATTAGTTACAAAGTTCTCTGATAACAGCAACTAACTATTAACATGTAAATTTATGGCACATAAAATATGGCTCAAGAACGATCAACATTTGCCTAATACAGCATTTTCATTAATGATTTTACTGTTCTTAATTTCTGTAAACGACTTATATTAAGAAGCAAATCGTTTGTATAAAGGTGTGTAACTTATTCTAATTTAATTTATTCATAACTTTATCTCTTTAAATTAACAAACGTGTAATGTAATATTATAAATATCACTACAAAATGTTAATTTGTCGTAAAACTGTTAATACAATATTATCTTTATATATAAATAAACGACTTTGGCTGATGTCATTGATTATATATGTATGTTTTTTGTTTCTATGTTTACTTATCTAGTACCCTGAGGGATTCTTTTCGCGACTTGTATGTATGTATTAAATATACAAACAAGATTTATTCGAAGTTAAAGTTTGATATTTTAATATGATGAATAAATATAGTTCAGCAATTTTATGATACGATTATATATATATACATATATACATAACTACGTATAAATCACTTTGGCAATTGAACTTTAACATTTTGGTAAAAAAAATAATGTTTTTTTTTTTATTATTTGTTTGCATATAATGCATAGTGAGTATAATAATTTCAATTTAACAAACGTTAGATTGCTGTTTTCAGTCAACAAGCTTGTTTGAAAATGTAAACACGCTTCAAGTGCTAGCGTTACTTCAATCGCCATAAACAGTGTCTGGTGTGGACATTCGCTCCATTAACCAGTGTCTGTTTTTAATGAGACTTCAGTGATATCTTCAGAAAAAGACGTTTGTTGGTTTTCTTGTATATATGAAGTGGAAGCTTAAAGGAAGAATGATTTACAGAGACGCAAGATGTTATGGCTAAGAATGAATTCGGTTATAGCCCTTGAGTGGACTGCTTCAGGCAGAAAGAAATCGCACATATCGTACAAATTTGATTACTTTCATTTTCCATGACTCGTAATGTTTTCAAAGGGAAAATTGTCGTACACTGGAATCACGCACCATCCTACCATTTACCTCGAGTAAAACTTCCTATCGGTCCATCTGTTTCGGAGCCTGCGGCGCAAGATGGGAAATGCTCCCCACAGATACACTTAAACATAAGAGGCTTGAAATGGGGAGGTCATTGCAACAACGCCACGTACACATCTTTAAGTGTATTGTGGGGTAAACTGGGCAAATTTGAATAAAAATAAATTTGATTATACACCATTTCAATATTGCTAACTTTGTGTACACACAGGATAGGCAAGAAGATGTCACTTGTCTCTGAAAATAATTTCTTAGTTTTAATTACTTTGAAGGTTGTCTACCTTTTGTATAACAAAAAGAGTATAAAAGATAATTTGTTTTAGATGCTAAAAATACTAGTTAGATGTATACATTGGTTTTGACAGTGGT
This sequence comes from Tyria jacobaeae, assembly GCA_947561695.1. Lineage (NCBI taxonomy): Eukaryota > Metazoa > Arthropoda > Insecta > Lepidoptera > Erebidae > Tyria > Tyria jacobaeae. Next base: position 19,210,818 of record OX387224.1, on the reverse strand, counting down.
AGAGCCATGCTTAGGCGCCATAGATCGCAAGTCTATCGCGATCATAGTACAGTAGTATAGTATATCCCTTTTACGACACCCACGGGTGGAGGGGGGGTTTCCCTATTCTTTTTCCACCGAGAACCTCACGGCACTCATCTACTCGTACATAGTCATTCATTTTATATTACTACAATCAGACCCGACAGATGCTGTCTAATATGAATGTTTGATTTTGTACATAGATACAATTTAGAAGACGATTCCAAGCGATACGTATCGCATCCAAATGTCCAAATCATCATCTACCATTTAACCCAGTTTATCTGTTTCTATATTTAAAATTACTAATAACTGATTTCGACTAAAACGTGCTGAGTGTTTTCCCTTGGTGCTGCTTCGCCAGCTGCGTACAGTGCCCAACACTGAGGTAATTGACTGTTGCAGATTGAGATCGAGTCTGTGATGTTGAATGTGTACATGGCAGTGTTGAATTTTAGAGAAAACTATGAAGTGGCATCACTGCTAAATGTAAAACTTAAGACTCAATTCAATGAACAAATTAACGTTGTTTAAAATAGCGTACAAACGCTCAGTTAGTATCAGTCGTTTTAACGCTTACTAAGTGTTACCTGTCATAAATACTTGACTATCCTACTACTATTTAACTAACCCAGACCTCCAGTATACTTACTTTTAAGTCGAAAGATATTTTACGAACATAATACCGGAGCGCAGTAATCGCGTGCCTCAAAACATTCTGGCATTGACAGTCGCTACGATTGATGGTTTTAAAAGAGGGAACTTAATTGGTTGTTGTTTTTGTTTGGGATATCGGTCCGGGAGCTCGTCCGGTCGTTTAATACTTGTATGTTTTAATTATTAAATTGTTGTCGTACAGCAAACCTTTAAGAAGGTACTTAGCGTTGTATAAAGATTCTGCTTTAAGGCTTACTATAATCAATGCTGTTTTTATAATTTAAATATCACTTCTAAATGTACAAAAGTGAATGTCTACTAGTTTATTGTGTGTGTTAGAACATTTTCGTTACTATAATTTATTTCATTAACGCATTGAAGCTTTATGCACTTATTTTACAGAGCTTATTGTACAGACTTTAATCCCTAAGACATTCTCTGCAAGTCAGTCTACTCAGGTATTGTGTTACATACGTTTTTAAATACATAGTATGATTATATGTGGGAAGTTGTGAGTGAAGGATTATTTGCAGTTAGACAGATAGTCCTTCACTCACAACTGAACTAAGAATTCCAAAGTCCTGATTATCTTCACAGTTTTCTTGGTATAAACAGTAAAACTTACCAGAAACAATATTTAATATTCGTCCAAGGTATTGTGGCTTACCAGCTTTTCTATATCATCTGTAATCTAATAAGGAAAAGAAAAGGAATACGGTCGCAGATGACGCGGCACGTGACTAACCTACCAAGTCGGGGAGGCGTACCCACCCTTTTATTGCGCACTTAGATAAAGACTTCTGGTTATAGCCGGATTAAGATGCGATCAGTTTAAAATTCGAACGCAGATTGGATCGATCGCCATTTTGTTAACATGCAGGTAAAATGGCTGAAAAAATTGATAAGTTTGTGTGGAAGTTCCGTCTAGACACTTAATAGGTGGATTATGAAAATAGTATTCTAATAAATGCAAAATCAGTTTGATAAGTTATTAGGTAGAAGTAGTTTTAAGTAAGTTTCAAGTTTTAAATTTCTTATGATTTAGTTGCAGTTTTTTTTTATGATATCAGGGTGACAAACAAGACGGTTCACCTCTTGGTAAGTGACTTACGCGGCCCTTGAGCAATTGCAACTCAAGAGTCACAAGAGTGCTTTTAGGGTATGGGAAAGGGAGGAGGGGAAAGAAGGGAAAGGAAAAAGGGTTGGGCCCGCGGTAACCTTACTGATCGGTCACACAATTAATAATCGACTAAAACGAATGTATACATTAAAGTGGTATCCTTCTTCCTTTTCTTACTAAGTATATCAATAGTGGATGTGTCTAAGTCACATATTTACTTCAGGGTACTAAACTAAACTGCACTGGATTGGATACTTATTGACTTTGGTACTCACTGTCCCGGATGAATAATTTGGTTCATACTGTCCTCTCATTAAACAAATTAATTAAGGAAGTTTAAATTTGAAAACAAGCTAACTCAACGGCAAATTATGTGCAAACGACTGAGTAAATATTTTTTTATAGAAAGCTAAACATTCTCGATTAAGACTTCTATTAAAAAAAAAGAAAATAATAATACATCATACATCAGGTTAACATTTAGATGCTTGTTAAACTTGAGCTCGTAAAGTTTTAAAACTTATATAAAACTTATATCGCCCCTTTTCGTCGGGGGTGAAAACTGGGGATCAGAATCAGGAATATATTATAAATCAGCAATCACCACTATTATTTACATATACGTAGATAGGTGTGTCTTTTATCAAACTTTCATATTATTACATAATATCTTTCGCAATCATTAAAACTATTTTCAATCTATACTAATATTATAAATCCGAATCCATCCGTCTTTTACCCGCCTAAACGGTTGAATCAATTTTGATGGAATTTTGGTATGTGGATACTTCGAATACATAGACTCCTTACCCTGTGTTCTATAGCCTACTTTACATCGACCTGAAGAGTGCTAGTTAAGCCACTAGTTTACCATAAAGTATTTTTACTCGGATTTTACATAATCGAAACGGTCCTTGTACGAAAGTTGATATCGTTTATCATCGAAATCGTTTATACAGATTTGTGCGCGACGGCGGGCGGCGTGGCCTCACTGCGACGTTTTATATCTCCACATTGGTCCAGCGGGCTCTTGACTCATCTGTCGAGTCGGTAGAGTGTCCCCGTATATAAGATTTTCTTTTTCTATTAATGCCTATTAATTGATTTCGATCCTTAACCCAATGGTGTTTAACCCCGTGAGGAAGGATTACGTGTGTACGAAATTATGTATCTTACAAACAGCCGCATTCACGTTACCAAAATGTAAAGAAATAATTTAAATATATAATAATAAGAATTAATTAATCCAAAAGCGTTACAACAACAATTAAACATATTAGACGCAGAACGAGTAGGTGTTTACAGAATTATACGCTAAAATTCTAAAAAGTTACAAAAAATTGTAGAATATTAAAAAAAAAAACTTGCTACGTCTCTTAAACTAGGTTACGCCTGACAGATATCGAATATCAGTTGTGATTGTAGATCTTGAAATGTTTTACTTCTGTACAGTCGCTGTAAAATAATGTGTGTCAAAATATAGTCATTTTTTGTTTAAAACAGTTAAAAACAATAAAGCTTTCTTTAAATAACGTATCTAAAGTAACATAAGACGCTGTATGTTGTATAAATTCTAATCAATATTCTTTTAAACAGGATTTATCATAAACAGAAATATGCAAGGTCATCGGAGGCCTTATTGCTTCCTACACTGTTATTAGACAGCTTTCTTTTTGTTTGTTTGTTTATTTAAACGGTTTATTTTTATAGAATTATTCCATGAAAAATATCTATTTTACAAAATATATATGTCAGAGAATCACAGTTACCCTATTCACCACGTACGAGACGAACAGTAGAGAAGCCGGTCACGTTCAGCGCCCTCTGTGATCCAGTTCTGTAACTACGTCATACTTTTTTATTCCAACCGTTTAAGTTTCCCCCTTCGTCGAAGCTATTGGAATCTTGTATTGTTTCGCTTAAGGAATATTTTAAAGATGGTTGAAATACTGAGATTTGAGGGAAGCTACTTCATTTCAGAGGCTTTAGATAAGTATAGCTACTATAGGATTATATGATTCTTGTACTTGAATTAATCAGAAGTAGTGACAACGATAACTTAATACATTTGAGATTTTTATTTCTATAGTGTTGCATACTACAGTAAACTATGGTATTGTACATATTTTGTTAATTTCAACCTAATTGAATAGACCTTCTGGTCTAGTCTAGTTGTTACCGACCCTGACTGCTGAGCTGGAGGTCATTATAAAAGTACTGCAGGATAAAAGACTATTAAAGGCTAAGATATGATTTCCCGTAGGCTTAAGTAATGTGTAGTTCTAAGTAGAGTAGAGTAGGGCACGACGAAGTCGACTAAGGGTTCGAAGTATTATATCAAACAATATATGTATGACGGGGCCTCATTATAGAATTGATCATTTCATGATGTGGCCCACCATTTCATGAAATTGTCATTGAATAATCAGCGTTTAACGATATGAACAGCTAGACCTAAGACCATTTCATGACATGATCGCAAGTTAGTGATCATGTCATGAAATAGTTCCACTATAAACTGTCAGAGGCGCTGATGGTCTTTTGTTTATGTAATGCATCAAGTGTATAAATTAATTGCAAAAAGAAAATTTAAGTGCAGTGAAATATCGTTACAGTAACTTCGACTGGCAATTAGACATTAAGAACTTGTATTAAAGCTTTAAATATAATTAAGATCAAAACGTGGCAAACGTGGATTGACATATCATTAAAAGTTGATGTTTTAATGATATGGTCAATTTTAGCTGACCATTTACAATATAATGCCCGGCTACATATACAATGTTCTAAGGCGTAGGACTTCATTACGGTTAACAAAATGTAGGCGATTAATACATCTCTGCTTACTCATTCAGGGACATTGCCGTGAGTGTATGTATGTTTCTCTAGGGCAATACTCCCCGTATTGTCCTTAATCTTTTCTTTAAACATGCAAATTAATAAAAGTTTTGTTCTGTTGGCTATAAGTACTCATTGGTGCACGGTGACACATACAGGATGGGCCCCGCCTCTAAACCTATTCCTCATTCTCTACGATGCCCTGGTGGTGTAGGTCTTCTTGCTAATAATTAATATTGCCTGAGCTTAAAGTAAAAGGACGAGAGTCCCGGTAAGATCAAGTTTCATTTATAGTTAGCGTAATGATGACATTAGAGTGAATGAATTTAGAGCTTTCCCACGTTAGTTCTTAAAACGATTATCAGATAATTGCCTAAAATTCAAATTTAATAATGTTTCATATAAATTTGTGGGCGGTCTCAGATTTTATGTAAATTTTAAGGTCACTTTTATATAAATGATAGTTATATTGTTGGTGAAATTTGTTTCTAAAGGAAATGAACCAAAGGAAATTGGTTATAAAAGCGTAATAGTTGTGTGGCCGGAGGCATAATATTACAATAACGATTATTGATAATTACATGCAAATATTTATTTACATATAAATTTGTCTTGGAAGATGATTGCAAAACATTTAAACGCCCTTATCTCAGAAACATTTGTCAGATTTCAATAATTGTTTTTATATTTATTGAATAATACCTTAAGGAACGGAGCAGTAAACTTTTCAAGAAACGGCTACATCTGGCATTCAAATACTAAAAATCGTGTGTCGTTCTGCCTTACTATATAATGAATTGAAACGAAGAATTCAGGACTATAGGGGGACGAAAGGGACAGAAGGGTCACCTGATGGTAAGTGACAACCGCGCATGGACACCTGCAAAGTAAGTACGTCGTCGTCATCGTAAGTGCGCTGCCCGCCTTTGAGGGTGATAAGGGGTGAGGGGACGAGGGGAGGGGAAAGAAGAGAAGTGGTACGAGGTGATAGAATAGTGGAGTGTGTGATGTTTCTTTGTCACGCCCCTCAGCCTACCCCTGTGAGGTATTGTTTGACTCGCCATCTTAGTGGGAGTGATATAAAAATACATAACATGTCAACAAAAAAGTGGAGGTTTATAATGCAGTCGAGTTTCATATATTTTCAATTATTTTACTTGTGAACCAAAACAAGCAACTATTAACATGGAGTTAACCAACAGTGATTTTATGGAAATTTGTTTTAGTTAAAAATTCTTCATTTTGATTGGATTTGATTTTATCTTGATACATTTTACTTTAATTTCTATTCTGATTGTTTTGACTGTTATTTTAAGATTTTTGGTTAATTATACATATATATAAATCCCAATTCAAGTTTAATGCCATACATAATGTAATGTAAGAATTTACCAGAATGTATCAGTCGGAAGAATGTGTTAAACATTTATATATGTACACCCCAAACTTATTTCCAAAAAATTGTAATATAATTTTGTATCTGTATTTTTAAATTCTCGTAATTTCTTTTCTAAGACAATGTTCCCAAGATATTATCACGAGAATATTCTCTGGAATTTACCATCACTAGTTCTGAAGCAGAATCTGAGAGTGGCTTGGTTAAATTTTATTAACCACTACCATATTTATACGTATTTGATGGATCGCATTGTACTCTTAGTTAATAGATTGATCAAGAACTAGAACTTAAAAGTACAGCATTGTGTGAAGTCAGTGGTAATATATAATTAGTAATAATAGTTCAGTCTTACGGTCGTTGTTGTTGTAAAAATCATCATCAATCGCGTACTCGAAGAACACTCAGACTCCCGAGTTTGAGTGTTCTTCGAGTACGCTATTTATGTATCACACAAATTTGTGTTCCGTATGGCAATCGAACCCACGGCTCCTGACTCAGCAGTCAGGGTCACTAAACACTACACAAACAAGCCAGTCAAATTAAATGATTGATTACATATTTCTCAGAGAGTCACTAAAATACATACTCGTATATGTAGATAGTTTTTAATGGCCTGATCCAGAAATATTTGTCGCAAATGTTCTGTGTCCGAGACAACACTTTGTGATAACCTTAAATTGTTGTGAGGCTGGATGTTCTTTGCGTCCATTATTAAAATGTTTGTAAAGTCCATATACAGACCTAAAATAAAAACGAATAGAACCGAATGCAAAAAATATCAAAAGCAAATAAAAGTAAACTGCACCCAGCTTCTTGTAATGTTTTACAAGTTATCGAAACTGATTGTACAGATTTTTTTTTTTATGCGATAGGGGCAAACGAGCAGACGGGTCACCTGATGGTAAGTGACTACCGCCGCCCATGGACACCCGCAACTCAAGAGTCACAAGTGCGTTGCCGGCCTCAGATAAACTCCTACATTACGATTGTAAGCTTAGTTTAAGGTGTTGATTTTTATTGATAGATGGCGTGATATGTTCTTGTGAATTGTTACGTTGCTAAAGTTACGTTACGTAAAAGGGTATAAGTAGTTTATTTATTTTTTAATTTTACGGTGTGTGAATTGTGTTCTGAGAAAACATGCTTAGTAAGCTATAGACCCTTGGTTAATCTTCATGGATGAGATACAAAATTTTTTTTTTTTTTTTTTTGGGTTCATACAGATAATAAACCGTTTATAACATCTACATAATAAATAACGAGACACACTGATAACATTAAATTCAATTTAGAATGCGTGCCTCCTTATGCAGAATTAACCAAAGCATTCGACTGTGTTCATCATAAAAGAAAGTTGCGAAAACCTTCGAGAAAAAGTCAAGGAATATTGATCTTTTGTACTCTTGGAATAAATGTCATTTTATTGAGTGATCCAGCAGCCGTTGTCACTTTTTCATTAAAAAAAACTCAAAACCCGTTATGGTGATGCAGGGGTTTACACTGGGTTTCTTTCTCAGGCTACTCTATATCTTAATCTGTGAGGGTCAGAGTTCGATATTAAATGCGATAAGTTAGCTTCTTGTATCGTTTTGTAGTTGTGTTGTATGTGCAACAAGCCGGAATTCCCGCTCCGGGAGAACCTGTCTGATGTTCGATCTGAGAAATGCACTTCAAGTCTGGTTGATAAAATTCACATGTGGAGCGTATTTACTACGTCCATCATTCACATTTATGGGTATGTTATTGCAGTTAAGATTACCTAAAGAGATCTGCTTCGTATTCTCGTTAGCTATGATGAAGACGTTATATTCGAATGCGTCTAGTGCTCTTTTTATTGAAATGCTTCATGTTCAATTTAGTGACTTAAGTTAGTAGATCCTAATATAATCCTGTTTGTATAATCCTATATAATGTAACTATTATTACATTATTACAATTAAACTGAAATTATGAATTATGTTCTTTGTGATAACTTAAATTATTCTATATTTTTTGAGTTAACTCAATTAATGTCATAAAAGTCAAATCGTGTATTTAAAATGTTATAGATATAGATATATGTCTCAAAAAGACAAATTAACAACCAAACAAATTATATATATATATATATATACATTTGCTGTAAATGCTTACATCAAAATTTGTTTTAAATATGAGTGACCGTATATTACGTGTCACTCATATTTAAAAATTAACAATTTAACCGATCTCAAAAAGGGAGGAAGTTCTCTGTTCGACTCTTTCTACTTTTTTCTTGTATGTTTAACGATTTCTCTGCCATTTGTGTTGTCTCCAGCAGTGATCATATTGTAAATACATATATCAGATTTTGATCATGGGATACCAAGGGACTTACGAATAAGTTTTTAAATTGCATGTTTTCACGATTTAAAGAATTGCGCAAACTAATTTTAAAGGCGCATTGGTTTTCTACTATTATTTTAAAGTATATTATGTACTTGAACAAAATCTTTAGACAAGAATATATGACCATGAATCTGCTTTTCGTTTCCAAATAAAATGTTTATATAGCTCTGACTTTGTAAACTCGTTTTCTTCTTTAGCTCAGTCAGTTCTTCTGGAAATCAGATGGCAATAAAAGGTTTCATATTTAAGAAGAAGACACGTGATCGCTTTGATACAAGGCTTTGTATTTTTGTAATCATTCATAGTAAATAAACTTTATACATATATGTAAATATATATGTATATTACCGACGCTTAAATATTATATAAGTTATTGTTTAAGTATTTTTGGATGCATTTATATTGTGCGTATCTTTTAGAACTTTATTTAACCATACTGTATTATTATTAGTAACTTTCAAATGTAACATCCCTTACAAGTTGTCTACACCACCGCAAGCTGGACTGGTGGAGAATGCCCTGGGCATTAAGACGGCCTTTGTACATGACGGGCATAAAGTGGTAATTAAATAAATATTTGTATTTAAAACTCAGACAGTAAGAAAAAACCGGAAAGGATCACAAACGCAGGGCCGTCAATCACACAGCGACTGGTGGTGTTAACGAGGTGTTAACACTATGCAAATACGCAAACTAACTGACCATTGAAAGTGGTATTTGCGTTCAATTTCTTGTTTGTTCATTCAATGTGTTGAAATGGCATGATATTTATTTACTCATTTATTAGAGGTTGATGAACAGACAAAAATATACACATATACTTCATTTCGTAAGAAAAATAGAACAACATGGCAAGTAGAAGGTACTAAGCAGTGTAAAGAGGAGATAGCAGGACATATATATATATATATATATATATATATATATATACATATATTATTGCGACATATATTACATTTTATATTTTTTTTTTATTATATACGGGGACATACGAATAGACGGTTCACCTGATGCTAAGTGACAACCGCCGTGAAAGAAGTAACGGGAGGTGAGGAGCCGGGAAATAGGAGAGGAGAGTTGAACTTCCTCACTAATTTCGGGGAAATTGATTGCAAGCGCGCAACTTGCGTTGCATTTCCCCAAAATTTGTGAGGTTTCCGGAGGTCCAACTCCCCCTCCTCATTCCTCTCCCCTGACCTCCCGCCTCCTTTTCCCACGTCCCCACCCCCGCCTCTTTCCCCTCCCCGCATACCCTCATTCCTCTTCACCCTAAAAGGCGGGCAACGCACTTACGACTCTCCAGTAGCAGGTGTGTCCATGGACGGCGGTTGTCACTTACCATCAGGTGACCCCTCCGTTCGTCTGCCCCCCTATAATATAAAAAAATATATGAAAAACTTATAGTCTATATTCTGCCTTCTCTATAATAAACGGAGCTGATTGATACAATTTTCTTTGAATTCTATTCATAAAAATATATTTGAAGTTAAAGTGTAGAAATACATAGTGCGTGGCAATTAGTTTCCCAACAAAGCTTTAAATTCACTCAAAATAAGCAAACTAACTGATGTAAATTGTTCATACAAAAATATTGAGTTCCTGATTTGTGAAACGAAGATGTCGACTCTAAACCTCACTCATTTTATTTTATTCGATCTTTAAAAATATTAATGAATCATTATTTTAATTAATGCCACTTTCGTAAAACACCATTTAAGTAGACATGGGTCCTCTAGGTTCTAACCTACATCACCGTAATATCCTTTCAAACCTTACAGATATTAATAAATTATCATATTAATCTAACAAACGTTTTTCTCAAAAAAATATGTTAATGTAACCCTTGCAGGCCCAGAGTAAGATATCCGGAATAACAATATAACGAAAATTAATTTAACAAAACAACCGTGTTGACCCGGAATCGACCGCGGTCCCTAGCGGCCACTTGAATCCATTACTAATTCAGAATACGGTCCCACTGAATTGAAATAGCTGTATATAATCTGGAGGTATTTTTAGTTGACAGTAAAACAGCCCTTATGGTATTAAACGATTGCGAAAGTCATTATACTTTGGTTTTAAAACCCGTAGGAGGAAAATTGCTTAAACGGTTGAATGGCCGTTGCGATGTTTTGGATAATTATCGGTGGTATCTAGATGGTCCGCGAAGACTTTTTAATCCGTAATGGTCTAGCTGATAACGGCGACTATGATATACAGCCGCGGCGGGAATATTTTGGAATACGTACTGCTTTGTATGGAGACGACTTTTGTCGTAGAAATTTAAAAAAAATATGCTTTTATTATATTATTTACACTTCTCTACACTACAATTTCACAATGGAAAATGTTTTTGTAAACATATTTTTACACACATGCCTAAATCTCCTAAGGATTTATTCCTCAGAGGAGTCTCAAAGGCCCACATTTTGCAAACCATATTTACGAAGACGTTGCCGTGACGTAAAGCCTGACTGTTGCCTTCAACCGGACATTGTCTAACAAACAAGTCTTATGCCACAAAAGCTATGTTAAAAAACTCACAGGAAGAGATGGGGTGGCCCTATTCTGCTCCACCGAAAACCATGATTTGTATATTTTTGCAATTTGATAATAGAGGGCGCTAGCGCATATATGTTCTTCTACAACTGTTATATGTATATACTTCAAAATAAGAATTATACGGGCAGTAAATATGACAAGTTACAATCTGAGGAAAGCATACATCTTGGCACATAGAATATTAAAAGAAGATATAATCGTTTATAGCAATGATAAACACAAACAGATGTAATTACTGTCTATTACATCTTTAATGTTTAATAGATGGGCGCTTCTTACAGCATTCAGCGATTGCTTGAGATCTCAATTAGTCAATGGCCGGTGTGTCGCAGTTATTTCATACAACTTAGTGTCAAGTGATAAATAATCTGTGATAATGCGGTGGTCAGTGCAGTTTGTATAAAATACCACGTACCTTTTGCCACGGCTTAGCGCTCGCGCGAATGTACGTTTGTCAATCAATTCAGACATTTTATTTTATTTTCTACTTCACTGGTAACGTGTATATAAATATGTAGTTACTTTTTCGTTAAGTAGTATAACCGTAAACATTCTTTTTTAAATTATTATTGACTTCTTTCTTCTTCTTTGATAATCCTATAGCATTTCCCAGCATTTGAGGTATGCTGGTACCAAATTTAATCAAAATCGATTCAGCCGTTTGGGCAGGAAAATGTAACACGCAGACAGTTTCTTAACAGCGATTAAGGGATCGGACTGTTATTTATCAGACAGTATATATAGAGTCATACAGCGCCCAGATGACGGCAGTAAGTGGAACCAAATTATGATTTGCAAAAGTTTGAGACGCATATGCCTACCCCTTAGGATCGGTTATTATAGATGGTTTTAGCTAGACTTCTCAACGATAAATGGAATAAAATGAGAATGCGGAAAACAAAAAATCCTTTGCTATACTACTCCTGCAGGTACTTCGAACACCCCGTAGTCCGGTAGTAGTGCGATAATTAATAGCCTCAGTACACGCGGCACAGAACCCGCTACCCTCCCGCTGCGTGCTTTATCGTGTGCCTGCCAAAGTCAATAGTTCACTTTGTTTAACCGTTAGCCACAAATTATTGTTTGGATTTCTTTAATATGTAACGAACGAGACAGATAAGTTATTTTTTTGTTGAAACTGATAACTGTGTTACTTAAAAAAAATATTGATTGATTTAACAAACTACACAAACCTGACCGACTTCTCAATAATTGCATTCGATTCATATTTAACTTGCGAAAGCGTGATCATACGTCCACTTATCGCTCCCAGCTGTCATGGTTACCAATAAGACAACGCCGTAGTTTGAGGGCGTTGACTACGTTGCACTCCCTTCTCCACTCACCTAACTCACCTTCTTACCTAGCATCTACCTTCCAGTATCTCTGCTCTAACCATGATAAAAATCTTCGCTCTTCTAATAATCTCCTCCTTCTCTGCCCTTCTCATAACACCAGCAAGGTTCACTCTTCCTTTGCTGTCCAAGCCGTACACCTCTGGAATGCGCTCCCTCAAGAAGTTAGGACGTCCACTAACCGCCTCACCTTTTTAAGGTTAGTGTACGTAAACTCTACAGAGATTTTTTGGCGGAATCAAAGGAATAACACCGTGCAACTGTCTCGATTATAATAATAATAATAATATATTCTTTATTGTACACCAAACAAATACACAGAAACAGAATTATATAAAAGAACAAGAAATGCACAATGGGCGGCCTTATCGCTAAGAAGCAATATCTTCCAGGCAACCTTAGGATGGACAGGAACGTGATGAAAGACGTGGGTTTTGGTGTAAAAATATAAAGTGGAGCTGCATGGATGCATAAATATAATGACGTTTGTATAATACATACATACATATATATATAAATATAAACAAGATATATATACCTACATACTTAAACATTTACATAGATTACTTAATTATATCTATAATAAATTAAAAATGTATATATGATTGATGTGCTGGATTATTCTAACAGATAATGTTGCATTACCATTTTTTTGAATGATGCTAAAGTTCGCGCTTGTTTAATAGATAGTGGTAGTGTATTCCAAAGGCGTGCGGCTTCAACAGTAAAGGATTTGTAGGCGAACTTTGTAGAATGCACTGGAATTTGAAGTTGCAAATTTTCAGATGATCTCAAGAACCTTGAATGTGTGTCACAGAGGAACCTAAAACGTTCTTTGAGGTAAAAGGGAGTGAGGGGATTGAATAGTATATTATAAAGTAGAGACAGGATGTGAGTATTCCGCCGAAGGCGAATTGGGAGCCACTTGAGCGAATTGCGATATTCTGAAATATGATCATATTTGCGTAAACCAAATATGAACCTTATGCAAAAGTTTTGAAGCCGTTCAAGCTTATTGAGTTGCTCCTCAGTGAGATCGAGATAACTGGCATCAGCATAGTCTAGTATTGGAAGTAAGAGTGACTGTGCAAGCGAAATCTTTGTAGCGATTGGAAGAAAGTTCCGTAGTCTTCGTAAGGACCCAGCTGCGGCAAACAATTTGCGACTAACCTCTTGTAGTTGTGGGCCCCAGGATAAAGTTCTATCAATTAATATACCCAGATTTTTTACACTATCACTAATATATAGTGGCGTACCATTGAAAATTGTTTGAGGCAATTGAGTAAAATCGATTTGAGAAATCATCCTAGAACTGCCCACCATGATGACCTGAGTTTTAGCAGGGTTCACCTGGAGACCATAGTTAACACTCCATTCACAAATACGTTCCAAATCACAATTTACAATAGAAAAGGCTTCGTGTATTCTATTAATTGGCGCGTGAGTATAAATTTGAAGATCGTCTGCGTAAAGGTGGTAGGATGAAACTATTCTTTTGGATATTGTGTTAATAAATATAGCGAAGAGTAAAGGAGATAAAACGCCACCCTGCGGTACACCGACCGAGATATCACACCAAGAAGAAACCGAATTTTCAGTGCGAATCCGTTGTCGGCGACCAGACAGGTAACTTTGAAACCAATCAATCACTGTTGGAGATATGTTAATCGAGCGTAGTATACCAAGTAGGATATGGGAATCAACTGTATTGAAAGCATTGCTAAAATCCAGAAGTGTAAGTAAGGTCAGATTACCATTTTCCATGGCCATCCTAATGTCATCGGTGATCTTGATTAGAGCCGTCACAGTGCTATGCCCGTGTCGGAAACCAGATTGAAAGGAATTTAAAAGGTTGTTTTTAGAGAGAAAGGAGTTAAGTTGAAAATAAACTATGCGTTCTAAAACTTTTGACAAAAACGGTAAAATAGAAATAGGACGGTATTGGGTGAAAGATGAAGGCCTAGGCTTCTTAGGAAGAGGTATTATTTGAGCTTCTTTCCATATAGATGGAAATTTGGAGCTGGACAAGGAATGGTTTAGGATGTCACATATGACTGGTAGAATTAGGTCGAGAATGGGAAGGATCATTTTCCGACTAATACAGTCATTACCAACAGCATTAGAAAAGATGGTTAATATACTCTTTTTAACATCACAATCAGTGACTTGATTAAATACAAAAGGTGGATAGTGGGGAGTTGGAAGCTGTGAAAGATAATTTAATGTGTTAGTTTTGGTGACATCATCAAAACTAGACGAGGAAGTGAAGTGCCTGTTTAAGGCGTCGACATCAATATTTTTGAAATTTTCTTCTTGCTTTGACTTTCCAACTCCCAAGGTTCTAAGAAATTTCCAAACTTTGGAAGGATCTTCATTTTCGACAGACTTTTTAATGTGTTGGCGTTGTGCTTTCCTACACACCTTGTTACAGAGGTTCCGAATTGTCACGTATTTCTCCAGGTTACACTGAGTCGGTCGATACTTAAACTTAGTTTTAGCTCTTGCTTTTTTTGTTAATAAATCCTTAATATCTTCTGTGAGCCTAGGTGATGGTAAATGCTTTATCTTTACTGCACGCACAGGTGCATGTACATCATAAAGAGAAATAAGGTTATTATTTAAAATGTTAACTTTCTCATCAACGGAAGTCGAATTATAAATGGGAACCCAATCAATTTTAGCAGCATCTTCCCGAAGCTTCTTTATATCCATACTACCAAAGTTGCGCTGCATCAGAATCTTGGATTTAGTTTTAGGAATTCGAATTTTATATGAAAGGTAGATTAGATCGTGGTAGGAGAAGATATCGGCGCAACACTGGCCATGTTTGGCAACATGCTCAGCTGACGAAACAAGGATTAAATCGAGAAGAGAAGGAGAACAATTTGGAAAATTATGAGTAGGATTTGAAGGGAGAACAGTAAGGTTGCAGGATTCGACTATGTTGCATAACAAGGCAGAACGGGAGTCTTTTTTATTAAGGCACATATTGAAGTCTCCCATTATAATTGTGTGGCAATAAGAAGGGCTAAATTGCTCCAAGAGATGTTCAAAAGAAGAGAAAAAGTTAATACGTGAAGAGGGACAGTAGTACACACCTAACAAAACTTTGGTATGATAAAGTTCCACTTCTACAAGAAGATGTTCACCTGCATTTGATGGCGGTGGCTGTGCAGACACATCAATAATGTTAAAAGGAATATTGTCGCGAAGATATATGGCTACACCGCCACCCCCACCAACCGAACGGTCGTTTCTAATTAATTGGAAATCTGGAAGGGTGTAGGAAATAGAAGGCAGGCATGGTTTTAGCCATGATTCTGAAATAAGAATTGCATGAATGTTCTTACATTCAAAATTGGCCAGCATCTCCGGAAAATGGGCTGGAATACTGTGAGCATTTATGTGGACTACATTAAAATTACTGGGAACATCAGAAAACTGCGACTGAAGTTCATCTGCAAGTGATGGTATACTAGAAAAACTATCATTCAAACTCTTTGCTGTTAAAAAAGTGTTTGTGTCACTATCTGAGTCAATATCTGACATTGACACAAATTTACAATATAAATGCCTATATAAATAATAATAATTAGATAGTATATATTTACAATTAGATAGTATATTTTTATATTACTATCTTTTAACTCTATAATAGATACAAACAAAATTCCAAAAGACAACACAATCCTGTTCACCCACCAGTTGCGTGTTATATTAACAAAAACAATTTTACCATTAAATACAATAGCAAATAAAAAAAAAATAAAAAAAATAAAGAAAGAAACAAAGACTATAAAAAAAAAACCACAAAAAACTTAATATTATTAAAGCCATTATAGTCATAAATTTTACCTGAAATGGAACGTAGCTGCAGCAATTTAAGTTTGACATATGAAGCTTGACGTTGTCAACATGAAAGTAAGCCGGTATACAAAGAAATAAATTTAAGTGAAAAAAATAAATTGACATTCAAATATCATAACGGAAAACACAGTACATATGATATTAAGTTATAATAGAAGAGGGTGAAAGTGAAATATATAAAGTATGTTTTACCCGGCGTAGCAATCTGTAACAGCTAAAAATCTCAAACAGATCTATTTCTTGGAGGCAACAGCTCGTTTTAACTTCCCGCTAGGGGGTTTTGGAGCACCAGCAACCGTCTCCTTATCTGCAATAGCCACCTCAGGGACTTTTATGTTATCCAATTCACGGAGTGAAGTGATTCGATAGCGCGAAGCATCAGGACCAATGACGTGGATGTAACCTTCTCTTGACCAACATTTATTAATGCCAAACTTAGCTCGTGCCGCCATAAAGGTGTCGTGTCTTGACTTGGTTAAAAATTCAGATAGAGTAACACTGCTGCCCTTGAGTTTTGTTTTTGAGAACCAAATATTGTCTCGATCACTAACTTTCTGAAATTTCACCAAGATGGGCCTAGGCTTATGGGTGGCTGTAGGTCGTCCCATTCTATGGCACCGCTGGACATCAGCTGCAGTGAAAGTTTTTAGTTGTAGTTGCCCTTTAACAATGTTAGCTACAACATCGGCTACAACCTCAGTTGCCTGCTCATTAACACCATGCAACAGTAGCATTTTACGTCGACCACGCATTTCTATGTTGTCTACTTCTTGAGACAATGCATCCACTTGGCGCTGAAGCAAATTCAAGGTAGTCACCGTGAATGTTTTAAAAGCAGTAAATTCAGCAGCTAAACCTGATCCACCTGGTGAAGTGTTACTGGATTTCTGCAACCTGGCTTCAAAACTGGTCATTTGTTCATGGAACATATTCTTTAGGCTAGTCAAAGACTCTTGCAGACTGGAATCCATTGTTTTTTTTTTTTTTTTTTTTGTTGCTAAAGTAATGTGATGAAGTGATTTATTTAATGGAAATAACACACAGACTGGTAAGGGACAGTTATTAGCTACTAATAAGCAACATTTAATTGGCTTTTAACTAAGAATAAATATTTAAATTTAGTTTTAAATATAGAGCACTTTTGTATTGTTGTTGCTGTTATAACTACCCACACCAAAAAAAAAAAAAAAATTATCTATGTATTTAATGTGTGTATCAGTATGTATATGTGTGTGTATATATATCTATATGTGTAAATAATTTGTTTTAAGTTAGTATATATTGTATATGTAAGTATATCTAGTATATGTATGTAGAACTACCTATGCAACATTCTTTTTTTATTTAATCACTTAAAACACCTGCCACAAACATCTCTGCATCACCCAAAGGTTAGCTGGTAGAAAATGCCTACGGCATTAAGTCCGCCTTGAGCAATATTGAAATTACAGGAAGTGTAATAAATAAATAAACTAATACACTAACACCAGTTATAACATTGGCTGTTGATCTCCGGCCTCCATGATCGCTTGCCTGAGGGCGACGAACAGGGCTTGCACTACTTGTTCCGCACGCGCCTCTCTTAATGTAGAGGGGGTTAGTGGGTCAGCTTGTTTAAAAGGCGGCCAGTACTGCCAGCGTGCACAGGTCCTTTCTAGGGTAAACTTGAAGCCCCGGCCCCTGAATACTATGTTTAGTCGGTAAGAGGTATAACACTGACTTGAATGCCCAGAACTACTTTTATTTTGTGGTACAGGGGTAAGGCAGACAAGTCTCTGAAGGGACACCTGCAAATCAAGAGTTGACGGCCTTTAAAGGTGCTAAATCCTAGCAACACAGCTTAGTAACATTTAATTTAATTATCGATATATTATGTGTCTGTTATTTCTGTCATCTCTTATATTCTCAGTTTTGAGCTATTTATGGGATTATAAAAAACTGATGTGTAATAAAGAGATTTAATATTATTATTTATAGTTATTAAATTATACTAAAGAATAATAAGTTAAATTTACGTTAAATCTGCCTGCATTCCTGGTGTATGCACTTTAAACACTCGTATCACAGTCCTGCGGCTACGAATTGCTGATGTCCATGGACGGCGGTATTCGCTTACCATCAAGGGACCCGTCTGCGTGTTTACTTTAAGCTCGACTGGTGCGATACCACGGCCTACAGAAAACCGGTTGTGAAGTAACGATTGCGTAGCATTTCCCGGAATGAGTGAGGTTTCCGGAGGGAAAACTACCCTCTCATTATTCCTCTCCCCTGACCTTCCGCCCCTTTTCCCATCTCTTCATCTCCGTCTGTTTCCCCTCCCCGCATACCCTTATCCCTCTTCACCCTCAAAGGCGGGCAGCACACTTACGGCTCTGCAGTTGCAGGTGCCCATGGACGGCGGTTGTCACTTACCATCGGGTGACCCTATTCGTCTGTCCCCCTATTGTATAAAAAAAACCCTTATATCTTGTATAAATAAGAGAAATGAATAAATAAAATGAACCTTTAAGCTTTTAACTTTTATTATGTTCGTTAGCAATTCGGTAACTACATAATATAATTAATTTTATAATAAGCTCCACTCACACGACGTTAAAATGAATGACACTCAAGATTTTATCTACAAGAGAGATGTTCTACTTCAATAAAAGCTGTAACATTAAGTTAATTACTTTACAGTCTCATTTAAAGCCTTTTATGTTAAGCACATGCATTCAACCAATAAAAACATTGTTACCGGAACTAAGCACCAATAACTAGCGGCCTTTACGTCACAAACATTCACAGATAAGGCTAACTGTGCACGAGGGCGCGATACTCGCTGTCAACAGCGGTCAGACACGACACCTATTTCACTCGTCTGCGGCTGCCTAACGTGCTTGAATGCGGTAATTCATAATTTTTGATAAATGGCTAGGGATGGCTTTTAGGGTAAACCTAATGAACTGGGCAGTTGATTTACATGAGCAGCTGGACAAAAATGCTGTAATATATATTGCTAGTCATTTTTAAAATACAAAAGAACACTTTTGCTACACAAATGGCGCAGTGGTTGAGTGGTGGGGGTTCCGTTCCCACACTGAAAAAAAAATGTGTTTTTGTTTTAATGTTTGTGAAGTTCCCCACGACATGGGAATAATTCCTAGTTGTCTTTTATCACAAAAACACCTTTTACATTAATTTAACTATAGTAAAATATAAGTATATAAATATAGTAAAATAAAATAACATAGTGAAATAATTAATTATTTATATGACTTTCAGTAGGCTCTTCATTAAATATGTTTGTATGCACCTGCCTTGACCCTCTCTGCACCACCAAAGGATTGACTGGAAAACAATGCCTCCTGGCATTAACTCCGCCCCATGCAATAAAATGCAGGAAGTGCGTAAATAAATAAATAAATGAAATATAGTAAGTATTAGGACTGACTGATTTTACTAACATCCAAAACAAAAAACACCCGGACTGTGAAACCCAACTCTGGTCCCACGACTTCTGGCTTCACTAACCACTAGACTAACTGGCCAGTCGAAAATTCGAACCCTTTACCTGAACATTTGCCCTCCTTAGAATAAACATTCTTATTGATACAGAGAAATTTACAATGGAAGTTTAAATTGAATAAAATTACTTGAGGTCTGTCACTAAGAACATGCTTAGGTGACTTACTTTACCCCCAGAAACAGAACAAACGATCGTGCATCCCACAATAGGCTAGTTGACACTTTTCAACCTACTTCAAAATGGAGGAGGTTCTCAACTCGACTGTATTTTTTTTTTATTTTTTACCTCAGAACTTTTGACTGGGTGATCCGATTCGACGATTGTTTGTGGTGTGGTCCTATATATATGAGAAAACCATATAAGTCATAAATGTGCATTAAATATGTGCGCGATAAATGTACGTATAACTCAATATCACGCCAACTGATGCCGATGATTCTTTTTTTATTGGAAAGGATGTACTTCAAGGGTAGATAGATGAGAGTTTGGTCCAGTTGTGATGATGGCATCCACGAGAAAACCATATTAGTCTTAAATTTTGTGATAGACGCATTGAATTCGGTTGTCTACTTTTTTAAAGTCGGATTATTTAGGAGTCTTATAAGATGTGTTATTGTTCTGGGAAACCAAATAAATATTTATACTTGTTTGAGACTCTGAACCACGCAAAATCAAGTTTTAAAAACATACTAAAACGCTGTCCGCCATGTTGGTGTAAAGATTATCTGTCATTTGATGTCAAGCGATATTTAAACAGGCATTTGTATTCATACTTACAACCAATTTCTCAAAGTTTATGTTGATGATAAGCGTTACAACCGGGTTTGCAAGGAAAATAGAGTAAATATGATAATATGATATGTAAACATATCGGTAAACACTCCTGCAAAGTTGTGGATTACAGTTCGCAAAGAAATATGTAAGTAATTATTTCGCGCAGTAAATATTAAAAGTGATCTTAAATCTTCTTCACGATAATTTTGATACTCGAAAGCAGTGAATGTAGAATAAGTTTTAGAAATAAAAACGAATGACGTTTAGTTGTTTACGGATTGTGCAACGTTACATCGTTCCCGATAGCGTTTTTCCAAATATTTTTCTTTCTATATTTTAAAAACTGGTTACAAAAGAATACATGTAGCCACTATAAAAAAAATAGTTTAATAAAATCGTATGGCATATTTTATAACTTAATCTAAGTTCAGTAAAATTCTCGCGTCGGCTGCTATTCAAAAGCATATAAAGTACTTTGAATAAAACATATCTGAGTCCGCAGCGTCGAATTAGCGATCTGCTGCCACTATCGTACTAGTACTGAATAATTCTATATTGTACCATTCCTACCCGCCATTGTATTGAAATGTGGCTGGCAACACCGGGCCGCGAGAAATTGTTTGACAGCTGAAAACTGTCACCTAGACGTGGTAGAAGAAATATTGTTTAGCCGCAATTTTGTTTCATTCTTCGGTTCTTAGTGAATTGAAAGTAGGTTAAAAATAGTCTTAGTTTAAAACTTCATACTTGATAACTTTTTATAGAAGAAGAAAGAAAGTAAGAAAATATTCATTGAATAGGCATACAACCAATTACTTAACAACTTTCCTTTTTGCTTGTAATATAACATACGAGGCTTTAAAAAAATGTTTCCCGCTTTTGCGATATGTCACTGTCAAATGCCACAAACCTGACACATCATTGCCACATATCTCTGCTTTAGCGTGTTCTCACCTTTCCCTTACAAATTATACAGTATTTTCCCGCTATACGTACGGTTGTAATACATACGTATTACGACCATATTCAATTTGGCTAACGTGGGGGTAATAATTACTTCTACCTACCTCTTCAGAATATATGTAGCTTTGACTATGAAATTAATTTAACGAGTATATCTAATTTGTGCCAGCCTTTTTTGATTTCTGGACTTCCTAGAGGGGTAACCTAATCTGTAATAATAATAATCTTTATCGCCACCAAGAACATACAGATGACATGTCACAAATAATGTATTATTATTAGTTGTTTATGGACCTTCTCTCGCGTGTAAAGTCAACGCAGAGATTCCGCCAATGTCAATTGTTTCGAGAGGCACGTTTGGAAATGGAATGGACGGTGATGAGTAAAATTCTAAAACATTTAATTTCCAGTTTCTCTTCATTTGTTAATCACAAACAATGTACAACGGGTATTAACCAATGGCCATCGTGGTAATACGATGAACTTTACTTCAAGGCAATTTTTTACGACTTTACACTATATTGTAACATTTACTTGATATTTTTTTCCTAGCGAATCTAATGACAAAAGTAATCACTAATTACCTAAGATATTTGTTGTTATGTGTTGTATCAATACACTCAAAAAATAATTATTTTCATTAAACTCTCCATCGCACTTATTTGTTTAACACAATCTTCTCATCTACCTAAAAAGGAAATTCAATCAGCTAATAGAGGTAATATTTATTTCAGGTATGCATCGATCCTGTATACCAGCGCAATCAGAGCGGCAAGTTATCCCTCTCAGAGGGCGAGGTAGGAGGGCACGATATATTGCAATGCAAATAAGATGATCGCAGAGATTTAACGGAACCTGACCCTATTGATAGATAGGGATTATACGGGTACAAGTTTTGTAGAGAGACGAAAGTTACAAATATTTTGGAAGAGTTTAATTCTTGTTAATTTAAGTGACATCAAATTCGCTTTCAATCTTTAACATACCAAGCAGTTGAATGATGACCAATTCTTGGGTTTTTTCAATCTTTTATAAATGCTATACTGGTCAAACGAGCAGACACGTCACCTGATGGTTAGTGCGCCTACCGCCTACAACTACTACTAATTCGCAAGTGTGATGGGGAGGGCAAGGAGTGATAGATGTGAGGAAAAACACGACTCGATGAAGCACAACGAAATTATTGCTTTACAACCGATTTTGGGACTGTGATCAATCTTCATCTATCCTTCAGGTGTCAGGTCATCATTATCATAAAGGTGAATTGTCATCGAAACTGAAAATTTTATTTAAAAAAAATAGCATCTGCAAAAACAGAACAAAAAGCTTTGCAAAGTGCATCAGTAACTTGTACTTTGGCAGGTACAGGAAAATAAGTTATATTTGCTTCATCAGACGCTTGAATTGGTATGGTTTATTTATGTATCAAACTCGTAAGCTATTGACTTTATAAAGTTGTTTTCTTGTTTGTGATCGACGTTTCCTGACAGAAAATACCTACCGTGTGTTTCCACTTCTTGTTTCGCCCAAGTAAAAGCCTCGAAGGGCAACAGATTCGCCCCAATCGCGATAATTCCGACATCTCGCGCAAGATTTGTGCCCCATTGTCATCGAGCCGCGACATTGTTAACGATGATAGCTCAAAAGATTATCAAGAGGCTAGGATTATTCTAGAATATTCTTTTTGAAATTTCCCTTAAATACCTCATTAAAGCGGCTGGAGTCTATTGTAAAGTATTATGTACATTTTCCTTACTTGAACACTATGTTTCTTTTGCCCTTACACTATTATGGCTTATGTATAGAATAATAATAATACCACATAGTACGGGTTATAACTGACCTACTCCAATTGAAAATATAAAATAAGGGTATGACACGACGCAGCTAGAAACACATATTATTTCTCGTGACTGAGGTGAAGTGAGCAGTCATGTCCTCAGAATATAGTCTAGTGATTCAGAGCAATCTCTAAAAATCCCCACTCCATCTGTTCCCGTGGGTGATAACAAGGCGACTAAGGGATGGGTCTGTTATCTATCAGACAGTATATATACAGTCCTGCAGTACCCAGTTGACAACAATAGATTTGTCCCCTATTTTGTAAGTAGGACTAAGTTATAGTTAGTTAAAATTGAGCATTCGAGACCCCTCTACCTATCCCTCTCGGGAAATAGGTGGGTGTATACAGCCACGCCCAATACATATGTATGTATGTGTATTTGTATAAAACTAGCTGTTTCAGCTGTTCTTACTATTCCTCAATAAATATTTCATCAAACACAATGAGTATTTTTCAAATACGACTTATACTTACAGATGGCCCTTAAAAATAAGGGAACAACAAATAATTGAATCCTTCGGTTTCATTATATCAGTATATAGATTTTAAATTTTAGAAAACCTAACATATTTGTTGTTGTGTGTAGTATCAATACAATTAAAAAAATATATATATTTTGATTAAACTCTCCATCGCACTTATTTGTTCAACATTCCTTAATTCCATGCTGAATGTTTGAATGGTTATATTGTTTAAGTAGTGAATACCAGCCAAGGTCTAGAAAACGCTGAGCCTATTCGTTTTCTGCTCATAACGTAAGTACTTAATACTTATTCTGTCTTTAGTTACAAGTAGAGATGCTGTTGTATAGTATATATATTAACTTTCAAAAATTATACAGCGTGTTGTAGAAAATGGAACACCACTGTGTTGCGCAATAAAAAAAAAGTAAAGAAGAAAACAACCCATGCGAAATTTATGACCATTTTAGCTGTCGCGTATTACCACCTTCGTTTGCTATAAATGCAGATGGAATATACAAAGTTAAACTTTAAGTTAAATCTTATGTGTTTTTTGTTTTACAAGCATTCAATGCGATGCCGAAAAAATCTAGGTAAACGTAACAAGATAAACTAAAAGTTTATGGGGTTTGAGACCTGGAAATTAAAACACACGATGTTTCTTTTTGAAACTGCTTTTATTCTTTTATGGGGTTGGGGCAAACGAGCAGACGGGTCACCTGATGGTAAGTGACCACTGCTGCTCGTAGACGCCCGCAACTCAAAGTCACAAGTGAATATTTTCAGTTGTTGAAATAAGTTTCCATTTTCTGGGACACGCTGTATAATAACTAATTTTCGAATGTGTTATTTATAGGCGTTCTTTACGGCTGGAACAAGTTAAGAATAATTTCCCTGCAATTGTTATTTTGTTTTGGTTACGATGCATTGTCTCCACCACAAGTGACTAATAATAATGAATACTTCTTCATTACAGATTTTAATAATAAGTTGTTATAACAGTAGTTTAAACACAAGAACATTAAATACAAGATGTTATTGCTTCATATCGACAAGTGGGCTTAATTCATTAGGTACTGCATAGGTATGTCGTTGCCACATATGTACATAAACATTCGCAACTCAAACAGCCATCGTTTCAACCGACTTGAGCCAATGACTGATAGATTACGTAATCGTAGACTAAATCAAACGGTTTTTGCAACTTTAGAAAACATACATACGTAAATTCACGCTTACACCGCCGATAAGGTTAGCAGAAGCATATTAAAGGTCCACATTATGCCACCTATAATTTAGTCTCACTTAATAGTTGGTGCCTATTGGAGCCTATTGCCGGCAACCGACCACTAACTAGGCGGAGGCGTCTCAAGTGCCCAATTCTTGCCAATCATGCAGGCAGTGTAGGACTGTATATATATACTGTCTGATAGATAACTGTCCGATCTCTTAGTAGACTTTTACACCCACGGGAAAATATAGGGACGTCCTATTCTTCTTCAGTATCCAAATATGAATAGTTTTTTAGATATTGCTATGAACCACTAAACTATTTTAAAAATCTTAAGTTCCGAGGACAGGGGTTGCTACACTTCACCTCAATTACAAGAAATAATTAGTGTTTCTAGCATTGTTACGTCACATTGTCAGTCTATATTATCTCTTGGTAGGTAGTAGATCAGGTATAGCCGGTATTACGTAGGCACTACATATATTCTTGTTTTTTTTTTCTTTTTTTTTTTATATTAGCCTACCATAGCGACTCCACTTTGCCTGATGGAAAACAATAAGTGGAGTCAAATAGTGGTGGTCACCATCCTCATTGCATGTCTAGTCAATGCAGCATGGTGACCCACACTATGGCGGCTTGGTGAGATGCCATTTCACGCCCCGCTTAAAAGAAAGGATCAAAGTGGGAAGGAAAAACTTGCGCTGGTAGGGAATTCCAGGCTTTCACCGATCGGCACAGGAAAGAAGAACCAAACCGTTTCGTTCGGGTACGTATATTTTCGACGCTCAAACGGTGACTCCTCAGGCCAGCACGTGTAGTCCTGTAGAGGAAGGGAGAAGGTGGGACCAATTGGAGGAGCTCGTCAGAACACATGCGGCGCTTATGGAGGAAGGCAGCAACCCAGTTGCAGAGTTTGGGTGGCAGACCAAATGCAGGAAGTTTGGAGAGAAGCGAGCGGTGCCAGACCCTATCGAAGGCCTTGGCAATGTCGAGGCTGATGGCCAAGGACTCCCCATGCCTATCCATAGCCTCACCCCAAAGGTGTGTGACGTACGCTAGAAGACCACCCGTGGATCGGTTCGGCCTAAAACCATATTGCCGATCATTTAACAAGGAGTGATCCTCCAGGTGGCGGATTAATTGGGTGTTGACGATCCGCTCGAGCACCTTATACAGTATGGAAGTGAACGCTATAGGTCGGTAATTGACTGGATCGGAGCGGTCGCCTTTTTTGAGAATGGGTTGAACATTCGCTTCTCTCCAGGCCTCCGGAACAATTCCTGAGGAATGGGACAGGCGATACAAGCGCGTCAGTACGGGAGACAACTCAGGTGCACAGTTCTTAAGAACCACCGCCGGAATACCATCGGGTCCACTGGCTATCCGGACATCGAGTGACCGAAGCTCCCGAACATGTTAAGTTTTTTTTTTTAATGACATCTCCCGCACTAGGATTAATGCCTGTGTCGCAGGGGACATTACAGACATTCAAGCAACGTACACAAATAACACCCAGACTCAGAACAACAATTTGAGGATAACACAAAGTGTTGTCCCGTGGGAGGATCGAACCCACAACACGGCGCGGCAGCGTAGTGCGAGGTGACCATTTAAACCGCTACGCCATCCGTGCAGTCAACTTTAGTAGGTCACGGTCCTCTTGTTAGTTAGTACTAGCAATAGGACCGAGAAAGCCTGAAAGCCCTATTAAGAAATGCGCATACGCCAGAAATAAGTCCGCAATCGCAAACAAATATGTCTGCGACACTTGCAGCGCATTCCGCGGCGATGCAAATTGAGCATGCGCGGTCCTTATCTGATGTAGGGTGGCAATAGTATGAATATTTAAAACGCAGATCGGACTTTTTACATTTTTAAGCACCTGTTTCTAAAACGACCCTGCAAGGGCGTGTTACACCTACGATAACTATTGATTCTTCTGTCTTAATCTAGGATATATTTCCTACCCACCTACGAGGCATTAAATATATTGAGAAACTTACGTTATTATACTTATATAATGTTATATAAGACAATACAATAACTTTACATTTAAATTATCCACGACCTCAAAACTAATCCAACGATTATAAAAGAGCTGACAACGGCTGAGCAGATTTTCTTAAAACATAGCTAACTTATAACACCGCTTTTTTTCATCGTGTATTGAAAAAGGAAAGCCAAACGTTCTATAGATAGGTAACCGTAGCATTGTTAAAAAATTCTAAAGTATTTTTAACTGATGGTAGCCCTACTAGCTACGGTATCCGCCGCCTGCGCCGATTTACATACAAGCGGTTAATGCTATTGGCTCGTATTGGTTATTGTACTCACTGCAAGCTTAATCGTGGCTCAGACAACACGCAAGCAACCTGGGAAAATGTTGCCGAGACCATACAATAGTATCTGTTATTCATATTAGAGTATATAAAATCATTTACTTCGTGAGAAAATCTTACTCAGCCTCTGGTAGTTCACTTGCAAATCTTTTGACATTATCAAGCTTGTTCTTTGTTGTTTTTATGTAAGACAACTCCCGCATTAGGAATAATTCCTCTGTCGCCGGTTCAATCAACGGACACAAAGAACACCCAGATTCTGGACAGATATTTGAGGGTCACACAAATGGTTGTCCCGTGTGGTAAACGTATCCACAACCAGCAGACAGGGTGGTTAACCACTAGACCAACAGGCCCGTCAGTATCAAATTGGTTTGAGTTGCTTTTTGTGCGATTGGTTTTCAAATTTCTTACATATAAATATGAATGGGGAATTCAAACAAAATACGTACATACGGTCCCAAATGTATCCCTGCACGGGTAGGCAGATATGTACATATGTAAATTTGTGTCTGCCTCCTAACATTTCGTCATCAAAATCATTACCACCATTTACTAAGACTGATTTATAATAAAAACATATTAAGTTAAGATATTTGGTTTCGAATTAAGTTTGTGACATAAATTATCTTAGATACAAGATATTAACTTTCCGTTATTAATTACATACTTTATTTATATAACATGTCTAAACAAGACCTGCTTCGATTTCTATTACAACAGAACACCATAACTCAAGCAGCTTTCATTGTTACGTTCCACGATGTTGTCTGTCTTACAGCCGAGATACTACTGACTGTCGTGGGTGTCGGCTCATAGATTACGTGGCCTTCACTAGATGGCGTCACCTCCGTTACACATCACTTCCGCTAAAGATATATTTAATCTGATTGTGACCATACAACGCTGAGAAATATACTACTGAGTAGTGAATATTTATGTAGTATATTAGGTTGGCAACTAATAAACCCGCCATCTTTGTACACAAATTTATTTATTTATTTTAGAATACAAAATTAAATTATTTCTCAACTATATAAGCGCCGTCGTTTTCTATCACCTGTCGCCAACGCGCTATCACAGACATAATGCCTTCCTCGTAGCAGTTTAAAGCTTTTGTTTAAAAAAAGGTTTTAATTTGGTCTTCAATGCTATTTTTTTTTGTCTGCTAAGTAGTAGGCTAGAGACTGAGATAGATGATAATCTGAGGGCATAATGTCTGGAGAGTACGGTGGGTCAGTCCAGCCAAGCGAAAGTAATTTTTCACGAGTCGCTTTTGCTACATGTGGTCGAGCATTATCGTGCAAAAAGTATACTTTATTTAGATTTCGGTAATCTCGCTGCCACTTTATCTAGTTGGTCACAATAAATATTGGCCGTGATTGTTGTGTTAGCAACAGCTCTCACTATATAATTCCGTTTATTCCCCACCACACACTTAAAAGAACTTTATTACTCGTGTCAGATTTTGGCGTCAGTACTCTTGCTTCTCCAGGTCCAAGTCACTGGCGCTTATGCGAAAAATGTATGTACATAACCCACATTTCATCCCCCGTAATTAAATCGCCACTCATTGGTACGATGATAACTAAGTAGTTCCATGTACACGGTAGCTCTCTTCTGAAGTTGAAACGGCGTCAACTCATGTGGCAACCAAACTGAATATTTTCAGGTACTTCCTAAAGCGTGGAGTTGTTTTTCTATTGCAGTATGAGAACACTGAAGCTGCTCTGCCAGATAACGGGAAGTGAGCCTGGGATCCATTTCTATGAGTCTTTTTCACTCATCTACATCTATTGTAGGAGGTCGTCCTGGATGAGGTTCATAAGATAGGTCATAATTTCCATCCTCAAATCTTCTGAACCAATGTTTGGTGGTATCGTAAGAGAGTACGCCTTCACCCATCCTTGCACATATATTGCGCACTGCTTCAGTCGCTTTTCGACTTAAGCGAAATTCGTAATGTAAAAGCAGCCAAAGTTCTCTACGAGAAATATCCATAATTTACTGTAGTTTTTACTATTCGAGATATATTAGTCAACTGATCTGACATACAACTCTTGCTTTATTTATATACTACTCCAAGAAATTCGAAATAGTTCTATAACGTTTTAGAAACTGATCGAAAAAAGTGTCGGGTTTATTAGTTGCCAACCTATTAAAACAGTACCAATAAACACAATCCAGGTATGTATGTTTAATATATGAACCTGGATTGTGTTTGATACGCGCGACCTCGAAAATATGGATAATATAATTTTCACGTTGATATCTGTATCTTTTTGTCTGTAGCATCATAGGACGGACAGGGAGGATTTAGCAAAGATTGTTCTTAGCTGAAATTGAATAAGGAGTGGTATATGGTAGTAACACTACATTCTTGTTGACAAATGCCATGCCCCTTTCACACCCTCCTTACTGCTTAACGTAATAGGGGGCAAGCCTATTGCCATCTTGTCTGTCTTGTTGTCTGTCCGTTTGTCTTTTTTTCTCTCGCACAAGAATTAATTCTTGTGTCGCGGGGGACTTTACAAACATTCAACAACGGACACAAAGAACACCCATCCGGATATACACTATCTGATAGTTAGCAGTCCGATCACTGGGTCGCCTTTTACGACATCCACTGTAAGAGGTAGGGTGAGCCTATTCTTCTTACCGAGAACCACGTGGCTAAGTTTTAATTTATTTTAAATAGTACGACTAATTAATTACATTTGAGTTGTTCATATATTAAAAAGTTACATACTAATTATACTGAGGTATATGTATGTGGCTGGCAACATTGTTCCTGTCGGGCTGCACCAATTCAATCATCGGAGTATGACGCGATAAGCGTTGCTATTACATTGTCGTTATCCCCACTATCCTTACTTTTGTAAAATTTTAAAATTCAAATAAAAAACTTAGACTTGGCTTCAGCTTAAAACGTGACACTTGTTTTTCATTACGCTTTCCCAGAAAGTATAAAAGGTCTACTTCAGTACACAGACTACCACTAAATTACAATAAAATTCAAGTACCGACGGTCAAATCCGGTACAGTACACATGTATTGAGATTTTTTTTTTACATTCAGACGATGACGATGAACAAATCGATATCACCGAACATCAGCTGGGTTGTATTGTATACTTTTTGTGAATGCGACAGTTTGGATGACAAAAAGGCTCAACGGATCTGGATGAAATTTACTACCGAGATAGACTTTAGTGTGGAATATATAGGCTTTTTATCCCGCAAAATGTAGGTTACAAAATTTTCGTGCATACGAACTAGTAGATCTTTATATATATAATTCTTCTGTGAGTGTGTATGTCACTGAACTACTCTCAAACGACTGGACGGATTTGGATGAAATTTTTTGTGTGTGTTCAAGGGGATCTGGGAATGGTTTAGATTCACAAATCAGCCCGGCAGATGGCGCTGCAGTCGGTATCTAGGTTATTTATCTATATTGATCCTAATCGCTTGAAATATCATGCAGGATAACGTCTGTCGGGTCCGCTAGTAGATACATATATATACTCACGCCTGTTTCCTCGAAGGGGTAGGCAGAGGTAGAGTAACGCCTACATTTTGCCGATAATAATTTAGTCCTAGTAATAGGTATATTGATAGGAAAGAGAAGCTGGAAAAGGAAGGAAATGGATATTGCTTATACAGATAGTTTATGGGCCAGGCCAGGCCTATAACTCGGACTGGCTGGTGCCGGAAAGTCCGAGTCCTCTAACTAGTAATATATAGTCACATATTGAAAACAAGGCCTAACTCCTAACACCGTTAGGTCTCATAGAAATCTAAGTTGGTAACGGTAGTGGCAAGTGGACGGGTGGGTCGCAAGTTCGAACTGGGCCCATTAATTGATCGCCTTATCTGTAATGCAACTAACATAATCAACAGTTCCTCGTTAGATGCTGAGATGAGTGTTGAGATAAACATGAAGGTATATCTATTGATATTTGTTTCATATATCAAGCGTGCTAGAATTTCGGCAGATGTTTTTTTTATAGCTTTGTCAGTTTTTGTAGGTTTTCGAAAACACAATTTTAGCCTTTATTTAAAAAAAAAACAAATATAATAAGAATCATATTTACGACGTTTTCGGATCAGTAATATTTTTTTAATAATAATATTAAAAAATATTATTGATATTATATTTATTTTATTTTTCTTTCACAAAAGTTAACTTAAATTATATAGCATTTTACTACAAATATAAAGAAAATTGACATTTTTGAGAGACTGGTATCTGAACTACAAAGGTCCTCTCAGACAGACTACTATCCTTCCCACATAACATCGAATGTCAAATAATAGACCATGAGTTTGTTTGTTCGATTTCTTCTCATAAGGATCAACGTTTTGAAAAATATCGGTTATAGATGAACACTGCCAGGTATTTAATTATTTTAGCTTTTTAATATTAATTTCACATTTGACAAGGCAACCTATAGTTGCGGTGACACTGTGTGTATTGATCTACAAGTATTCCTTTTTTTTAATAAGACGATTTCAAACAATTGCTAAGCAGTTTATGAAATTATAGATAAAATTCATTACGAAAATAAAAAGGAATATAGAAACATAAAAAGGTGTGTGTGTGTGTGTGGATATGTGGGTATGTGTATGTTTGAATGTGTGTTTGTTCATGTACGTGTGCATGTTAATGTATGCTGGTAGGATTAAATATTTATATAAAAGTTTTCAATAGTTTTTGTAACAGTTTCGAGTCAAGTTTGAGAAGTAGACTATATTTTAACTATTGAATTTACTCTGTTATATAAGTGACTGCTATTATATATCTTTGACTCCCAAAAGAAGTTAGCGGTATCGGTCCCGGCTATTGTTACAATATGATGAGGATTGAAAACTCTAGTTTCCAAAATTCGTTATATTTATGTAATGATAAAAAGCTAAAAAAATGTTTAATATTTTATTGAAATTATAATATTTTTTTATTATTCATAATTAGTCTTGGATCCACAAAGCGCCACACGCAGCTAAAGACATTTTTACAACTTTCATTTTTACTACAAGAAGTTGCATTACTTAACATATTCATTTCTATTAAAAATCGATCAATATCACAACAGAACAGAATTAAAACATCGAATATCAAAAACTGTTCTATCTTTATTTTTCATGTATCATATGACATATTGTAAGTATACGCACTACATCAAAGACAGATTAAAAACAAATCGTGCGTAACTTACCATAGATATATAGAGATAGGAGGTTAGATAGTCAATTCGAAATCAAATATTTTCCCTGTATCTTGTGTGTAAATAAAATAACTCTGACTGCGCGAGCTGTCTCGAGCATCTACTCAATGCTCTCAGTTAGTAAGTCGAAAGTAAATTATGTGAAGGTTTGTTTTCACCAAATTATCCAAATCACGCGAAAAATAATCATCACAACAACAAAAAGCTATATATGTGTGAGTTGACAATGCGGTGCGGTGGTAGTGCCCGGGGTTGAGTTCGTACCCGCAACCATTTGATCGCAAGTTCAACGACTTTAGCCTTTACGCTACCGTCGCTTATAAGTAAGTATGAAATGACATTCAGAGGGTTATCAACGTGACTGTAGATTTCCGTGTTTTATTTTATGTCATTTAATAGGTCCTACCTTATCTTTTGAAGAAAGCAAGAACAGTTTTCTTTGTGTTCTTTGTGTATTCCTTTTAGAGTAGTGCATGTTTAGCTGTGAACGTTTATCAGGTGGTGAGATGTGAAGTATAACATAATGAAGGGAAGTACGAATAATGTTTTAAATAAATATTTTATTTCTTATTTGTCTCCTCAAAAACTCAGTGTCTTGAAACTGTCTAGTCTTATAAAAATATATACTGATCTGTCCTGTCTATGTGAATACAATAAGGCTGAAGAGTTGTTTGTTTGAACGATCCAATCTTAGTAACTACTGTTAGATTTGAAAAAAATATTTATGTGTTATATAGTCAGTTTATTGAGGAAGGCTATAAAACATCACTCTGCGACTCTTGATCGGAGGATCGCAGCAGTGATCATAAACGAATGAAGCTGCGGGGAGCGGTACATTATAACACTACCAGACTGTATACCTTTATTCATATACTAGTCGTTTCGCGCAGTTTAACCTGTATTCATGTTCACTGCTCTATTCTGCAACAGCCTCATGTTTTGTGGCCTTTTTTCTACTTAAATATTGTATTAAATACAAAAGAATCATTCATTTAGGACTGATAAGTTCAAAGAGTAGCGCTTTTAAACATTCAAAAAACTATTCCTTTTCATCAATATATGTACATGATCTATATAATAATTGCTAACTCCGGAATGTCATTCAATCTATTCCCTTATTCAATACGAGTCTACATCAGGATCTACAGCCATCTGTGAAAAGACTGCTCTATCCACTACATAGAGTGTCCGTACTACAACATCTACAGGTGAATTATTGATGAAATGAAATTCAAATTGAAAATCAAATTCAAGTATTCATGCATTTAAAAATAGTTTTTATATTCACAGTACATACTAGTTGTTATCATATGTACTAGACCACAAACAAATACTTCCCATCGTTCGCTGAGATAGTAGAGTACATTATCATTTTGTGGCAGATACACCCTGCAGGTTTTCAAGGATGCGGTCAGAACAATCGTAATAATGTACGTTTTGAACAACTATATAAAGTGCGTAATGCACAGTGTTACACTATTCAGAAGATACTACAGTGCAATTGCCATCGGGTAAATATTTTTATACTAATAGAAACAAAAACAACTAGCCTAACATATCTCAATAACAAAATTTGCTACACATATAATAATATAATTTATACATGTGTGTAACATATTTATTATTTGTACTTTTTATTTTGATATTGTTTTCAAGTATCTCGTTTTTTAAGCGTGCTCGTGCCCACTTTAATGTATGGTAATGAGAATTGTGTACGGCAGAAAATTGATGAAAGTAGAATAAGTGCTGTTGAGATGAGATCAGTGAGAAGTGTGTGGGGTGTGATATTCTAAAGAAATGTGGAAAGAAGATGTAATGACGAAAATTGAACAGTGTATGCTGAAGTAGTCACGTAGAATGAACGAATGACATACGAATGACGAATAAACATATCGGCAAAATACTGATTATATTACATTTATTGCAGGTTATTATTTATAGTATAATTCCCGTTATGTCTTACATAAACTCTTAGATATAAACAGATATTTCTTGTTGTATTTACTTTACAACTAAATACGTGTACTATTCACAGATTAACATTGAACAACCACATATTGAAATCAAACATGCATTCCATAACAGTTTGGAAACTTGCTCGCCCCCCAAACTATAACACCAACATCGACAGAGTATTTCCATACTCGGAAGTCCCCTTCCTCGGAGAGTACAACTTGGTCAAGATTCCTCAATCCCTTAACGACCTTATAGATCACGTCGACTACTGGGGAGAAGGTAAAATAGTTACCCCTTTTGGTATCAGCGGCTTCGCTAACTGTTACAACGTCAATCACACCTACCAGCTCGTGAGCAATGGAGATGACCGTGACAGGAAGATCCCAAACAGGATCCCCGTGCTCAGCTACACCAACTGCGATACTAGCGCTTACATCAAAGACAATTCCGTCGTAACAGTTACTCTAATGGGATCCCCTATCAACAAAAGCTGCGCTTCAGACATTGCCCGCATCGTGAACAATGATCTTGGTAACGTAGTCGTATATGGCTTCGATACCGAGTCACAGGAGATTGCCAATCTCACCGATGCGCTGAAAACCAAAGGTCTGTACCAATGCCCTAACTACAGTCTACACGGCAAACTCCAAGGTTTAACGTTATTTGACAGCCACATAGCCTTTTTAAACGTCACCCAGCTCAAAGACCAACTGTATAAACTCGTTACTAATGGCGAATACGATACTGCAGTAACTCTGACCAATAAATTGGACGCAGAAGGATCAACAGCTGTGGTGACCCATACCGTTGAAAAACTTCTGCTTTCCAATTCTACAGTTAATACAAAACTAATGTCCTTCGCTTACAAACTGTGGAATGGTGGTGCGAAAGATGTTGTCCGAAATAATTTTCCTTCAGCTTTTAAACTTATCTTTGGCCAAGAAAATGTGACTTTAACGAATAATGGATATCTCCAGGCTCTTAAACTTGACGCTAACACCGACAGATACAACGACAGGCTCGCCTGGGGAGACAGCCAAGACAAGACTAGTAGGAGAGTGAGCTGGCGGTTTGTGCCTGTTTGGGATAATA
This sequence comes from Tyria jacobaeae, assembly GCA_947561695.1. Lineage (NCBI taxonomy): Eukaryota > Metazoa > Arthropoda > Insecta > Lepidoptera > Erebidae > Tyria > Tyria jacobaeae. The sequence goes on along the minus strand of OX387224.1, from coordinate 19,175,238 downwards.
ACGAAGTCACGTTCAAGCTGTATAATGTTGATTGCGACATGTCTTTGAAGCTGGATGTGAATTCTGACAACATGGGAGATAGACAAGCTTGGGGCTCGAAGGGTTCTAGCGAGGAGAGGCACAGATTTTATGTGGAGCCGTATTTGAAGAACGGACCGTTGGCATTTTATATTATAAACTATCAGTACCGACAGGGTTTGAAGTTGGTTGTGCAGCCGGATTCCTTGGGTGATAGACTTTTGATGGGACATAATGGTGATATTTATAAAGACGAAGGCCGCTTCAGATGGACTATTGCACCGTGGGGAAATCAGTGAATAATATAATTTTATTTTGAAGTATATGTATTTGATTTGGTTTATTTAGATTTACGAGTATTGTTTTATATCTTGATCTAATTTTGTATTTCTCTATATTGAGTTTGTATCCAGATCATATTATATAAAATGCCGTAAATCATATTTTTGTATTTTTCAATTAGGAGGTTCTGGGTTCGACTGTATGTATATTTTTTGTTACGTATGTTGAGTGATTTCTCCGCAAAAGATAAGTCGATTATCAATTTAATTTTTTTCGAATTCAAAGAGAATTTGATCATGAAATATCAGAGAAATTACGTTTTTTTTATTTCACCTTTTTACAAAAAGAATTGCGCGAAGGAATTGCTAAGGTACCTTGAAGGTGGTTATCTCTTTTTTTATAATGGTAATAATAATCTTTTCTTTTCAATTTATCAATACATAATCATGTACATACATACATATAGACAGACAGACAAAAATTAAAAAAATGTAGTGTTGGCTTCTGTTGCTCAAGAAAGAACTCTATATAAGTTCATCTTCTTTCACCGGCCTGTTACAATGTCAATGTACTAGAGATATGTTTTTCCTTATCAAGAAGTCCTATCGACGTCTGCTCTTTTAAGCCAATACTAAAAAAGAAGAAATTAAGCTGGCAAAACGTAAATTTCACTAATTCAGTGAACGTAGTATCAGTGGGTATAGCGAACATGTGCTTGTATCTGCGACGTAGCGCGGTACTCCTGGCGCTAGGAGAGGAGGCTAGTTGGCGCCCAGACGCCGCGCCGTCTGCCCGCCTTTGCGTCCTCCGCCCGCCCTAGCGCCCTTAAACCGCGTAAAATCTATCGCGGACTTGTGACGCGTATTTTGAAACTTTAAAGTGTTATACGGTTAAGAAAAGTTTTATATTTTGGACTTGTAAGTTTTCTTACTGTAATTTTGTTTTATTCGCTTAAAGGGTGTTGTAGTGGTGTGATTTAGTGTTCAATTATTGCGACAAGAAAACTGACGGTGTTGAAATATAAGAGAAACTTAACAGGTACAGTGATCTTGCTATTTTATAAAGGGTAGTTGCGAAAACTAAGTATGAGACAGCAATGTGTTTTAATAGTTGTAGTAACTAATCATGTATGATTTTGAATTACTTATACATGAATAAATAACATTGTAGGTATAATTTGTGAATTAACCGACAGTAATTATTTTACTAAAAATTTAGGTACATGTTTAACTTTGTTAATAAAAATATTAATTAAAGTGCATATGTAGTATCCCCTTTTTTAATATACGGTAATCATGAAACATTATTTTAGTCTGTTTTGACTTGTAGTCTCTGAGTATTGCTTATAAAACCTTGTTAACTTCTGACATTACTGCGTTTTATTATTTTCCTTTTTCAATAATTTTCAAAGCTTTTATAAAATTATATCACTGAATGTTATTGAATTTTTAATAATTTACTCTTTTTAATCGTCTCAATACCTTTAAAAAATCAGGTCACTGGATGAGTGTACATCTCTCAGTATACAACTACGTACAAAATCATAATCCGAAATATTTTCACTACCTATTTGACATGAACTTTAAAAGTATCATATAAGATTTTGACGGACGCCATACCTGTATTAAAATATTCACCGTAGGCTGTACTATGTTGACTAGACTGTTGATAAACATATTTATAAATTAAAAATATATAAATATTATAGATAAATTACAACAAGCCACATAACTAATCATGCTTATCATACAATTATCACTAATCACTAGACACACTCGAAATATGTAATACAGCAGTCTCATATAATAACGCTAATAACATTTTTCTTAAACAGACAGAATAAGAACCCGTACAACTTATAAAATTCAGTTATATATAGTTTTATTAACAACACATAAATAAATGTGTTTTATGAGATAGATGGCAAACGAATCCCCTCATGGTAAGCGACTACCGCGCCCAAAGAAACCTGCAAGAGAAATAAAATTGCTGTAAATCACAATAAACTTACTGCTCACAGCGAAACTTGCACAAGAACTTTAAGTGAAAAAAAAGTCATAAAATCTCCTTGCTTCACCTACATCATTATACACAAAAGGGTTACATCGTAATGGAATGTCCACATCTGAGAATCCATCTTAATTATCTCAGAAGTTTATTAAGTCTGCAAATCCACAAATGGGGTTGACTATGTCTTGTCGCACACACACTCACATCGTAGTACTTGATAGTTTATTATTATATTATATTCAAAAACGGCACTGTCTGAATCAGTCCTTAGCAAACTCTTCAGTTATTCATTACTTTTTTGTGTAGCACTTTGGAGCCAATTACAGCTGATGCAGGATATATTAGGCGTTTTATCGCCCAGCAAATCGTAATATAATGCTAAGTGTGGCTGCACCTTCATCGTCGGTATGTACTTACAACATTTATTTTAAAGTTCTTCATTGAGTTATAACTCTACTACTTAGGATTTATGGAGAATTTTATGGGACAAACAGTACACATTCAACACAATTTTTTATTTCGTCAAATTGATTAATTAAATAGTGACGTCACTATAGCCGTGTGAAGTAAAAATAAGCCAACTCATCTCTTCCCGTGGTTGTCGTAAAGATCAGAGATTTAATATACAGTCACAAAATGCCCGGTTGACGGCAATTGTTCGTCCCCTATTGCGTAAGTGGAACTATATGAGGACAAGGAAAAGTGGACGCTTGAGACACCTCTGCCTACTCCTCTTATGAATGTCATAATAATTAGTCCTATTAAAATAATACTTAAACATATTTTCGTTTCGACTATCGCTCCTGAAATATTACCAGTTTACACTAGAATTGTTTATATGAAATAAGCAATAACTGCTCTCAAAAAACATTGAATTCTTAGCCATAGGCTTATAAAAAAACTGACCAAAAATTGGTTACAAACTATACGCATCGTCCTTTGAGTAAATTTGCAATATACTTCTGTAAGTTTAATTTAAAACTGTGAGAAGTGAGTGCATTAGGCAGTCCGATAGCGCACTCCCGCCATACATTAAGTTCTCAACGATATCAGCTGATGAATTATGCATGTACTGATTGTACGGCATCAGGGTGTACACGTGAGAAATGCTCTCATTTAAGGACACATTTACAGTCCTAGCAGATTTTATATTTTTATACCAATATCGTGGAAAGTTGTCACTGCGGGAACATGTTAGTGTTGTCAGACCTACGATTCTAGCTCAATGATAGCCTACGACCCTAATTGCTAAGTTTAAAATATATAAAAACTCCATTATTAACTTTCTGTCACTCGAAATCCTACTCTCTGCGTCAGTCTCACTATTTCTAGGCGATTCAATGATGCCTAACTTGATGAAATTCTTTAAGCAATAGAATTGGCTTGAAAAGGCATAGAATAGGCTGGCGTGACAAAGAAACATCAAATATACATACGAGTACATACATACACTTGAAAAACATAACTCTCCTCCTTGCGCAGTCAGATAAAAAACTGACAATAAGTCTTATTTTTATACATATTATACCAGATTTCCTTTAATAATTTCTTGAAATCTACTTACAAATTGGTTTAGACAATATTCACATACGGTTTTCAAATACAATATGACATGGAACAGATCAGAAGCGCAGCGCAAACTCATTGACCAGAAATAACTACGGCCGAACTGTAAGTAATAAACAAACCCAAGTTAAATCTGTCGCGCACTGCACGCCAGCACGAAGACGCGCGTTGTGTCTGCTCCACATTAACGCACAGTCACAGTAGTTAACTAGCGCTAGTAGCTTGCCTTTCTAGCAACTTATACTATCTGAAAAGAATAATGTCTAAAAAGATTATCGCTCATCATTATCATAATCTCAGCCAAAGAGATTCCGATCTTTACGAGGTCGTCCGTCCACCTTGTTGATGGACGTCCTACGCTGCGCTTTCCTGTCCATGATCTCCATTAGAGAACTATTGGCCATCTGTCCTTCTGGTTATGCGCCCTTTGTGTGCCTCTATGGCTCATGTCCCTTATGAAATTTAGTCAATTGACAAGGGCAGTTTGAGTAAAAAATCTCATTTTAAACATTTAAACGCCCACATTTTGCTGATTATATTTTAGTTAGTTACTTAATTATAATCGGCAAAATTTGAGCGTTAATTACAGCTCTGCCTATCCCTACGGGGACACAGTCATGAATGTATGTATCATTGTGTCTCCAAATTTTAAAATGTAGTGAGTTTCATGTGGCAAATTTTTGGAATTCTGAACGATATTCTATTTGGTTCTCTTTAAGAATGTTTCAATTCCTGCACCGAAGTGGCGTGATAAATGGGTAAAGTGTAGAGTTATCTTACGGCAACATATAGACACTATCAAGTGATCTGTCAAGCGCGCTCTCCTGTGTGGAGACAGCACAGTCCGGCACGTGTCTCACCGGATACATGACATATGTACATAAATGTTCACCGTCTCAGGTATTAGCTACACCACTGCACAGCGGTGACTGAGATTTAATTATAATTTATAACCATGAAAGGTATTGGATGTATTTGACTTAAAAATATAAAAGAGGCACTATAAGCCTTGTTGGCAAGCTAATAATGCAGTCCACATTGAGTTTTTTATGTATGATATGATGTACAATATATTAAACTATTAAGTACTATTAAAGAAAAAGAATCATTTCAATTGGGTTGATAGTGCTTGTTTTATGTAATTAACTAAATATATGGCACGTGAACTCCTCGAGTCCTTGACTTGACGACTTGACTTCTTGAAGAACTCTCGAGAAGACTAAGACTAAGAAGACTAGACTACTAAGACTAGAGTTCTTGGAGCTCTTGGCATCAGCCAGTTCGAGTTCCCCACTTCATCCCTGTAACCAAATCCATTCCCACCTTTGGAGATGTACTCCCAAAGTTGTTACTCAAATACTAATTACCTTTTTAAGTTAGTTATTGTGTACTTACTTTATAAATTTCAAATGTTTTATCTTTTAAAATTTTATACTGTTAAATGCTGTCGGGTTTTGCCGTTTTCTACCCACTGCCGGAATTGATTCCACTCTCGAACCGAATGAATAGTAAATTTACATGATATTTGTTAGGTAACGTCAGCAAGACATGTGTTCTGTTGTTGTGGTTCGTCACCCCCCGGTTCGTTACCTCACTAGACTAAAGTGAGGTGGTATGTCGCACTCAAACCGACTAAAACCACACAGTGTTCCGTCACAGAGTCTTATTGCCGGAGCCTCAGGTATATAAGTTGAAAGGCAAACCATGTGCCCCCGGCAGACCTACCCGTCTGTTTTAGAACAGTTCTGCTAGGGCAGAGGATAACCCTGTCCACCCCTTCCAGGCCAAACATGAAAAGGACAAAACGTGTTATCAATCATCACAAAATATAAAATAAAAGTACTTGCTACTATTTCAAAAACAAATAATCGACAAAAGCGGCAAACATGAAAATTGAACCAGAGAAGTAATAATGTTAGTACCCTAAGCCTGATCTTAACTCCATCTCAAAAATATCACTTTACTATATATTCATTCATTGATTTATTGATTGACTCTTTATTGTACAGTCAGATACAATATTAGCTTATAAATACTTAACTAAAAATACGTACAATTGGCGGCCTTATCGCAATTAGCAATCTCTTCCAGGCAACCGTTGGATGGAGAGAGAGAGAGAGAGATGTGATTTAAAAGAAGGTCTGCATTGTACAATAAAGTCTCCATACACATTTAATAGATACACGTAAAATATATGTAAATTGCAGTTCTTCATGAGTGTTATATATTATCACATACTCTTAGAACAAACCGAACCATAATAAATTAAAATTATATTTTTTAACATATATGTAGTTTAACACTGTTTTGCTGTCTGTACCAAAGTTATAGTAAATAACAATAGTTTTTATTTGATTTATTTTAAATCGGCATATATTTTGTGTAGAATACAATAGAATTTAAAATGGAAGGTAGAATTCGGAGACACCGCCTGTGCTACCTGTAAGTAATTGTTGTATTACTATTAATAGATTCAAATATATAATTAACATGTACAAATGTAAACAATTGTTGGTGCACCTAAATTAATTAAAAATATTTAAACAGGGCGTTTATTTTAGTATAATGGAATTTGAGTAGCACGCTAAAAGGCTATGGGCTGTTACAGCGAATCGCTCGCACCGGTCACCACAAAAAACATACAATGTCAAAAATCCTGTGAGCGTGTCTGTAACCACTATCTCATCATTTATCTATGACACTTATAGAGTGTCATAATTAGAGTGACAGTAGTAGAGCCATGCTTAGGCACAAATGGGCCGGCTCGACCGGTGCGATACCACGGCCTCACAGAAAACCGGTTGTAAAGTAACGCTTGCGTTGCATTTGAGCCCGAAATGAGTGAGGTTTCCGGAGGCCCAGCTCACCCTCTCCCCTTTATACTCCCCTTATCCCCCTCTACTGTTTTTCATCTCCTCAAACCCCCTCTCTTCTTTCCCCTACCCGCATTCCCCCATCCTTCATCAAGGTCATGCGCATCTACGACTTGAGTTGCAGGTGCCTATGGACGGCGGTTGTCACTTACATATAAAAAAAATACTCATGCCTGTATCCCCGGAGGGGTAGACAGAGCCGTAATAAACTAACGCATAATGCCGATTATAATTTAGTCCCATTTATGTATAATAAGCCAAGCTTATTGCCTACATAAGCTGTGTGTCCAAATTGTCTCACCTATATAATAGGATGAGACAATTTGGACACAAAAGGGAAGAAAAGGGCGATGGCTGATACAGATGGATTGTGGAGTATAATATAAGTAATAGCTGAAGCAGGTCAGGGTCTTCTACATATACGTACCTCTAACTGCCAGGTGCCGGGAATTCCGAGCGCTCTAACTGAGCAATGGTTACTGACTGTAGTTATACATTCGTATGTTTATTTATGGTCATGCTATGAAAAGGCTTGTTTTGACTATTATTTTGACTTAACATTAACGCAAAATGCATACATTTTGCGTTAATGTTAAGTTTGAATATATTTATTTTTTATTTCTGTTTGTAGGTGCAATAAAGATATATGTATTTCTCTTTTAAAACAAATAATATTAGAAACAAATAGAATATTAAAGAAAAAGTATGAAAACTTTTTATTATTTCCAGGCAGTAAAGAATCTGTAAATGTTTATACCCAACTCCACACCACGCCTTTTATTCAGACGATTCAAATGTCATCTTGTAGGTCTCAAATCTATCAATGCATCTAGGCTCTGGGCTTGACAGAGATACATCATTCATACATACATCCTCTTGACAAATTAAACCCTTCTTCTTGCGTAGTCGGATAAAAAGTAGTATATTTATATAAAATGATGTGTACTCAGAAAGAGTGTTTAACAAAAGAATAATAATTAAACAATAAAATAAAAAAAAAAATATTTTGATTCAAAGTTTTCTTCAAATCACAGGCACCCCTGTTTTCGTTTATCAATTCTAAATGACTATCCTATGGGGCACGTTTCACTGGCATTATGACCAAAGGGCAGCAAACTTCCTGGCACCATTGAAATCCTATTAAAACTAACTTCCAACCAATCCACACACCTACCCTCAACAACATGCTGACTAAGCGAATAAGAAAAACTATTTCGTTTAAAGGGTGCGGGACTCAAAAATGAAATGGAACATTCTTCGGGAGCCCTTAAATGCAAATCACGGGGGACCCTACCGGGGCCCTGTTCGGTGTAAAACCATTCGATATTCTATTAAGATAGCGGGCAAAGTTGCCGTTTTATTATTGTGACTCGCGCCATATTTTCGTCATCCCGAAAATCTGTCAAGTTGAGATATGGTCGGAGGAGTAATGAACGACTAGAGAAGTCATTTGAAAATGTTTTAAGTCTCACAAGACATGTTTTCAAAAAAAAAATGATTATTTCTTTAATCTTAAAAGCAAAACATAAGTGCAATGGCTTAAATAGCATGTAAATTTCGTTTTATTCTAAAATAAACTGTTTTTACTGTATAATATTCATAAATAATACATACATATTATGGATTTTATGTAAGTTTGTTTACGTTAATGTTTTTCGTCATTTAAATTCTGTCTTATGGATTAACTATGTACGTATATAAATGCAACATTAATAGTGAGACAATGATTAGTAACTGTATACTTACGCTTTGCAGATATATTTTTTTATTTAGTAGATAATAAAACGAATAATACGCATTAGCATAAAAGTACTATGGTGCAACTTCTGTTGTTTAAGAACTCTGTAGTCTCTCCCTTCATGGCATCTTGCGCGAAAATATTTGATATTATTCAAAGTGATTTGTCGTAAATTGAACGAGGCCGTTACGAGAACGAGACCCATCCTCACCCAGTTGTCATCACTGTACTATGTTTTGACAGCTATGCGACACTTGATGGTATACAGCCTTCTGCAAACCGTTATTAAAGGGTTCTTTAACTAACTGGAATTTATTTCTGATTATAGAAAGTGACAAAAAATTTTGTGAGTGGCAACCAAAACTAATGTACTCGTACACATGTATGTGTATGTTAAAGTATGTGTGATTTAGGTTTTCTTTCTAATATATAAACGCTTATATTAGCGACACTTGTAACTAACTAACTCACTGGCTAACTAAGTAAACAAATTTTTGAAGTAAATTTTAACTAACTTTTTATGATGTAAGTGATGGTATGTACGATAGTGGAGTGTTGTTTCAAAGAGTGGAATGCGTTACTCTTCTTGAAATCATGTTTCTTAGTTTTTTTACTATTATTTTTAAGAAACAAGTAAAGATAAATCAAATGATTTGATTCTCTTGACAGTTCTTATAAGTGTAGCATTTAAACTGCACACTGTTTAACTGCGTTTAAACTGCACAGCTATCTTTATAAACGTTTTGAATCATCGATAGCTTCCGAAGCATTAATAAGCGGCCTAGCATAAAAGATATTCCGCTTTTACTACTTACACTACTTGCACTAACCAATCAATAATGTTTGAATGCCGGTACGCTATTAGGGAATCCACGACACTGCGATGATCGTTGCCATGTCTGCCTTATCAAGTGAGCACTATAGTTTTTTATTCTTTTAACTTCAGACATCTCAAAAACAGACGTCTGATCCCAAACGAAGCAGCATAGTATAGCATAGTGAAGCATATTATTGCTAACCACACAATTAATTGTCCTGCGTGGGAATCGAACTTACAACGTCTGGCTTAGCGCTCAAGATCACTAACTTGTTGTAGGAAACCTGTGTATATATTGTAGCACATTAACCTTTTCGCTTTGTGAGAGGGAGATGAACTTTTATCGTTAGTTAGATCGTTGCTATTGATTATATTGATAATTCAAATATGAAAAAAATATAGAATAGAAGTGAGTGGGCAGAAGAAGTTCATGTCTTGAAGTCGTATAAAATTTTTATAAAGTATAAATTGTAATTTTTATTGCTGAAGAATTACCAATACAGATTTATTTCAAAAGGTATTTTTAATTTTGTCTGTCACCTACCCTACACACACACACACACACACACACGGTAGGTACACCTACCTACCTTTCGCCAGCGAGTTGGGCTACTTCAGGCGCTACATTATGTATAACATTTTTTACTTAACCTGTGATAATATAGCTATTAACGATACTGTACAATTTACTGTTATAGTAAGCCTAGGCCAGACAAGACAGAGGCCACGCGTATTTTGTAGTGATAAGAATGTGTCTATATTTCTCGTTGTACTATTTCTTATTTCGGGTTTGATAAAAATAAATTTCTAAAACTATTTCTTTTTTATGTAATAAAAGAGTACAGACGAACAGACGGGTCACCTGTTAGTAAGTAACAACCGCCGTCCATGGAGACTTACAACTCAAGAGTCGTAAATACGCTGCACGCCTTTGAAGGTGACGAGGCATGGTACTGGGGAGACTCAGAGAAGAAAAAAAAGAGGTGGGAAAGAGGAGAGGGGGATGATTGGAGGATATGGGGAAGTAGGCCACCGGAGACTTAACTAATTTCGCGGAAATACAGCGCAATGGTTGCTTTACAACCGGATTCTGTGAGGCCGTGGTATCACACTGGTCGAACCGGCCGATTCGTGTCGGGAATGGGGGGGATATATTCACAATTCAAGCGTACCTTTCTGCATCACCATTTTAAAACGCTTTTATTAGCTTGACTAGTAACCACCTATTGAAACTAATCTTGGAAATCAATTTAACCTACTCCTCAAACTAAATAATGTTTGGAAAAATGTGGACCCTTCTGCTTGCTACTTCGGAGATACAGGCGTTATGATTTGCTTTAATGAATTGAATACAGTTGCTGGTAAAACGTGTAGATTTTTAGTTAAACATTGACTGCATGAATGGCGTAGCGATTTAAGTGACCACCTCGACGACTGTTGTGGGTTCGATCCCCGCATGGGACAGCACTTTGTGTAATCCTCAAATTGTTGTTCTGAGTCTGGGTGTTGTTTGTGTCCATTATTTGAATGTTTGTAAAGTCCCCCGCGACACAGGAATTGTCTTAGAAAATGTATTAAAATAAAACTATGTTTATTAATAAATATGAAATGTATAAAATTACTGCGTTATCTTGAGTTAAGGAGCCGTAAAAGATTTGTTAGTTTGAAAATTTTGTAATTCTGTTTATGATACATTTATTACTGTGAGAGACCAATGTTCGCGAGCTCACGCTCTTGCCTCATATTTCGCCCACACACTGTATATTTTACGCATATATTCTTCCACACATAATTATAGTACAGCTTGTAATAAGCACCATTACGACGGGCTCTAATGAAGGCTGGCCCGTGAAGTCTAGTTAATTGTATATTGGAGGCAAGTGTGTAATCGATAATGCTTAGCAATTTGTATTATAAAATGAAATATTTTTTGATTTGAAAATGATTGTATAGCTTTTGTAGATCAGAGTTGATTGTTACTCGAATTGGAGACATACGATGGGGAAGGTACTTGCACCCTATAAACATCGGTGGATATGGTGGTAGACAGGATATCACATGCGTAGTACTTTTTCTTGCTGGAGAATATATAATATATTACAAGTAAAAACCTTCAGAAAATTTTCATGCAATGAATTGAAACCGCTTCCTTGGAAGTTACTGGCATGTGCTCTGCCATTGCTAAGGCATCAAGTAAACACTATATTACATACTTGTCGATCCCCGCAGATTCTCCATTTTTATTACATTAGAAATTGATTATTGTTACCATTGTTTAAAAGAAAAATAAATGCAAGACAGATAAGACACGCTGCGAATATTTAATAAGAACTTTTCTTTTTAATTATTATTTTTTGTTTCAGGTAAGCATCATCCTTAATTAATTCTGTCTCAACCCTGCAACGCCCCTCCAGGCTAATTTATGCGTGGACATGTGTCGACCAACACTGGTAGGTATACCAGTGGAGGGCTACATGACTGGTGAGTCTGTGTTTTGGAATTTAGCTTTGTAATTAATGTATGATTAGCGTGAAATACAGTTAGCGTAATGATTATATTTTATTGAATTAGATATTTTCTTGGCTTTCAATATAGAAAAATAATTTTAAGTTTTATAATATGAAATTTTATTATTAGTTTAGGGCCAGAATATTCGATTTAAATCATATGTGACAGGTTGTTTTTTTATTCTTGTCTGTCACACTTAAAACATTAGAAAATGACATGATAATGCTCCAGCGATCAGTGAAGTATTATTTCGGAATCGAACCGCCTAAACCACACGGAGTTTGGTCACGAGTGAATTAATAAAGAATCCTCCGTATATTCTTTGTAACTCTTGAGTAGCAGGTGACCGTGGTCGGCGGTAGTCATTTACTATCGGGTGACCCGTCTGTTCGTTCGCCCTTTTGGCCCCTTCATTTGTATCATGGTTTTCTATTATACCTAAATTAAGTACAATATACAAATAAATACAAATTAAATTAATAATTTGAAAACCTACACAAACTTAACAAATAATTAAACGGTTTCTCGTAACCTGTAGTAGTTTGCAGCATCCTCCGCAGCGCTCGTGAGTCGATTGAGATAAGTACCGAACATTCAGCTCGCCGCTCCAATACAAGAGTCGTGAGCACGAACCGATCTACTAAATATAATTAAACTAAAAATACTAACTAATATAGATGTGAATGTGTCTGTTTGTTCGTTTGTAATGGTATTCAGTCATTATGACACTATTGAACACAAGTCATTGTCGTGTAGTACTAACTAAACTAACTTGTGATAAGCGCGTGGGTATTTATTTATTGGAAGTTAATTTGTGGCTTCCCCTTTACTCTTGCCTAAAAACTATTATATGCAACGTAGAGGAATACATGAGCATGTAATGAGTGGTATACACTAAGTAAACAAATCAATTATTAATGAATTTAACGAATTTTAAGTTAAATTAAATGAATTATAAATTTTAATCATATTATTGTTATTTCATTTCAGTTATAATGAACTCTAATTTTATGTACTTTAAATTATAATGAAATCCAACGGGTGTCCATGGGCGGCGGTAGTCACTTACCAGCCCCTATCGCATAAAAAAAACGTCACAATAAGTCCTGAACAAATTGCCGACTATTAATGTATTTTTTTATTAAATACTTTAAAATCCCTTTTCTTCGTTGAATATCTTTAATTATTATAAGTAATATTAAGTATCGAATGAATATGGAAAAAAATATGTATACCGATTATTCTTTTTGTTTTTGTCTCCGACTTTGTCTGCTGATGTCGATGAGGGAAATTATGATCACTCCTTACGTGTAAATCTCGGTGTCCACTGTAGAAAGAAGCAAAGACCTTCTTCTTGTTAAATCCCCACTTTTTATAATGCCCAATAAAAGTTTGTTTTATTCGCTAAACGACAGTAATTAACACAAAGTATAAAGAAACGGGTTGAGATGTTCCTGAGTCACGAACGGCAAATTTTTCTAAGACTAATGACAGTGTCAGTACGTTGTATTTAGTAACAAGCTTATAACAATACCGCGATTCAGGATCAGAATTCAAGTAATTATGCCCATCTATGGATAATATTGATCCATCGCCAAAACAGGCATGTTGCAATATTAGATTTTGTTGAGGTTTATACACGGTTTTCCGAAAAAGGAATGTAATGATTTTAGAGTTTCTGACGATTTTATTTGACCATACTTTTAAATGTCTGTTTTTTTTTAAATCTACTCCCGCATTAGGACTGATAGCTGTGACGAGGGGACTTTTCAGACATAGAAACAACGGACACAAATTAACATCCAAAATTGGGAGAACTATTTGTGCATCACACAATTGAAATTGAATTAAACCTTCTGGCTCAACAGTCAGAGTCACTAACCATTAGACCAACAGGTCAGTCAAACTAATGTGGATGTGTGGGATCCTTCAAAACATGATATACTAGCTGCGTGTTCCGGCTTCGTAAGTAAAAAAAAAACACGTATTAAAATTTATAAGTCAATGTTTTGTTGAGATATTAAAGATTTTCCCCTGTCTTCTGTTTCACTAACTAAATAAATTTTCATAGAAACAGATTTTTATAAAATTTCCCTTTGATTTCACAATACAAAAAAATCTTTCAATTTGGTGCAGTCATTCGAAGGCTATGAGCGTACATATATTTATGCATTTTTTTTAGGATATCAGGATTGTTTTAGAATATGGATTTTTATCTAAATATTTCCAAGACATATGTATATTTAGAATACTATTACCACAATTCTTCATATCATTGTAATTAATTTATGCTCTTCAAACAAAATATATAATATTTTCAAATAAATTAGTCGTTTATGGGTCCGGATCGATTCACTCTAATTACTCAAAACTCTGCTCCGCTTAGTTTGAGAGTCAGAGACAAACCCACCTAGTACGTCTATTTGTCGATGCCGCGACAACTTTAAGGTACATATAGATATGTTGTACTAGATTTAGTACAACCCAATGTAAACATTACCGTGTGGCTAAATAAATACTATTATTTAAAAAAGTATTGCTGCTAACAAACACACAGCATGATTAATAAGAAGCTATCTTCTGTGAACTATTGCTACTACATGATCTACTATAGTGTATTCTGGAGAAACTCTACAAAATATCTGTTAAGGACATAATAATTAACGTGGAGAATTCCACGAGATGCTTGCAGTGACGGGTTAAAAGATAAGGTCTTGGTCACGCTCCCGGGCGGCGGCATTTGCATGGTTAATTGAACTTTGAAAACTGTAAAATAACTTGTTGGACATCTCGTTAACCAGTGACTAGTACAGTAAAATCAATTCTTTTTTTGTTATAATAAAACAACTCTCGCGTTAGGACTAATTCCTGTGTCGGAGGTTTTAAAGGCAATCAATCAACGGACACAAAGACCACCCAGACTCGTGACAACTATTTATTGATCACACAAATTTTTGTCCCGTGTGGGAATCGAACCCACGACTTCCGGTTCAGCAGTCAGGGTCACTAACCACTAGACCAACAGGCCTGTCGAAGAGTTCACGGCAAGAAATGAAAGCTAACTTAATATTTTACACAAACTAAACATGTGTTGAAGAATACGGATAAACCTATTTATATACTTTTGTATATTGTAATTTACAATAGCTCAGACACCAAAAAATAAAAACACATACAATAATCTTCATACATACATACATACACATGCACTCACGCTGCAATCTTTCCGAATTTACCTCTCACTGTAGAAGGTAGGTGTTCAACTCAATCAATTCAATTCAACACTCAAATACAGATACAAACAATAAAATTTTAACATTCAACTCAGATGTTAATAGTGGTGTCAATATTAATTAGTACACAAAAACCTGATGATTATTATCGCGAAAGTACCTTCTTAGCGCGATTTGCATAAAAGTGACGACACTTTGTAGCGCCATCTAGGGTACTACTTACAAACTGCATTTGCACAATTAAAGAAACATTATACACGCGTCTATATTAGGTGAAAACACAGGCGTCACAAACGTCCACAGTTTCACAACCATGTTTCTGATATCGCCCCACGTCCCCACGACAAAATATCCATCCCCATCACCTGGATGATTGACCACCACTGTGCGCTTCTCCAGAAAATGTTTGCCTCGCACAACCAGCCTGTTTAACAAATTGTCGCCTGTCGTATTTCCGGACCGATACGACCTTCAAGAAAAGAGCGTACACCTACTTAAAAGGCCGGCAATGCAATTGTGACTCTTGAGTTGCGGAGTGTCCATGGGCGGCGGTAGTCACTGCCCCGCATAAACAAAAAAGCTTTAGTCCTACATAGGTAATCATTTTGCACTAAGGGGGAGTTGAACCTGCAGTCTTGACGAGATAGTACTCTCAACCACCCTGCTATGTATGTAGACGTAAGAGAGGCCTGGATGTAAGATGAGGCCCGTTTATTAAACCTTGGATCCAACTCGGGAGAAAAATTAAAATCAGAGCTTATTTCTGCCAGCGCGGATTCGGCCTCTTACCGTTACCTAGGTACAAAGTTCATAAAAATCGGTTTAGCCGTGAAAAGTAACAGACAGACGGACAGACATATTTATTTATTAAAGAACACTGAAAAATCATATATTTTTGACTGTCACTAAATTTAATTATGTGCCACACTTATTTATTACTGCACAAGTGCAAATAAAAACTATTCAATTTCAATATTACGCGTGACGCGTGCCGATAAGGGTGCATATACACTGCCCACCACTACACATTTATGAGAAGAAAAATACTATTTACATCTGACTTTCCACTGGCGTTTTTCTTTGAGTACTTTTCTACAGAAGACTTTCTACAGCGCAATGTATGAAATAGAAAGCGAAAACATGTGCACAATCTCATGACAACGGGGAGTTGCAAGGGGAAACTAGACACCAATGTTTAATGTTTATGCGTTTTGTCGCCGCGAGGGGGAGCTCGGGAGAAAATTGTACGCAATAAGTGTATCTATTGTGATTGTAATAATTTGATGTTTGGTTGCGATATTTTTTTTTATTTTATTTATTAATTCTTTTTTATTACATGTATTTCCAAAAAATAATAAATTTCATTTATTTCTTTGCTGTTTTATATTGTGGTCTATAAAAAAAAAGATTAATATAAGAAAAAATAAATGTTTCAACAAAATAAGATCATAAATTATTAAACGATCAAAAATCATCAATGGTATTTCCTAATACATGAATAAATGTCAAAATTATTATTAATAATAATAATAATTAAAATAAATATATTCAAAACAATTTAAGTATGTCATTATCACTAAATACACTAGTCTTCTCAAAAAATGTGTCTGCGTTTGGAAAAATTAAAAAAAAAAATCATTTATTAAATTGGTCACTGTAACGGTGGGACTATTATAGAGTAGTGTATCTAGTATAGAGATGAATAGATTTAATAATAGATAGTGAATAAATATAGCATTATCCTTCCGTCTGAGATCTAGAGTCCAAACCAACCATTCAAAAAACTAATATTGAGGGCTGTAAGATCACTATATAAAAATATCCAGTAAATTTACGCTGGACTTTTTCAACTGTCAGTATGTATAATTTTTCTTGAGGTGCCCAAATAACGCATTTATTCCGCATTATATTCTATTTTACTACCTGTTTACTTCCCGTGGGATAGATGTATCCACAAATCAAATTTAATCAAAATCTGTACAGCCGTTTAGTGTCGAAAACGGCCGCGTTAAGGTAACAGACAGATAGAGTGATAGATAATTCGCATTTATAATATTATTACAGATTTAACATTTATTAATGAAACTGTTGATGATTGTTACATTTTACTTGTTAGCTATTATAATGTAAAAAAATAGAAGTAATTATATTTACGTAGTAATGTCTCTACTGTTTTCTATAACTAAAATATTTGCAGAGCTAAATGCAATTACTTAAAATTATAGTTAAATATCTTTCAGGAGTACACAATCCTTTTTATTGTTTTGAAAGCGTTTTTATTCGGTTTACAAAAAGTTGTTATTTTTAATGCCACACAACAAGGAAAGTAGCTTTATATATTATTATGTAAAACCCGTTACAGAATACTCGCGCTTTACAAGGTCACCACTCCGCCCCACCCCTGCGCCTACTAGCGTACTACGACAAATGAATGAACGAGGGGTGCGCTGGACACGGGGTTGAAGCTACGGCGACACCCCTGACTTGATACGTGATGTCTCTCACTGATTTAGAAAAACACATAAAGCGCTGAGATACAAACATACACTCAGAAACAGGCAGAAACATAGTAAAAAATTGCAGAGTATAAAGCAACAACATTTTATCATCACAGAAGCAGTACTATTCAAGGAATCAGTCCTCATTAGGCTTACATTTTTTAATGAACTATGTACGGTTGGTCAGTTGATGGTGGGTTTGTAAAAAGAAACGATATCTAGAATTTAGTACAACGGTTAAGTTTTATGTCTGACTCTACATAGCAATTTGATATATTATAGAAATAAATGTTAAAAATTATTTTGATTTATTTATTTAAGTTGTCGCTAATCAGCTTCCTTTATACCTAACAGTATTATAGTTAATTTATAATGTTATGCCAAAGCATGTTTCTATGCAAGGATCAAGAGTGTTTTAGAAGTTATAGAAATTTTACGATCGCGCCCCGCGTGCACTCGGCAAGGTTAGGTTAGTTCGCAACGTGGCCGCCTGGCCGCGCCACCTCCCGTTCGCCAAATATTCAAATATTAAGTTTCATATTCAAATAATTTAAAAAAGTAATTCACGAATATTTGAGGCGAATTTCACGGACTGATACGGTGTGTACGTATATGTAAAATGTGACAGTGTGTGTAATTAAGCGTTGTGACGGCAGTGTCTTCTAAATTTGTTGTGTTTGTTTATGATTACGTAAAATAAAAAGTGTGTTATTTACTTACATCAATAAGGAAAAAAAAATATAAAATTGCCTAAAATACAACTTGCTGATTGCTTAAATTAAAGATTTTTGATCCTTTCTTTATCTTTTTATGATATTGCACTCATATTTATGTACGACAGCATAAGTTAGTGTAAAGTGCAAGTGTTTACAAACAGCGTTGCATCGATTTCACATAAAGTGCCACCCGACATTAGGCGGTGGTCAGGGGGGCGCGGTAGCGGGCGCGTGGTACCACAGCTGTCAATGTTTTTATGTTTACACCTAAATATAAGGTCATTGACCTTTGGAAAAGGTTATTTGTTTCATAATAATAGGTAAATAGAGTACTTATTGGTATAAAGAATTCCATAAACTCATACGTGTCAAAGATCTTTGATTATTTAAAAAAAAAGTTAATTTCTCTTCAGTAGCAGTTTTTCTCTTCAATAGCAGTTTTGTTACGAAATCGTAAATAGATAAATGTTTTATTAAAAAAAATATTACTGTAATATATTCAAAGGTCTTTTTAACTTTTGTTGATCATTTTTACTATTTGTAAATTCGTCTGCAGTTATTTAAAGTATGTATCACGGTTTCAGCTATTGCTATTTAATCCAACTCGATTATTTTTAGTACGATGTATACTTAATCGAATACTAAGAACGATCTATGATCCATCATAACTATTATTAAACTGAAATGCCTTGATTTGATGGTGAACTACTTTTGAATGAACTCGCTAACAGCTAGACCCCGTCTTTATCACACACACAAGTGCACCCAGCAGCCGCAATATACAGCACTGCGCCTGTGAGATTCCGGAGTTTACTATGAGTCACAGAGCGGAGTGTTGCCCACACAAAACCGTCAGGCGCGTGCAAGTCTACCTTCAATGGAACGCGTTTCACTTTTCTTTATTTACCTTGGTATATTAATTTGGATAAAGTATTATGAAATTATAGATTAATTGTTAATATATGTTTGATACGCGAGTCAGTTTTATGTATAGTCGTTTTGCTTTGATATATAATATTCTATAGAGCGTTTATCAAAAGGTTTTCATTGATACTTTCTCGTTGAGATTTTACCTAGCTATTTTAAGCTTTATCGAAAAATGTGTTAAGGCATAGATGATACAAAAATGTTAAAAAACTATAGTTTGGGACGTTTTTTTGTCGATATTCCAATAACAATTTATGAACCCCATTAGAAGAAATGTAACCAAAAAATGAATACGAATGTGTGCATTTTAATTTTATCTGTATGAAAACGCAGACTGTCCAAACGGAAATATCTTCCCCTCCAATTAAGGCTCAAGACGAAGTGAACCTAATTTAATTAGACGTAAAGTTCAAATTGGTTATAGAAATAGTTTGGTTTTGATTGTATATGCAGTAGTAGAGTGAATTGTATAAAAGTAGAGTTAAATTATACAACATGGGGAACAGGAGCATTACAGCTTAATGGAGGAGTTTAGAACTCGGAAGTAAATTTAATTATTCTGAGGGCTTTGGTTATGTTGGATAGTTTATTTTTAGGTTCAAAACTTCGCATGGAAGCCCTGCACTCACGTCGTAGTGTGTAGTAGTATTTATGTTATAGAATTGATTGAAAGATTATAAGTAATACGTCCACTTACGCCTGATCTCCGAAAGGGTAGGCAGAAGCATTACAAATGCCAACTTTAAGGAATATTAATGATAATTGCAATGGGTTTTTAAACCGCTAGTCGTTCATTTCAACGAAGAGTTCATTGGCAGACTAAATCAATATATATATTTCTTGTTTACTTTGAATTCTTCAATCAACTAGCCCACGGTTGGGCATAGGTCCCTCAAAATGTGCACCATGTTCTCTGACTTTTGTATCCAGTCGAATCCAGCCACCTTTCTAAGAGTATCCTCAGTTGAGTACAAATAGTAGTATATATATATACATATATATATATATATATACACATATATATATATATATTATATATATATAATAATATTAATTCATGATAGATATATAATTTATTATATTAATTTTCATATACATTTGTTAACCAGAAGTCAAAAATAGTAAGTAATAATAATTTCCTTAAGACTGTAAGTAGATTCATAAGTAACTTGATGAGGTGAGGAGGAGTTGGCCCTCCGGCACCCTCACTCGCCAATACTTCAGTCGAGCCGGCCCATTCGTGCCTAAGCGAGGCTCCTCGTCGGCTAAAGGTTAACCTCGTCTCTTTATTTAGAAATAATTCTCAATATAATCTTATCATCAAAGTACCGTCACTCCTGCACTCCATTTGGCGTAGTTCCAATAAATCAGCTTCAGCAATAAAGGGCGCATACCCTCTCAGAATGTAACGGTGCACCCTCCCGCCCTCCGAGTAGAATTAACCTTTCTCTTATTATGAGACTAACATGTTTTATCAAAGCTGGAACTTTTAAATAGTTTACGTTGTTGATCTTTTTAAATGCTTTACGTTAGTTAGACCTACATATGTCCATCTATGAAACCGCACCTTGCAACCTAGTACCAAAGGGCCAAAGACAATACACGACAAAGAAAAAGAAAATAAGTTTAAGAGACAATAGAAGTGCGAGTTTGAATAGACCGCCGAGGTTTCCTAACCAAATAAACTTCTATGTTTCCAAACAGTTTGTCTATTTCGAAAACCCACCAAGATTTT
Source organism: Tyria jacobaeae (assembly GCA_947561695.1). Lineage (NCBI taxonomy): Eukaryota > Metazoa > Arthropoda > Insecta > Lepidoptera > Erebidae > Tyria > Tyria jacobaeae. Next base: position 19,154,317 of record OX387224.1, on the reverse strand, counting down.
TAATTGTTTTTTTTTTTTCAAAAACAAATTTATTTCCATATTATTTTTTTTCGTCTTTACCGGAACTACCAATCAGTGACTTGGTAGAGAAACGCCTATTTTAATATCCGATAAAAACTTGATATCTCAACGTGTGCCGAAGAAAAGGCGTCTTGACAGACAGACAAACGGAAACTATAATGGCGTTATACGGGTTCTCTATTTCCTTTAGAGGCTACTGTTGGAGAGCCATGCTTAGGCACGATAGGGCCGGCTCGACCGGAGTATTATCACAGCCTTACAGAAATCCGGTAGACAAACAATGCTTGCATTGTATAGTCCAGTAAGTGAGGGTACCGCAGGCCCTCCTCTCTCCACTCCCTCATCACCCTAAGAGGCAGGTGGCTCACTTGAGTTGGAGGTGTCCATGAGTGGCGGTTTTCACTTACTGTCAAATGACAGGTCTGTTCGCCTGTCCCTGTATAATGTCCCCTGTATAATAAAAAAAAACTTTGATATTTATTACATACATACAATACACCTCACACATCCATAACTTAACATGCATCATGAATACCAATCCTCTATTTGCCACCTAATACTAATAAATCAGTCCTAATCAACTCTAATCTTAATATCTCCGTTTATCCCTCCGCCCTCTACCTCCCAGCCCTCCCGCTGCAAGTGGGCGGTGCGACAGTAACCCTCAATGCATTGTGATAAGTTCAATCAGAATGAATGTATTAAGAGATTACATAGTCGCTTTGAACTACCTATAAACAAGTAGATTGAATTTTTACTTAAGTAATCAAGTTTATACCATGAATTTTATGAAGTTTTGCTCATGAATTTGAACTCACTGCCAAGTACCTACTCTGTGCGCTATAATTATTAATTATCTATACCATTTATTACAGCAGAAATGTATCGTCTCTCATGTGTGTTAAATATTTACGAAACATTATTATATGTTTATTACAAGCCTTTTAAATAAAAATTAATATTAACATTGTTTTCAAGTACTGTAATAAGTTGTAGTTTTCATCACTTATGTTCTACCTTAGAGGTGATGCTTGATGACATTCAGTTATAAACCTAATTTGCTTCAAATTAAAATGCGATCAACCTGAGGTCATCAATTGGCCTACTGCAGTCCACTGTTTGACATAGGTCTAACCCAATTTACCTTCCTCATCCAGCCAATCCCAGGTACCTTCCTCGGCTCGTCCGTCCACCTGTTCGGGGACGCCCTACCTTTCGTTTACCGATTCGATAACCTCGAGTACTACCCTTAAAATCACTAAAGATATTAATATACATACAATAGATTTAGTCCAATTGTGAGCCTGCTTGTTTTTGAAGTCGGCTAAAAACTAATTTTACTCGTATATTCTCATAGACCGGATTTGCCGTTAGAGCTGGTCTATTGGGAAGTCGTACATTATAGAATAGAAAATCTTTGGTAACATACCTGTGTCGTTATATTTAAAAGTAAATACAGCAAAATTTTTTTATCCATATGTTGTTGTTGTAAAAAACTTGCTAAAAGGGAAAATTAAAATGGAAATTAAGTGTGTGCGCGTCCGTTACGTTCAAGTTTGCTTACATAAAGTAAGACATATATTTTATAGAAAGTATATGTACGAACAGCATATAAGAAAATCCATCCATCGAAAACTTCACTTAGGTACTTCAAATACCGCGTGTTCGAATTACATATAGACAAAATAGCTATTTGTTTGGAGTATGTAGAACATGTAATAAGCTCTCAGAGGAAACAGACGTGGAGTTGGGTTTCACCAGTGTTTCTCAGTTAAAATATATTATTACAAAACATTCCTTTCCTTGTAATTGTTTGCTCACTCATAAATGCATGCTCTTCTTCTTTTGCTGTAGTGTATAGCTTTATTTTTTATAATCCGACCAAACACTATTTTTAAATAAACCACTATTTATTGTAAAGAAATTGAATAAATTGGCCCTTTTTCTCCTCCGTCCGTTTCTGTCAAAATAACAGTAAACAAATAGCTCAAATTTAATTTGTAATCTTTGTGATCAGCTATATAGTAACACAGTAATAAATTGCACCAAATCCCTCAGTATCGCTTAAATGGCATGCAGTAGCCGTGTGCCGCGGGACAAATACGCGGCGTGTCACGCACAGCCGAGAATGACGGCATTCCCGAAAATGTCTTCTACATTTGGTATCGAATGCTACAATGCCATTTGGCCACTCTAATCCTAACTAAAAGACTGGCCCGATTGTCTAGTCAACCTAATACAAATACAGGCATACATACATAGCTAGGTTTTAATTGTCATTAGGTTTCCTACACAAGGCACATACATACATACATATAGTAGGCAGGTAGGTAGATTTTCCGTGTGGTTCACGGTGGAGTGGAACAGGCCCGCCCCATCTCTTCCCAGTGGTGCCATAAAAGGTGACTAAGCTATCGAACTGTTATCTACCAGACAGTATGAATACCGTCGTACAGTGCCCGGTTGACGGCAATATGCGTCCACTATTACCAAATGGCAAAATGTTAGTGGGACCAAATACCAAATGGCAAAATTTGGGTGTTTAATACACTTCTGCATTCCCCTTACGAGGCACGAGCGTATGTATGCAGATATATAGTGATAGGTTGGTGGAGCCGTCTCAAATGCCTACAAGAAAATACAGAAATTTCTCCAGGGAGATTAAGAAATGAATTTAAACTGACATTTAATATCGAATACGCTAGGTTTACTGCGATTGCAATGGTTGTTATTTGCAAATTCATCAGTTATAAATGTTAATGCCACGGGCACTTGTAGTAACAGCAGAAACACCCGCACATAGTGCTGTAGGATAACGTGCAAACACCATAGACATCTCACGTACTGAACACGAGGTTTGTAAGTAGCTACTGGAATCGAAAATCCTTCGCACCGTTCCTTTTTAACATAAGAGAGGTTCGTTATAAGTTTGACGTGTCGGTCTGAGTGTAACTGCGTCTGGCTGTCCCATCGTAACTCGTAAACGAATTTATCAATTTGATGTTGGAAAGCTGACAGGATCGAGTGTTTTTCAATCTGAGATTCAATAAAATGTTGAAATTATAATAAAACAGACGAACGACCAATAACTATTTCAAAATAAACTAAACAAATAATACAGCTTTAATTTATAATTTAAATATAATAAATAGCTATACATCATCTTCCCTCTCTCCTCCCCTCATAACCCTCGTAAGCGGGCAGTGCAATTACAACTCTAGAGTTGCAGGTGTCCAACGTCTGTCCCTCTAAATTATAAAAAAATATATATTTTACAAATAATTATACATTAGCTTTGTCATATTGAGGTCGGCATGTTAACGAAAAATACTGTAATTTTACATAATATGTATAAATGTGTATAGTTAGGCCATAAGCTTTCATAGACACCATTAAATGATTTGATTGCCGTCGTCTTGTCCATGTTATAGTGGCTGTAATTATAAGCAAAAGTAAATTAAACCATTTACCTCGTTATGAGTGCCGACTTGTTCCCTTCCTCTCCTATTTGTTAGGTATGAATGGCGAGCTAGCAAACATTCCTCACGCATAAAACTTTCTGTCAAATAAAAATGTCATGTGTGGTATATTATCGTCACTCTTTTAGTGCTTTTAGCTTCCGTAGGTGTTGTTAGTGGACTAGAGAAGCACTTTAAAATATGTACAACATATATTTTTTTCTCAAGCTCTGAAGAAAGTAGAGGATATAAAATATCGAACCAAGTGTTTGCAGTGGTTGAGCCATGCTTAGGTACCGGCCGGCCGTTTTGGCCGGCTTGACCGGTGCGATACCACGGTCTCACAAAAAATCGGTTGTAGCAACGCTTGCGTTGCATTTCCCCGAATTTAGTGAGGTTTCCGAATATACAAGCTACCAGAGAGTTTTGTTTATCGGTAGTCTTTACAGTGACATATAATAAGATTGTCTTGTGATTGTCTTGGTAAGATTGTAATTTTTGTACGTGTGTCTGTTTGTCCGTCTGTATTGCATCAAGCAAAAACTATTGCTCAGAATTGTCAATATACATACTTGATTCTAAATTCCACGTAGCAGGCAAAGGGTAACAAACTCTAAAACGGTAGGTATATTATTATACTTATAATGATATAGAAGTCATTGATACGGTCACCAATGTGGATGGTTAACAAATTAAATGTACCTAGTTGTTGCAGTAGTAAGTACAAAGATATTTTTAAAATCAGCAGTTTTCACCCCCCAACACCCTATTGTGAACTGATGACTCATCCCGAAAATTTCTTTTCTCGAGCCGCATGACGTCACTCATAAGTGTCGCTATCAATTCTCAGTATCCACCTCTCCCTGTGCACAAGATTTATGACCTTACTTACCAGTAGTGCATTTCCGATCGGACCTCTCGCTCTAATCTTATACGAGAGGTCACACAAATGAACCGTTTCGAATTTTCATTCGTTCTATTGAGAATTTGAAAAAGGAATACAGGAATCAACGGCAACGCAACCCTGAATTGGAATTGTTCTTTATAATAATTAAACCTATATTGTGATAGCAATAAGGCTTACTTTCAATCAAACAACTTTTTTAGAATAGCTGCCAACTTGAAGGTACTGAAATAAAAACTATTTTAGCTTGTTTCAAGACTTACGACCTCTATTGGATGCAAAATAAGATCTATTTTAGCTTCTAAGAGAAGAAACTTTGGAAGTTGTTACTTAACAATAGGAGTTCTATCAATCATTGTTTACGATTTTAATAAGATTGAAGATTTGAAGGATGAGCAACGTGAGAGGTTGTGAAACTTGGTTATGATTTATGAGACAGTTATCTGAGGCTATTAGGGAGGATCTGAGGATTCTAAACTATAACCGGCCTCTATGGCACTGCAATTTATTTTTAAAAGTTACATTTTAGTTTTAAGGTTATATGTTCGACTGTATGTATCTTGTTTTATTTTTGTTGTGTATTAGGCAATTTCTCTGCCAATAGTTTACCGACTTTCATTTTTTGTTATTCCAAACAGCTGTGGTCCACTTGTTACCAAGTCAGGATTTGACCTCGTTACAAATGGACATCACGAATATATTTTTTTGTTAAAAGGTGCATTGAAGGCAGCTATACCCTTTTTTTCAATAGTTACCGTAGAAGCACCGATATATTTTGAGCAGCACACGAAAGAAAAGGCAAATATATTAACAGCAATTTATATACCTACACGTATTATCCACAATTGCATTATCCGGTGTTCATGTACATATATAATGTACCTTTAATTGTTTGACGTATCAACGATAACTACTATGTTTGTTATTTAAGTTAATTGATTCTCTTTTGATCCCTGTAATATGGTATTCTTAGGAGAACAGAGGTGGAAATAATAAAAAAAAGATTTACAACTGTTAAACAGCACTTTGTACTTATAAAATAAATTTTAAACACAAATCAAATATACAAATATGATTAAATAAGTAATCTAACAGTAACATTAATTAGATAGGCAGATTGCTTCACGAACGACAGAGAGGACAGTGTCCTCTTTACAAGTTGACTGTAGCGCGCGATCTTCCCAAATGAGCGTTGCAGCCCCTTATATAGACTCGCTCCCTGCCGCCGCCACCTAACACGTCACCCTCTTTAGAGATTAATCATTACTGGGCTAACAGTATGTATTAAACCGTTTGGTATGTTTTAAACATTTAAAAGTTCAATATTTGCAGTCGTCTTCGTAGCCTTATTATTCTCATGTCGACTGGGGTTGACTTCTAGTTCAACCAGTTGACTGGCATCTGCTCTCTGCAACCCGGAGGGCTAACTGAATTCGATAGTTGGACTAGTTGTCAGGATATTTGAGGGCAGTGACTTCCCACTATCGACGGTCATAGGTGTTAATGACAACCGGGACAGACGGTCTAACGTACTATCAAAGACACAGGCGGGCAACACCGCCAACTTCCAAACTACGGGCTGTTACTGAGAGTTTATTAGAAAAACCCAGTAGCACTTTTTGGCCCTACCCAGGATTCCAATCCGAGAGTCCTTGATCGGCAGTCGAATTCGCGAACCGCTATACCAACGCTTGTTAAATATTTTCAGTATTTAGATAAATTATATAATATCTTTACTGTTGAGCTATCAAAAGTTGTATTTGTGAGGTCTAAACTCTAACAATTCTCTCCTTTCCAAAAAATAAAAAAAAACAAAATCTCGTCCTACCTATTTCTTACACGACGAAGTGAAGTGGAGTTAATCATGACAGAACATTGGTCGTGGCTGACGGGCTCCGGGGCGGCGGAGTACACTTACAGTCCTCCAACGAGGCCCAGTCGCCCCCCTCACAGGCCGCTGGTAAAACTGGCTACCAGCGCTCACCTTCATACCATAGCCAGGTAAGTGGATTGGCAACTTATCAGCATTACAGGCTCGTGATTGTTTTACATGATTTCGGATCATACCCGGCTATTATAAGGTTAATAAGGTCATCACAACAAAACGGTACGTTCTGAATCACTTACATAAGAATAACAAGTTATGGCATCATACTATGCTATCATCTTATCATATTTACTAGTTAGCTAAATTATGCGGTTTTACTTAAGTGTGTATTTCGGGGATGCCCTAATACTTTCGTACTTAACCTTTGTTAAAAGAGTGAGTATACTATAATCTAGAAACCACAATGGCAGAAACGTATTTACCTACGACTTAGCGTTTAAAAAATGCAGTATTTCCGGACCGATACGACCTTCAAGAAAAGAGCGAATTTTCTTGAATGTTTGAAGGTCCGCAGTCCGCAAATACGGCCGTCGACAATTTCTTCTATAGGCTAATTATAATTATTTACTAATATACTGTCAATGACATTTGTTTGACATGTAATACTGATAAGCAAACATATTTTGCTGTTGAAAACAAAACCTGAAATCAAATTTTATCTTTTTATTTAATCAAACTTATTTACTACCTACAAGACCGGCAACGTACTTGTGACTCTTGAGTTGCGGGTACCCATGGGCGACAGTAGTCACTTAGCATTAGGTGACCCGTCTGCTTGTTTGCCCCCTATCGCATAAAAAAAATAACTCGAAATTTCCAAAAACCAAGCTAAACACAAAATGTTGTTATGAGAATGGTCAGGAATAAATACTCAAGTGATAGGCATTCTTTATATTTAAACGCTACCGTTTCACTTCAAATAAAACGGTGTATGTAACCTGCTATTGTTTGACTTGCTGTTGCCCGCGACTTTTTAGATTTATTTAAGGTAATTTGTCAGCGTGAAAAAGTTAGTAACCATACTATAATTAATGCTATTTCCATGTCAAATTTAATTTGAATCCGTTCAACCGTTCTAGAATGATTGTATGTTCTGTTCCTAAACATTGTATTTCATTTAATTAGCACCGTATTTACTGAACGGTACTAGTACTAAGTAACATTTACCCTCCCAGCGTCAGTGAGTAAATGTCTTCATTTTGTTTTATCTTAAACTTAATTTAAACATTGTATTTGTAAATGAACTCCCTGTTGTGAATATCAACTTGACTTTATTAAGTGTTTTGTTGAAGCACGCTTAGTATTCACAGCCATGTTTAAAAGAAAAATGACCAAATTCCCTTAGGAATGCATGCCTTTCAGGAACCAAATTAGTCTTTGCCGTCATTTAGCGATTTTACAAGCAAAAACAATCCTTATTCTATTGTTTTAAAGAACAAAGTTTATTTGTCGTATATAAAAGTGACGTTTGTCGAACTTGCCTCCTGTTTAGACTCCTAGTTGCAGGGTTCTTGCATTCTATGTAACAGTTATTTCCTTGTCTCAAGGATTATTATTCTCTGTCACTATAACAAAAGCACTACACTAATGGTGTTTTAAAACAAGCTTTTATATGCAGCTGATGTGGTAACTTTTCATAGTGTTTTTTAAGTGTTTGGGTGAAAATGTAAGTTTGTCGAATGCAGACTGCAACGACAGCTTGATGGATTATTGCAGTACCTTAGTGTATTTTATTAAAGGTGATATATGGACTAATATGGCGGAGGTTTCTACGTTATTTTGACGTGTATTTTAATATAAATACATATATAATACTCAGACTGCATTGAGGTGTGTTTGTAGTTGAACAAAGAATACAGTATGCTCGTTCATACATAAACAGAGTTATATAAACACCCAAATTATACCAATTACAATTTTAGGAACGATTAAACTGGAGTTGTCTTCAAAAAAAAAAAAACTTTGATGGGTTACATTATCAAATTCACTTCCCATGACATTTGAATCGATCTTCGTGTAACTCACATGGTAATATCATGATCATGATCCTCAAATCAATGAAATCTGTTAAACGGCTGAACCGATTTAGATCAAATAAAGCTAAGAGCACTCGATTGAATTACATTTCAAACAAAAAACTGAATTATAATGGTTTTAGCCGTTTGGGTGCTACGGTACGTACTTATAACATCCCCCTTATGGCGTTTGGCGTTTTTTTATGTATAAGCCTACCATAGTGACTCCACTTTGCCTGATGGAAAGCAATAAGTGGAGTCCAAGAGTGGGAGTCACCATTCTCATTGCATGTCTAGTCAATATAGCATGCATAGCATGGTGACCCACACTATGGCGGCCTGGTGAGGTGGTGAGGTGGTGAGGTGAGGCACAGGAAAGAGCCAAACCGTTTAGTTCGGGGTCGCATATTTTCGACTCTCAAACGGTGACTCAGGCCAGCACGTCTAGTCCTGTAGAGAGAGGCAGAAGGTGGGACTAATTGGAATAGCTCGTCAGAACACTCTCCGCGATGTTCGCCTTTAAAATTATGTGGGTACAAAAAATAAAAATATATGTATTACGTTATTATATACTCTGTATTAATGTTTTACCTACATATTATAAACACATTCAGATTAAAAAATGTCTTAATATTTTACAAAAATCTGAAATCTACACTTTATCGAAAATAAAATGTGTGTATATACTGCTTTCAATAACAAAACGAATTTGCATAGATACTTTGTTTTCATTATTGTAGGTTATGTGTGTCATTTCAGTTTTATTATTGTACAAGCACCTGCCCCAATATTGTAAAATTATAAAACCACACACGGCACAAGTTTATTTGATGGAAAAAATATAAAAATTTACATATAGAGCAAGACGCGGATTTCTTGGGGAAATATTTATTTCTCCCCTGGTAACACTACGTGATGCGAATGGGGAGAGGTTGGCAACCCGCGACTATTACTCATTGTCTCTGCCCCCTTAGTTTATAGGCTGTATCGTGATTGTATATGTTTTTGAATAAAAAACGCGAACAGACACTATTCTCGTGTGTTTTTTTTTTCAGTGATATAGCGTATATATTTCTAATCTCCCCTTTCACTACCTGTCAGGATCACCTGGCGTCAGGCCAGAATGTGATTTTATATTATCTTGACACAAACTCTAATAAGTATATTTGATATGAATAATAGTTTATATTATCTCAAAATCTCAAATTGTAATTAAAATGTTAATACTAGTTTTAATAACTCTCAAATAATTTACTTTTAAAAGTACATAAACAGCCTTCAATCTTTCCAATATAGCCGTGCAATCGCTTAACATACATAAAAAAGATACAAACAGTCAAACATAGAACTTTCTTCTTTTTTAAAGTTGGTTAAATATTACATTACATACAAAAAGCAGTCAAATAGATACTCCTCGATTTTTGCGGTTGACTAATAAATGTGTGGGGACTTTCCGAGCTAGTTCCAGTTACAGGTATTTACAGACGACTGCGACGTTCTAGAGCTATTGCCCACACTTCACAATCCATCTATTTAATCAACATCCTTTTTCTTCCATCGTCTTCCCTTGTTCTAAGAAACCTTTTCAATAAACTGCTTATTTTCTCATCTTCAAAATGACGTTGACGTTGACGTTGTTGACGGCAATTGGCTTGCCAGCTTCTACGTTTGTAGGACCAAATTCAAATTTGCTAAATATGGCTGTTTACTACACCTCTTGACGGATACAGGCGCGAGCGTATGATATTTGTTCAAAAAATACAACTAATGCATTAATAATAATTCCTATATTGCGGCTGGCTTTACAAGCATTCAAACAACGGACACAAAGAACACCCAGACTCAGAACAACAATTTGTGGATAAGACACATTTTGTCCCGAATTGCACCCACGACCTCTGGTTCAGTAGTCAGGGTCGACAGTAAATATTCTACTAATTATTGCATACTAATTGTAATTTTATGTTGACGGGGAGCCATGTTTAGGCATGTATAGGCCGGACTGGAGTAATGCGTGAATAACTAACACTCATTGTGTCATCTAATATTTTATTATTTATAGGTAATAAATCATTAAAACAAACCTCTTTTATGCAAACGGAAAAACAATTTTAATTCTCCCCTCTCTCGAGCTGTCAGCGGTGCGCTTATTACTGTAGACAGATCACTGTTTCTGCTGAACCCCCAGACACCTATGATTGATGATCAGACTTCGCTAAGAATAGTTACATCGCTCGTTCACTCTTTGCAAAGAGTTTGTGGCATTATTCGCAAAATCTTCTAGTAATTTGTAAATTACATATTAGAATGAAATAAATTGAATGACAATCTGTAGATTCAGGCTAAGGGTTTATATTGCAATACATAATTTATTTTATTTATTAATCAATAATATTAACAGCTACAATAAGCTTATGAAAATATTGGTATGTTGATATATGTCATACAGTTATTATCTAGCCATACATTGTAGTATCTTCTACACATACAGCATAACAATTTCTTCCTTTTTTTATAGGACAACTACGGCTTTAGGAATGATTCCTGTGTCGCGGGGGACTTAAAAAACATACGAACAAGAGCTCAAAACATCCAGACTCGGGAGAACCATTTGTAAATCACACAATTTTTTTCCCATTGGGGAATCAAACTTACCTCTAGCTACCTCGGGCCAGCAATATACATTAGCCTCTTGAATATAATTTATAGTGATGACTTAGATTTTTCTACAGACCCATACAAGTACTTAGTACACGGCCATTTTAAGCAGGACAAGTATATCAACATAAAATACGCTACAAACTATTCGTCAATTTTTAGTGCACCTCTAGGTAACCATGCATTTCTCAATAACAGTTTCGAGTACGTGGAAGTAAATAATGTAGTCGCCTGAAGGTAACGAGGCACTTATATTAAAATCAAATATTATTAAAATGGTACTTGTTTTTACTCAACAATATCTAGTTATTGATAATTTGTAGTACTATGTATGTTATTATTGTATGAGGAAGTACTAAGTACTTTAGAGGTCTTGAAGCACGTGTTTGAAAGCTAAGCACAGAGCAAGTGATTCATGACTTTCAATAATTTTATGAAGCATTGATTCACGAACAAAAAAGATTTGGAGTAGACTTACTAAAAAGAATTGAAAGTTGAGAATGAAGTTTTTTTTTTTTTTTTTTTTTTTATGCGATAGGGGGCAAACGAGCAGACGGGTCACCTGATGGTAAGTGACTACCGCCGCCCATGGACACCCGCAACTCAAGAGTCACAAGTGCGTTGCCAGCCTTTTAGGTAGAGGTAGGCTCTCTTCTTGAAGGTTGGGAATCCCCTTTTCTAGGAATGCTTAACGTGTAGCTTTGGTACATTTTTGTATGAAATATATAGTCATCATCGGGCGTATGTATTGTAAATAATCATTCCCTTTTAATGTTAATTTGCCGGATAAAAAAATTTAAAAACGTCGCAGGGAAACAGAACGACAATTGTAAACTGTTGTTAGTAATCTTATCAACAGACTAATTCAAATAATTTAATTTCGTTTACCCATCATGGGGTCAGAGGGGTCGACAGTCCTGTCACATCATTTTCTTCCACAGAAAATAATCTTTTGTCATTCAAATATTCCTTTTTTATTTATTAACTTGAAGGCAAATGTAAATATTACTCTTACAATGCCAACGTATTTGTGTGGTTTAGAAGTTCAGTTCTCTTACTTAGGACAAGCCTTTAATAGGTAAGTTTACCTATTAAAGGTTACAGAGTTACATACACTCACGTTACAGGGATAACAACCCCGTTTTATATACTAGAATATAATCAGTAAGCCTATTGCTGTTCAGTCAAGGCGGGGTTACATACCTACTTATATGTATTTTAGAAATTGAAATTGTCATTAATAACAAATTACGTAGGCTAATGTTTTAATAAGTTGCTCTTAAAATTTATAGAATTAAATTGATTTAAGTGTACATGTTAATTATAAAAAAAAACGACTATGAGATGGGACTGTTGTCTATCAGACAGTATATATACAATCCCACAGCGCCAGAATTAAGGCAATACACTTGCTCCATATTACGTTAGTCTGAAAAAATATGGTTTGTCAAAATGTAGCATTTTATCGCTTCTGCCTATCTCTCCGGTTATAAATGCGTGAATGTATTAATGCTTTATTGGAACATAATTCAAAAGACTATTTAAATAAAATATTGATTCTTAATAAAAAAGGCTCACTTCAATATCAAATGAACACTTACTTTTCTTTATGTACCCCGAATTTAAAAAGGGAACTTTCTCGTTTTCGCTCCATGCCTCACGCTGGCCGGACAGGGGGTGCGCACGGCCGTATGCAAGCGATCGGAACCAATGGCTCGTGAGATGGAATACGTGGATAGAATAGAACTGATATTAAGGACTAATGGCTCTGACGAAATGTGATTTTAGGTAGTTCTCGACTAACTTCATAGCATGAACATTTTCTGATAGAAACTACAGTATTAAAGCCAGGTAAACAAAACCTTTGGGACAGTTTTCATATACGAGTATACACGGGTTCTGTGTGACTGTATACGTCGCCTTTCGCAACGCCCATGGAAGACTTGGGATGGCTCAATTCTACTCCAACACGAACGACACGGCGTTAAACACAATTGTTTTAACGTCAAAGATATTGTTCGTCTATTAACCCATTACTTCCCAAGCATCGATAACTTTGGAATTTTTAATACGCTAAGAAAAAATAATACGAACAAAAAAAAATTGTGCTTTGAATGCTGAGTCAGCCTGTCCTATAAATATGACAGTGGGGACATGTGATCAGAAATAATAAAAGTAAACAATTATAAGAATATATATATATATATATATTCTTATAATTGTCATATATATATATATATATTTTATAATATAGGGGGACAGACGAACAGACGGGTCACCTGATGGTAAGTGACACCGCCGTCCATGGACACTTGCAACTCAAGAGTCGCAAGTGCGCTGCCCGCCTTTGAGGGTGATGAGGGATGGGGGATGCAAGGAGCGGAAAGAAGAGAGGAGGGATGAGGAGATGGAAAAAAGGAGAAAGGAGATGAAGGGAAAGAAAAGGGGGGAGGGGGAATTGGGCCTCCGGAAACCTCACTCAATTCGGGGAAATGCAACGCAAGCGTTACTTCACAACCGGTTTTCTGTGAGGCCATGGTATCGCACCGGTCGAGCTGGCCCATTCGTGCCTAAGAATGGCTCTACCACTGAAATTAGATGTATTTGAAAATTTGACCATTAACAGTTTTAAACATAAAGTTCTATTAACTTATTTTGTATGTTAAGGTATAAAACAATCACTGCAAAGTGTTTTTTCACATTTAGCTCAAAAAGTAAGAGGTTTTTTTACAACCTTGTCCTTGGCAACGCCTCTGTTTGTCCCTCTTCGTCATATAGTGACCAATATTGTCAAACCTGACAGCTTGTAAAAGGCGTTCTGATGCTTCTTTTTGAGGCAACAAATTTGATATTTTGAAAAAATTACATTAAAATACGGATAATATACGAAATACGAATTTTGTCAGAAACAATAAAAATAAACGACCTAACATGTAAAAAAATATATGTTGAATATGGTGTCCTACAAATAAGACAGTGGGGAGGAATGGGATAAATTAAAAACGAGTCCACCGAGAACTACGGGTTAGTTACGCGTTGCGCGAAAATTAAAAAAAAAAATACTTGATGAACTTGATATTAAAGATAAACATAACAGTTTAATGTATGTTTTTATCTTAATATATACGGTTGTTAGCGTTCGACTTATAACCAATTCATGTCACGCTTGTCAGGTGAGAAGAACCAACAATTAATACAACAATACCACCACCAAATTGAAACATTATTCAACAAAAATATTGCCTACAAATTGAGACATTATTCAACAAAAACATATTTGCAAACTATTATAAAATAATAAGGAGTTACAACATTAGTTTCCTGCCAAACCCGACATAACTAAAACTTGATGTTTTATACGTTCACCACCTATTCATTAATCTAACAACCAGATACGATATGACTGGCTACATTCAAACCAATTACGACAAAACATTACATTATTTCATTTGATAAAATAATCAGTGTCCTATACAAACACATAATCTACAATCAAATCAAACTAAATTAAACCTTATTCGGATACAATACAGGGTTTAATAACTGGAATTATTCAAATTTTGTTTAATAGTATGTAATTCAATAAAAGAAAAAAAGTTAAAGTAATATATAAACGGTGCGTGTTTATTGTTGGGTATAGTTGTAGGAAGATGATGTCGAAGTATTGTTTGCTGTTGGCTGTCGCCGCCTCCCTCACATCCTCAGTGAAGGGTACGGCAGAGGTGATGAGTCACGTCACAGCACATTTTGGGAAGGCCCTTGAAGAATGCAGAGAAGAGGTACGAGTCATTACTGCTTTTTTGACTTCCATATTCTAAAAACTATTAGTGTGACGACCCCTCCTCTGTATGTAACATTGTCTGTGTTAATTAATAATGAAAAGTTCCTACTTTTTTTTCTTTTTTCATTGATAATTGGTGTAGGCGTTTGTAACACAAATCTCCTCGTGTTAAGTGACAACGAAGATGAAGGAATCCGCCTATCCAAGAGAAACCTATTAACTTACTTGCCGTTTCCTTAATTATGTCTAAATTAAGCAAGAACTAGTTTCAATAGGGATCTTCTTATATTTCTGATCTCTCTATATGCGTAAAGTTATTTAGTTCTAAAACATTCTTCTATAAATGCGACTTACCACATCGCTTTGTTTCACTTCATTTTACATCATTTGTAACGTGATTACTATATAAAACGTTCTCTAAATACTCTATCGTATCTTTGATCATTCTATCTTTAGTCTGGTCTATCTTCGGAAATCATGGAGGAATTCAAACATTTTTGGAGTGAAGACTTCGAAGTGGTTCATCGGGAGCTGGGTTGTGCCATCATCTGTATGTCGAACAAGTTCAGTCTCATGCACGCTGACGCCAGGATGCATCATCTCAACATGGACGAATATATCAAGTCCTTCCCTGACGGTAATTATATACTTAATGTAACCAGAATATGAAAGGGGGTTGTGAATGCCTTCCAGTGGGGTACTGATGTGACACCTTTTATTAGTTCTGTTTGGTATTTGGTTGAATAGAATAGGGCTACTATAGAATCAGGATCTGATTGTTATCCATCAGACAGTATACATACATACTGTGGTCAGATGACGGCTATAGGTATAACTTCTATTACGCAAGAGGCCCCAATTATAGCATGTCAAAAAGTAGGCGTTTTAGACGTCACTGCCTGCCGCTGTTGCAGCTGGAAAAACGGTCCATGTGATATGCAAGTCAAAGGAGTAACGAAACTTTTGAAAAAGTAAAACTTTTTAAGTTTGTGACCTCGCGTTCAATATAAATAAACTTCTTTATTAAACACATTAACCATACAGGAACTATACACGGATTACGTTATCTATTATCGGTGTCGCGAACAACCCCGTGATAACGTTGACTAATCATTTGTTCGATTCCCATCCAGTACAAAAGATTATGTCTATTATGAAGTATATGAGTATGTTCGTCACCAGTCTGGTTATCATAGTACAAACCATGCTTAGTTTAGAATCAGTGTGTGAAACGTGTGAAGTAGAGAGGAAAAAGAGAGAAAAGACACTACGTTCACTAACAGTGGTCCCGATTCTGGGTGGTTATTGTGTCCGTTGTTTTATATTTTATAATCCCGCAGCACGGGAATGGTTCTAAAGTTAAAAAAAATGGATTAAAAAATAAATACAATATTAATTAAATACGAAAAAAGCCAATCCGAATAGTCTGTGACCTAATATTTGCTCAGATAACCACATCCCTGTAAGAAAAGGCATTGGTTGGAGGTGAATGCTGATGATAAATAATATTATGTTAATATATGCTTACGTTTTAATACATTTCATTCAGTGCACTTTAACGTACATTGTGTTCGTCTTGTCCAGATCGAATTCATTGTTAGCACAATTTCTCTTGAACTTTATGATATTTATCTGTACTGAAAGTAACATTTAGAATCTTTACTCATTTTTACTAATATTATAAAGATGCACAATTTGTTTGTTTAAACGAGATAATCTCAGAAAAAAAATGATTTGGCAAAATATTTTTGTATTATATAGCCCGTTTATT
Source organism: Tyria jacobaeae (assembly GCA_947561695.1). Classification (NCBI taxonomy): domain Eukaryota; kingdom Metazoa; phylum Arthropoda; class Insecta; order Lepidoptera; family Erebidae; genus Tyria; species Tyria jacobaeae. The sequence goes on along the minus strand of OX387224.1, from coordinate 19,137,821 downwards.
AAAGGAGGCTATAGACTATATGTCATTACGCTATGGCCCTTAGCATCAGGACAGTGAATATAAACTGCTGGGAAGCAGGGTGTGCCTCGTGGACTGCCTTGAAATAATGTGGTTGACACTCTTACTTAAAAACAAAAAACCATTAAAGCATAGTGTATATAATGTTTCCGATTCGACTTGTTATAATAAAAACAATCAGGCCTAAAGTTAAGAGGAGAACCGCAATGATTGTCTGGTCATCCATATTGCATATGATCACAACTTTCATTTCGATACGAGAGTAAGAAGTAAGTTAGTTGTCTTTCTTGATTTGTTTAAAGAGATAGTATGTTACAAGTAAAGCTTAGTAGTTTGTTGAAGATATAAAAATCAAGCACTTTAATATGAATTTCACATAGTAATTAAAAAACAAATGGTATCTACCAATACTAAAGATAATTAACCCTATATCCCAGGGCAAGTTCTTTCCACAAAGATGGTGGAGTTGATACACGGTTGCGAGAAGGTGTACGATGAGATTACCGACGAGTGCCAACGAGTAGTAAAGGTGGCAGCGTGCTTTAAAGACGGCGCCAAGAAGGCGGGCATCGCACCTGAAGTCGCTATGATCGAAGCAGTTATGGAGAAATACTAACCATACAGCCACTTCTAATATACCTTGTTAGAAAGTTACTGATGCCTGTTTGTGATGTTAGTTTAAGGTTAAAGCAAGCAAGAAAATGTTAAAAAAAATAAGATTTTTTTTGGGAATTATATTAATTTGCTGATGGAATACTTGTGTTTTTTAATTAAATAGATATCATCATCACAATAGCCGTATGGTGTGCGGTTGAGTCCGTTGGTGACTAAGGGATCCGAATGTTATCTATGAGACTGTATATGTACGTTCATACAGTGCCCAGTTGACGGCAATCCCCTTGCCCCCTATTACGTAAGTGGTACTATATTGTGCTTGGCATAAAATAGGCGTTTGACACGCTTCTGCCTATCCCTTCGTGGATATGGACTCAAGTGTCAGACATATATACTTCGCTGCCGCATATAGCTTGGCTAATACGTAACCTTGACTTTTGGGCTATTCCAAAAACATCATACATAGGTTGAAACCCGATTATGCCCCGATTATATTCTTAATCCTTTTATACACTTTTGTGATAAATGGAAGTTATTACTGTATTAAATAATATTACTTAAATATGTGGTTTACATCGATCACAAAATAAGCGATCTGACTGTCTACACTTAGTACAGGCGTAGTCTCAGACACGAGTTAAAGTTATATAATTGCGTAGATATCTTGAAGGACACAATTTGTAATGTAAGTTAATAAGTGATATTACATGTTACGCTCAGTGAACCTCTCTGTCGGCCTATATTATAACGAATGCCTGTTTCAAATTATTGCTTGCAAACGTGGACATTGAGACCTACATACGCTCAGCTTATCCTGCTTATGTAATAGAGACACTAAGCTTTAATCGTAAAGGAGGGTATAGGTATACTGAGATAGAATTCTACTTCTTCGATTCCTGGCCTATAATATTACTTCCTGGTTTCAAGATAATGATTAATTCATATAAATATATGTATATACTCACGCCCGTATCCCACAATTGGTAGGCAGAGGTGCGAAAACTCCCACAATTTGCCATTAAGCAGCTTGAATAAATTGGAAGTAATTGCAGAAAAGGGATATTGCCTAAACGGATGGGTTAGGCTTGTAAGTAATAGCTCGAGGACTTCGGGGTCGCTTACCTGTAACTCGAACTGGCTGTAGCCGGGAGGTCCGAGCCCTCTGCCTCTATATCTACATCTTCATACTCATGTACTTCCCTATATTCTTGTTCAGACTGTTTTATAATAGTAATAATATTATATGAACAATATGCAGTATTCTGTAGCTAGACCGAAGTATAGCATGTACTGAGGAGTCTAGTATACGGATTATATTAGGAACTAAAACTTGGTTTTATAATACGAATAAATAAATTATGCAACCAGTCCCAAGTTCTCGCTCTGGACCGCATTCAGCGGCGAGTGACTTGAATCTTTCCTTGAGGTTGAGATGTACCTTCACTATCCTCCTTGTACATTTGAGAGTGCTCAGAGGAATTGTTCGGTCTTATACCGGCCACAGTTATAGTTTACCCATCATCTAACACGACAAAACCTCCATCCCCATCACCTGAATGATTGGCACTCCACTCTTTTCCAGAAGCTTTTTGCCTCGCATAAGATGCTCGTTCAACAAATTGTCTCGAATGATACGATCTCCTGAAGGTTTCTTCCACCTAAAATGCCGGGAACGCACTTGCTCTCTGGAGTTGCAGGTGCGTAAAAAAAACCCTAAAATACATCGCATATATGCATAAGTAGGCATCGAACTTCTGGCCGTATTTTTAGGAGTAACATTAAAATATTTACTTCTACTATATAATACTATTTTTTTTTTGAAGTTAAATAAAATTATACTAACATAACCTAATATACCCTATTGTAATTTAGGTACATATCTACATATATTTTTAGTACTCAATACAATAATATTTGTAATATAAATGTATATTTACTATAGAGAGTAAAGAGCATTCCTAAGAGCGTGTTGGGATTCGAATGCTTATGTTCAATCCGTGGGAATGCCATGCATAGGCACGAATTCTCCGGTTCGATCGGAGTAACATCTCGGCCTCACAGAAAACCGGTTACCAAACAATGCTTGTGTTGTATTTACCGAATGATTGAGGCCAACGGAAGCCCAAACCCTCCTCTGCTCTTTACCCTCCCACCTCATTTTCCTCTACAACTCTTGAGTAGGAGGTGTCCATGTGCGGCAGTTATCACCTACCATCAGGTTAGGCACCACCTGCTTCTTTGCCTCCCTATTCCATATTTAAGATAAACACTGTGACTTTACCATCATTAGTTAATGAGCTCTATACGTATATATGAATTATAAATATTCACTGACCATTGAAGCTAAATGCAACATTAAATAGCACTAATTGAACAGTTTCCATGTCAAACTGACACGACACGACGTCCAACAGCATTTTTCACTGAACACACTGCTAATTAAATCATTAATTGCCTATGAAGCTATCACAGGGCATAATAATGTCATTATCACGTCAGACGTCAGATGAAATCCTGAACAAGTAATTAGAAGATGAATAAAAACTCGTAAAACCAGGCTGCGGAGACAGAAGAGTTTCATCTATTCAGGAAAATGTCTCTAAAGTTAGCACTCCTAGTAGCCGCGTGTCTGGCAATGAGGGTGGAAACATCGCAGGATGTCATGAAGCAGCTGGCGATCAATTTTGCCAAGCCTTTAGAAGTTTGCAAGAAAGAGGTAAGTAGGATTTGCATTTTAAATTTGATGCTAAAATTCAATACCTTCTGATACGAAAAATAGAGATTAACGATTATATATAGTAGTGTAAAAAAATCTATTTATTCACAACTATGTTAATCACAATCATCAACTATGTTAATCTGAACAAAATTCCGGGCAATATTTACCAACTCGGACGTTATTGTAACATTTAGATTAACAAACTGATAAAACTATAGATGGATATCCCTGAGACGGTGATCCAAGATTTCTACAGCTTCTGGAAAGAGGGCTATGAACTGACAAACCGACAGATGGGTTGCGCCATACTGTGTATCGCCGCAAAGCTGGATCTGCTGGATGGTGAAATGCAGCTTCACCACGGGAACGCGCATGAGTTTGCCAAGAAACATGGCGCTGGTGAGTGTGATCGAATTTGTGTAAGCTCGAAATTGATTCTGTCCTGTCCTCTTTCGATATTAATCTACACTAAAATGAGTTAAAAGCTCAATTGATTGATATGTTTACCATGTAGCAGTAGCCTCCTTTGGTATTTTAGCCATAATTTTTAACCTCTCATATTATCTCCAGATGACGCAATGGCAAAGCAATTGGTAGACATAATTCATAAGTGTGCTGAGACCAGTCCTGCCGCCCCGGATGATCCTTGCCAGAAGACCCTGAACACGGCCATTTGCTTCAAGGCAGAGATACACAAGCTTAACTGGGCACCTAGCCTTGACCTCTTAGTTGGAGAACTATTGGCTGAATCTTAGAGGCAAAGCTACAAATGACATCTAAATTTGCTTTTTCTTTTTCGCATGTATAAATATATATACGAGTATAAATATGGCTTAATAAATTTTATTCTTCTCGATAATTCGCTATGATTTATATATAGGTACATATAGGTTACATATTTCATCTTTTCATTTCTGATGATATTTTTATGTTCCCTTTACTGTAACATTTTTAAGAGACATTTATTTAACCTTATTCAGATCGTCTGTCTTTCATAGCGATAAAGGCTTTCATAATTTAGATTGATTTATATATTTTTTGTAATGTATCAAATAGTGCTCCAAATGACGCGGCGTGTTCAACGGACTGCTGAAGTTATTTAAACAATTATTTAATTATTTAATTTTGTGTGACAGTAGTAGATTAAATAGCCTCCCTTCGTCCGTCATATTAAGGGTCAGGATTGAGGGTAGAATAACCGACAGTGTCGTAGTTAATATGAAATATATATACAATGAAACTCTTTATTTGTTTTCATTTACCTTGTAAACTACAATGGCAAGTAGTCAGGAACTGGATTTATTAGTCTTTGCCGCTATAAGTTTAATAAAATGCGTTCATATAAACTAGATGGAACTCACACTGTTTATTGCAAATTGAACGGTCCTTATAAATTGGTAGCAGTATTTTTTCCGTCTTTTTTATAGAACCTGACTATTATCAGTAACTAGCCTATCCTAGCATTTTCACCTGCGTTTATGCGCACTGCTCCGCTCCTAAGGGCCTTAGCGTGATGTTTTGTATATGTCAATAAACGGGGCTATCTAAAGCAAAAATATATTTTTTATATAAAATCAGAGGTTCCTGCGATAAGTAGATAATTGA